>JAMBLF010000178.1:370000-373977 GCA_030578115.1 Leucoptera coffeella
CTGATGGCTTGGTCGCCCGTTGTGTCCTCTGGGATGAACGTACCGCCCCCTTCATTCATCGGGAGGGGCCCGGGGTACGTGGCAGTCCTTTGGGGGGAGATCTTATTGGTCGCCGTGTATTTCTCCCCAAACCGAAGTCTCGCCGAGTTTGAACAATTTGTCGACGGGGTCGGGCACATACTAACATCTCGTGCCCGACCCAGAGAAGTGTTGGTTGCGGGGGATTTTAACGCGAAGTCCCAACTGTGGGGGCTCCCCCGCAACTAATCGTCGTGGCAAGATTTTGGAGTCTGTGGGCAGCGTCGGCCGGCCTAGTTCTGCTGAACAGGGGGTCGGCCCATACCTGCGTGCGCCCAACAGGGGGGGTCCATCGTAGACTTGACGTTTGCGACCCCCTGCCTCGCGCGCACTGTCCGCGACTGGACTGTCTTGGAGTCGGTGGAGACACTGTCGGATCACCGGTATATCCGATTCGGTCTCTCCACCGCTCCTGATGTTACTGGAGGTCCGTCCCAGAGGACACAACAATGGGTCCTCCCCGAGGTGGTGCCCTCAAGAGGTTAGACAAGGGAGTTGCTGATGGGAAGCCTCCAT
Source organism: Leucoptera coffeella (assembly GCA_030578115.1). NCBI lineage: Eukaryota > Metazoa > Arthropoda > Insecta > Lepidoptera > Lyonetiidae > Leucoptera > Leucoptera coffeella. Next base: position 370,595 of record JAMBLF010000178.1, read on the forward strand.
CGTCCAGGTCCGGCCTAACCTTCCTGCCGGACCTGTGGAGATTGATCAAGTGGCCGAGTGGTTTCCGGGGCGCAATGACGGCAGTTTGCGATTCCGCAATGCCTCGGGCCCAGCCAAAATCTCCTAGGCGTCAGGTGTACTGGTGGTCCGTAGAGATCGCCGAGCAGCGAAGGGGCTGCGTAGCAGGCGAGGCGCCGGTACACCAGGTTCCGAAGAAGACGGAACCGTGACGCCGACGTGGAGGCACAGCTGTACGCTGCGTATAGAGCGTGTAAGAAGAGGCTGCAGCTGTCCATCAGCGATGCCAAGGCCAGAGCCAGAGCGGGAGTTGCTCGAGACTCTGAACGCAGACCCGTGGGGGCGCCCTTACAAAATGGTGATGGGGCAAACTCCGCCCATGGGCGCCCCCTCTCACGGAGAGTCTCGAGCCTCGGTTGCTTGAGAGTGTCGTGTCGGCCCTGTTTCCTCGCAGGGCCGAGCAGCAGCCGCCGGCAATGGTTTCCCGCTCGCGAGGAGCGGGTCCTGATTGTCCTCCGCCGGCGGTGACGGAGGCCGAGTAGCGTGCGGCTGCTCTCAAGCTCCGGCTGAATAAGGCTCCGGGCCCGGATGGCGTTCCGGGCCGAGCTCTGGCTTGTCTCTTGAGGTCCTCGGGGAGGATTACAGAAAGCTGCTTGGACGCCTGTCTGGAGGCAAGTCGGTTCCCCAAAGCGTGGGAAAGTGGGAAGAACTTGTCCTCCTGAAGAAGGACGGGCGGCCCAGCAGAGATCTCCCTCGGCGTATCGCCCAATAGTGTTGCTTGACGAGGCGGGAAAGCTCTTTGAGCGTGTACTAGCGGGTCGCCTCGTCGGGCACCTCTCGCGTGTCGGGCCCGATCTGTCACCCTTGCAGTACGGGTTACGGGGGGGGGCCGATCGACCGTGGACGCCGTCCTTCGCGTCAGGGCCCTCTCGGAGGAGAGCGGGTGGCACGGGTGAGGTGTTGCTGGCAGTGTCGTTGGACATAGCCAACGCGTTTTAACACCTTGCCCTGGGCCTGCATCAGGGAGGCGCTCCGATACCACGGAGTGCCTCAATACCTGAGCAGGCTGATCGGGAATTACCTTAGCGAGGAGGACTATCACGTGTGTTGGGCGTGATGGCCGACAGCACCTGTGGGAGATGTCGTGCGGCGTTCCTCAGGGGTCAGTTCTGGGCCCCTTGCTTTGGAACGTTGGCTACGACTGGGGTGCTGAGAGTGAGGCTCCTGGCGGGCGCGGGCGTAACATGTTACGCTGATGACACGCTGGTCACCGCCCGAGGGAGCTCATTCAGGGAGGCATCCCGTCTCGCCACCATTTCGGTGTGGCAGGTGGTGAGACGGATAAGGCAACTGGGACTCGAGGTGGCGCTGCATAAGTCCGAGGCGGTCTGCTCTTCATGGCCCCTCGGCGCGCGCCACCAGCCCGGGTCCCATAATCGTGATTGGTGGCACTCGTATCGGGGTGGAGTCCCATATCAAGTACCTTGGGCTCACCCTCGATAGCCGATGGAGTTTCCGCGAGCACTTCAAGCTGCTCGCCCCCCGACTCGTAAGAACGGGCGAATGCGCTGCGGCGAGTAATGCCGAACGTCGGGGGGCCGTTGGAAGGACGCCGTCCGCCTCTACCTTGGTGTAGTGCGCTCCATAGCGCTGTATGGAGCACCCGTGTGGGCGGGAGCCCTGACGGCCCGAATCTTCACCCCTCTGAGAAGAGCTCAGAGGGCAATGGCCGTCGGGGTTATACGCGGATACCGCACGGTATCGTACGAGGCGGCCTGCGTCCTAGCAGGAAGTCCCCCTGGGATCTTGAGGCGGAGGCGCAAGCGTCCATATACCGCTGGCGCGCGGCCCTCCGCCAAAGGAACGAAGACCTCCTCCCAGGGAGGTGAGAGGTGCGGAAACTCCAAGCCTGGCAGTCCGTACTGGACAAGTGGCGAGAGCGGCTGGCGGAACCAAGTGCCGGCCGCTGGACTGTCGAGGCGGTCCGTCCGGTCCTACGGGAGTGACGGGACAGATCGGCGTCGTTGACCTACCGCATGGTGCAGGTGCTAACAGGCCATGGGTGTTTCGGCCATTACCTGCACCGGATCGCCGGTAGGGAGCCAACGACCGAGTGCCATCATTGCGGCTGTGACGACGACACGGCGAAGCATACCCTAGTGGAGTGCCCAGCCTGGGCTGAAGAGCGCCGTTGTCTCGTCGCAGCGGTGGGGTGTGCCCTGTCCTTAGCCGGCCTTGGTCAGTTCCATGGTCGGTGACGAAGGGGCTTGGCAAGCGGTTTCTGGACTTCTGCGAAGTGGTGGATTTTCGCAGAAGGAGGCGGCGGAGAGGGAGCGGGGAGTTGGACCCTTCCTCTCACCGGATTCCGCCGCCGGAGAGCCGGGGCCAGGAGGAGGGCTTTTCCACGGCCTCCTCCCCCCCACTTGAGGCCGGCGGGGCACCATACTGGGGTATGTGTGCCCCCGCTAGTTACGGCCTCGGGATGGTGTGCGCGTGACCTGCGCGCCTCCCATTAGGGTTCGGGCGGAGAAATCTCCCCTTCCGCCCTAAGCGTTAGCTCGGGACAGGGTCCGGTGCCCATTGCCGGGACGCCGCCTCGGTCGGGGGGTCGCGTGATGTTATGCTCACGCGTTCCCGCGGCCCTAGCCAATGAGGCACCCGAAGGTCACCGTCAGGTTTTAGTCGGTTCGACTCCGACATAACCCTCCGGCACCCCAGAGCCGGGGGGAATCCGTGGGGATTTCCTGACGAAAAAAAAAAAAAAAAAAAAAAAAAAAAAAAAAAAAAAAAAAGAAAAAAAAGGTAGTTAGGTTAGGTTAGGTTAGGTTAGGTTAGGTTAGGTTAGGTTAGGTTAGGTTAGGTTAGGTTAGGTTAGGTTAGGTAAGGTTAGGTTAGGTTAGGTTAGGTTAGGTTAGGTTAGGTTAGGTTACGCTGTTAGGTTAGGTTAGGTATGTTAGGTTAGGTTAGGTTAGGTTAGGTTAGGTTAGGTTAGGTTAGGTTAGGTTAGGTTAGGTTAGGTTAGGTTAGGTTAGGTTAGGTTAGGTTAGGTTAGGTTAGGTTAGGTTAGGTTAGGTTAGGTTAGGTTAGGTTAGGTTAGGTTAGGTTAGGTTAGGTTAGGTTAGGTTAGGTAGGTATAGGTTTAGGTTAGGTTAGGTTTAGGTTAGGTTAGGTTAGGTTAGGTTAGGTTAGGTTAGGTTAGGTAGGTTAGTTAGGTTAGGTTAGGTTAGGTTAGGTTAGGTTAGGTTAGGTTAGGTTAGGTTAGGTTTAGGTTAGGTTAGGTTAGGTTAGGTTAGGTTAGGTTAGGTTAGGTTAGGTTAGGTAGGTAGGTTAGGTTAGGTTAGGTTAGGTTAGGTTAGGTTAGGTTA
>JAMBLF010000179.1:0-363622 GCA_030578115.1 Leucoptera coffeella
GAATTTCTGTATAATGTATTTAATAAAATTAAAATGTCGAATCTCATTGTTTCTAAAACAGATACAGCTGTTAAGAATACCTATAATAATACTGACAACTATAATAGAAAACTAACTACTAAACAAATCCAGATTGTTGTGCTAAATCTTTAAATTGCAAATTGCAAAAACGAAGAATTATATAATAACAACATAACTTCGCCCATAATACTATGTACCTGTAACTCGGCCAACTTCTCCCGAATAGTGATGAAGCCAAGATGCAACTTCCCGCCAAAGTGGTCGGCCAGGCGGCGGTCGTTGTCATGGATGCCCAGGTAGGCGGAGCACACCTCACACACGCGCAGCTTCTGTTGCTGGTAGGAAGAGGGCGTCATCGAGTTGCGGTACTCTTGCTCGGCCACCGCCTTCTTCTTCCGCAGCTCGTCGATCTCTCCCATGAGTTTGAAGCTCTCTTCGACCATTCCCTCTTCCCCTAGCTTTTCAGCTCTTGCCAGTTTCTGTCCGATCTGTTCGGCTAGTTCGTGGACGGCATTGGCCAGTCCTGTTACTTCGGCGGACAGTTCTTCTTGCGTCTCAGCCAGTCTTTGTTTGGCGGCCGCTGTACGCCTGTCGCAGTCCGCGATGAACGCCTCCAAGTGTTCGGTGGCCTGTAATACATTATTGTCTCGTCATGGTTGTTAGTTAACAAATTGCATATAGAGATTAAAGGCCATGACTAATGCACAATAATTAGTACAGCATTTCTGAGGATTCTGAGGTTTGTTTAGATAATCTTTTCATTTGCTTAAAACATGATATTTCAAAGTCAAAGTCAAAGTCAAATGTTTTTATTCAACATAAGTACAAGTACAGTACATTCATTGAAAGTCAAAACATTTGCCTGACACTGGTTGTCTCTTATCATTGAAATTCTACCGTTGGTTCGGAAGCCCTGGCTCGGAGAAGAACCAACAAGAAACTCCGGCTTTCAGGATTTTTTGCCCAGTGCCATTTACAAAAACAAATTTATAAAGAAACATAATTAACTTTGCACATATAGCTTAGATGCACTCATTGCCAACCCTGAGCATCGGCAAGGTAGTCTCCGACCGCGTAGTAAGCGCCCCGGACTAGTCGGCCTCTAACTATAGTCTTAAATTTAGGCAAGGGCAATCGCGTAATCCAGTCCGGTAAATGATTATAAAAACGCACGCAATTTCCAATAAAAGATTTCTTGACCTTTTGAAGCCTCGAGGGCGCCACATACAGCTTATGTTTGTTCCTAGTATTAATTTTATGAACATCACAGTTTCTTCTAAAAATATTTATATATTTATGAACATAAATGACACAATCATATATGTACTGAGCAACAACCGTCAAAATATCAATTTCTTTAAATTTTTTCACGAAGTGACTCTCTGGGGCCCATTCTATAAATGCAGCGAACAGCCCTCTTCTGCAAAACGAATATTGTGTTTATGTCAGCAGCACAACCCCACAGCAAGATGCCATAAGACATAATGCTATGAAAGTAGCTGAAATAAACAACCCTAGCCGTGAACTCGTCCGTGTATTCCCTAATCCGTTTAACAGCATATGCCGCGGAACTAAGTTTTTTAGATAAAACGCGAATGTGGTCTCCCCACTGCAGCTTTGAATCTAAAGTTATCCCTAAGAAGACAGTAGTATTAATTTTATCTATTTTCTCATTATTTATTATTAGATTGGTTTCGACACCATTAACATTTGGCAAAGTAAATTTAATACATTTTGTTTTATTATTATTAAGAACTAAATTGTTATATTGAAACCATTGAACTACATCTCCTATCACCGAGTTTACTTTTTGCGACTCATCAATTTTCCTGCTAATTTTAAAGATTAGGGATGTGTCATCAGCAAAAAGGACCATCCTGCACCTATTTTTAGTTACAAAAGGTAAGTCATTTATGTATACTAGGAAAAGAAACGGACCTAATATTGAACCTTGAGGCACCCCCATCTGGACTGAACGACCCGACGACTGCTCCAAACCAATAGTTACTTTTTGTACTCTATTACTTAAATATGATTTTATTACATTTAGTGAATTATTTTTAACTCCATAATACTCTAATTTTCTTATTATTATATCATGTCGGACACAATCGAACGCTTTAGAAAGGTCACAGAAGATACCGCATATAATGCATCCTGTGACCGTTCCCAGGCATCAAAAATCCCTTTTATTAATTCTACACCAGCATCAGTGGTGGACAAACCCTTTGTGAAGCCAAATTGTTTAGAATGTAGCAGTCCGTTCAAATTAAAATGGTACAACATCTGATTTAACAAGATTTTCTCGAATACTTTACTTAATGCTGGTAGCACGGATATTGGACGGTAATTAGATGGGTCCAAGGTACTACCAGACTTATATATCGGTGTTACTCTACTTAGTTTCATTAAATCAGGGGTACGAACCTGATTCTATCGAGGCATTGAAAACCGATGCCAGATAAGGTGCCAACAAGTCAATAATAACACTAATTGTTTTGACCGAGTGTCCAAACAGATCCACAGTTTTTTTCTTACTGAAAGTTTTGAATGTTTTTATTATTTCTAATGGAGTTGTAGGCCTAAAACGGAACTCACCATCACAACACGGGGCCGACAACGCAAGCAGATTGCAAGCCTTCTCAGCGCAACTGTTTAGTGAGCTGGATGTCATCAAAGGGAGGTTTCCAAAATATTCTTCAAAACATGAAGCAACATCTGCTTCGCCACATACAATTTTATTATTAAGTTTCAGCTTTAGATTATTTTGATTATATGTTTTAACTCTACCAGTTTCAGATTTAATGACATCCCACGTTTCCTTGATTATATTTTTAGATTTGAGTATTTTATTCCTAATATACAGCGACTTAGCCTGGATACAAACGTTTTTGAATATCTTTGAATATAATTTTACATAGTTTCTAAAAGTTACACTAAAGTTTGTTGTTTTTTCTTCATATAATCGATACAATTTTGTCCTACTAACATGGATACCCGGGGTTGCCCAATCACTAAACTTTTTCCTTGAATTTATATTTAAAGTTTTTGGAATAAAAACAGATTTATGTTCCCCATTAATTAGATCAAAAACTGTTTGGAACATTTTGTTAGGACAGCTACTGTGTATATTAAACAATCTTAGTTTGTTGTTAATTTGTTCTCTAAAACGCTCCAAACGCCGTTCAGTTACCGGAATACAAGTTATTAGCTGAGAATTAATAGAATATATATTTTTGTTAAACGAAGCTAACAGGCCACTGTGATCAGACCTCAAAACATTAATAATTTTGCTGCTGTTTGGGTTCTCATTACTGAATATATTATCAATACATGTAGCAGAATGGCTGGTCACCCTTGTTGGGCTTTCAAATATTCTATCCAACCCAAAAGACCAGAACAAATTTAGAAGTCTAGTAGCCCGTGTCGAGGACTCCAAAAGATCATAGATAGATATTAGTGTATATTCAATTCATAACAAAGTGGCGTTGCACTCACCATCTGATTTGATATTATGACCGTATGTTCCAAGCTTCGCCTACAATGCGTAGTTTGAAGTTTGTCATTGATAATATTAGCAATGCATAACAATTACTTCATACTTACGTCAATATCATAGAAATAATCCTTGCTTTTGGACGCTATCTCATAGTCTGCCCGCAGAGCTAAATCATGTATTTTGGGGCATTGACCTAGGTCCATTCTCTGTAATCAATTGAACAATTAACGTATTAACATATCCTTAATACAATAACGCATACAGTTAATAAATTATGTTTTCAATTACATCATTGACAAAATACACATATAAAGATGCCAATGAAACCATAATTTTTAATACACAATTTTAATTTTAAGTATTTAGTTTGGTTGAAATATTAATAACAGCTATCTATAGACACCGGAATAATAGCTGTCCTTATCAACTGCAGGAAACAGAACTAACAACCAAAACTGAAACCCTTGTAACTCATAAAGTTCATAAGGTTTATCAACAAATACCAGTTGATGATCAAGTGGTTATTGAACATTTTGAAAATGAGATTCATATTTATTTAAGATAATAACATGACCAGATTTACATCCACTTTATCTCAAAATATACATGAGTATAGAATTAGACATGTGCTCAAATGGAACAAGCTTGAAAAAGACTTAACAGTAGTCACTGAAATATTATTATCAAGTCCTTTTTCATAAAATATCTACTTTGAATGTCTAAACTAGAGTTTCAGTGCAATTAAGTTAACTTTCAATAATATTACAGTGATTTGACAGATGTCTTATCCGTCCACATGTTCTGAAGCACCTCTCCCACAACATAACATTAAATATTAGTATAATAATAATGATATTAACATAATAATACATACAAAGTCACATGAATGCTCGTCTCATCATTTTCATTCGCCATATTTTTCCAATACTTACAAATCCGACGAGTTGTTGGCATGCGTAGCCACCAAAGAATCATAAGGAATGACCCTTGAATATTTAAACTTTCACTTCATACTTTAAGTTATAATATTTGAAACAGAAAACACTTTCTTTTGAAGAGATCTTAGATCCTAGGCAGAATACTCACAAAATATGTTGGATTCACAATTGGGATTTGTACAGACCAATCATAACTTGACAGAATCATTGACTTAATACCTATGCATGCAATATTCTATTACTGTGGTTTATGCCTACACACAATATAGCTCAGTACGTACCCAATGATGTAACCAAATGTAGGGCTAATGCTTTGTGGCCCAGGAATTCCATCACTAGAAAAGTACTCACCAAGAGGAGGAACCGACCGGTTCAGACAATATTTTCAATAAGAAAGCCAAATACAGGGTTCAGTGAACTTAGCATTAACAAGAGCTAACTATAAATATTCATACGTACATCATGGTACTTACAGAACGGCCTAACCCATACAATCTATCCCGCATCGTTTAAGTTTTGTGAAGAGCAATTAAGACTAGTGTTGGGTACATTCTGAAAAGCATATTTCACCAAGGTTAATGCCATTTCACAGGATTCCTAATTATAGGAATATATTGTTACATACATGACAAGTTCACTATTAAAAAATATAGATATATAAAAGGACACAGTATTTTCACTAAAATCCTACCTATTTGAGATTAAAATTACAAAGATGAAGTCTTACTGTTTTGTAAATTAAAAATATATTGCATAATCTTATAAATTATTAGTTTTAATGTATAACATCTTGTGAATATGAATCCTGTTCATAAAATTACTTACTTTAATGATAAAAATATTACTGCTCGATTATGCAATATATGAAAAATAACTTCCTATATCAACAATTTTATAATATTTATGAAATCTTTTTTAAAACTTTTAACTTTAATTCAATGTAACTCACCGTAGATGACAGTATTTCATGGGGACAACATTGTAGCAAAAAAGCTTTTGCAAACTTGGTCATCATAGAATTTGGTCCGATGTTTGTCACTCTCACCTGTAACAATATCCATTTATCAAAATCAATTTTCTCAATCAACTCTATATTGTTTAATTTACATACAAATTCAATATAATTCTGACATACATATTAGACTTTGTCTTACCAATGTTTATGCATCTATTTATAAGCTTTAATTTTATTTCAAAAAATGATGCTTTTGAATTTTGAAACAATGCCACATAGCATTGCAAAGAATTTCAATGTATGAAGAACTAGTAAAGCATTTAATTGTACATTTGGCAAGGGTTTAAATTACCCTTTCTACTTTCAGGGATTACAGGGACCCTATATTAGAAGTATGTGAAGCCACAGGTGATATGTTAGAGTGATTAAAAGTATAGTGAGTCAAATATTCTTTATACATAAATGAGAAATCTAATAACTTTTGCTTCACAGATATCCATTTTTCATGTAAGCAAAAACCAATAAAGAATATCAATTGGCATAAAACATAAAAATTTGCTGCTGCATACATGTGCTTATCTGAAATTATGTTTTCTTATCACTACATGAAAATTCAGAAAATAGCTACCTTCTGAATATTCATTTTTAACTCAAACATTTTAAACTTTCATACAAATTAAGCATAATGTGACAATGATGAGAAAAACATACATACATACACATCACACCTAATTCCCTGTAGAGGGGTAGGCAGAGATCATGGATCCCCATTTGTCCTGATCCAGACAGACCACTTTTGCTTCATTGACACTAATAGATCTTCTCATGCATACACAGCAGTTATAGGTACTTCTAACGTCACCTTTTTTCAATATAGCATCTATCTGACTGTTATATGTCTTATTGGGCCGACCCTTCCACTTCACTCACATATATTCCTTTTGTCAATCTGCTATCATTCATCCGCATAACATGTTCCAACCATCGAAGCATGCTCTTTTTAATCTTAGTCACTACATCTTCTTTGAAACCGCACCCTTTTCACACTAGTTTTAATTCTATCATTCAATGTCACTCCTACCATGCTTGTCAGTACCCACATTTTAATGCATTGATTCTACTTTCTTGCTTCTTTTGCCATGCCCAACTTTCACTATCAATGTCAATGTTGGAACTAGCATAGTTTGGAGAAAAACACAATATGGTTTTCATTCTTTAAAGGCTTTCAGGATCTAATAATATATTTTACTATACAACTTAAAGCATTAATTAAATATGTATTGATAAGACATGATTACACTCCTGAGGAGCAGACTCACAGTTGATTCTGATTTAAATATTTAGACAAATGGGTCTTGCTTCAATCATATCCTATATAATTAATAAAGCATTGGAATTTTTTTTTCAATAACAAAACAGTCAAATCAAAATTGCAGTTGCAACTACCAGCATTAATGTTATGTATGTAAAAAAAATATGCCGCTTTTTATATCATGCCATGTGCAAGTTAAATTCGTTAATGATTGGGCTAAAATTATATTTCATCAAAACTCTCTGACCTAAATAGTAGTTACCTATTTAGCACAAGGTTACAAATACAACACTAGGAATTCACTACTCTGTGATTGAAAAGCTCTAGTCAGTTTTACCATGTTTTGTTAAAGTGAAATTTATTAGCAATTAACGGAGGTGGCTAAGTTTCTAAGGTTACAATGTAACATACAAGACGGTAATATCTACTTACCGTTTCGAGCAGTTCCCATGAGCTGATCAAGCATAGCCCTCATTTGTTCTTGAGCAGACATTATGACGGCAACTCTTGGCAGAAATGGCAATGAATGAAAACAACTGAAGATCAGCAACCTGAACTTTTCACACAAGCTTCATGAGACATACACTCTTAATGAATTTTTGAAGCAATACATTATACAGCTTTCCATAAAATACTCTAGCTAGATAAGACCTGCTTCACAAATAGCCTTTTTGTGAAATAAATTACAATTAGAATGCAACCCCTTTCCAAGAAGAGCTACGATGGCGGACGTCCAGCCAAATGCGTGTTAACGGTTTGCTCTTGGTTGTTGAACTGCTGGCAGACTGACATTAAACTGACAACTACATTTTCAAATATAAATATGCCATAGACGACTCGTCTTACAAACTGTTAAAGAACTTTATTGATGGATAAAAATATTTAGAATATTCTTATGAAGCTACGTAAAAACATTACATTAAAACCTGAGATTAAAACACTTTGTAAAAAAATCATATTGGCCTTTATGTATGTAGAGATAATTTATTTGGAATGATTTCTATAAAATAGTATTATTTACTGTTTTGTAATATTAAGGTTCTGAAGAAATAATTATTAAAATTAAAGAAAAGTATCCAATGACTTACTTATCGTTTACTAAACTTGTAAATTGTATTTTTATTGGTATTCTCACTAGTGCATAACCCTCGCACTTAATATTAACATAATTATCCCTCTTACTGGAATATTAAGTTCTAAAAATTGATTAATTGAATTGAGATATAATATAAACAAATATTAGAAACGAACGAATTTTATATTCTTTTGGATTAAATATATTATTTTGAAGTAAAATAAATGATTACAACTAAGCATTTTAAAACATTCACCTGGTATCTTATCTCCACCATATCCATGTTATGATTTTCCAGTATGTAATCGGGATAAATTAAAAAATGATTGCTATCAATTGTATTTACCCATTCAGTGTAAGCAAAGTAAGTTTATAAAAGGATATTTGCGGAAGTCTGTTGATCTAAAAATTAACATATATATTACAGAATTTAGTCAACATGAATTAAAATATACCGGTGATAAAGATGAAATAGTCGGCAACATAGTTAGTGCTGAAAGTAAATATCAAAACCCTCTGAAAGTTTTGAATTATTTTACTCTCAATGCGACTTGTAATAAAATATTGACATTTATGTATGATGGATGTAAATCTATAGTTATACAGGAATCTATTATAATATTGTATGATTATGACAACGTCTATCAGTCATTGCTTCTCACGTTGGATGTTAATGGTGACCATAATGTATTTACACTGCAGTCACTAATGCATCATACAACAGGTATGAATGATAATAGCGAAACCCAAATAATAGGACAAAAGCCTTCATGGCTTGGCCATTCCATGTTTCTGTATCATGTTAGAATGTATAAAAATGTACTTGCATATTTATTTTGCATGAAGAAAAACAAACTGGTAAGATTAAAATACTTAATTATATTACATTATCTTATTAATACCGTTGTAACTCTCTTAATAGACTCTTTGAAACAATACTTTATATCTATTATCCTTTTCAGGGTATTCAGAAGGTTGGGTAATAGCTAAATAGCCAAATGTTCTTAAAAGCCATTCTTATACACAGACAATGAGATATCACATCTCCATTAAGATTGGTTTACCTGCACTGAAAGGTTTTACTTGCTAAGAGCATAGATAAATTATGATACTATCCCTAAGAGATAGAGAGCAAACTCTATTTTCCTTCAAATAGGACAATTTTAAACTTTATATTAAAGACACAAACAGCCCTTATTCCATAATTATGGATCCATAATACTGCTTAATTTACCAACAACTCAAGCACACTGCATAGTTTTAATCATACATTTAGAATTTTCATGACTTATGTAATCATGTTAAATCTTTCAGGCATTGATCCAAGGAGCCAATATTGTGCTATCAATAATCATAGACATCATTCTGGGTTGGTTGGTGCTCCACTTTCTATTAACACTTACAGATGATCTTACAAACATTCTAATGAAAGTTCTAGAGGTGAGATTTTTCTGTTATCAAGATCAAGTAGATATAATATTGCAAAGAATTATTTTTATAAACAATAGGTTTAAACATTTATGGACTTCATTAAAATGTTTCAGTTCTCTTGAATGGTTTACTATAACACTCTGGGATACTAATAGCTAATAATATACTAACTAATAGATAATAATACTAACTAAATGCCATTCTTCTCAACATATTAAGGAGTTGATTATAGAATAGAAACTTGGCCAATATGGTAGCAACCTGGTAGCATTATCCTATTATTATTTTCTTGTAACCTGAATACTAATGCTAAAATAAGGTTTTCATAATAACTCAAGTTTTATTCAAAAGGTAACAAAGCTTTCGCCCTAAAAGCAAACCCTATAGGATAGTTGTAGTAAGTTAATGGTATTAACTACACAGTTTGTTTCCTTTCCAGGCACTGGTAAATAACATGTACAGTTGTCTGAGGTGGTTAATGGGGGCTCCAGCTGGATTGAAACTCAATAATGCATTCAATAAAATGCTGGGAAAGTTTTTCTCATATCATGTCCAACTATGGTGGTTATTCTTAGGTATAGTATACAATATTAACACATTCGTCGCCATGGTGGGTCAAAATGACCGGCACCACATATACTTTTTTGGACCATGGCGACGAAAGTGTTAAAGACATAATATCAACTGTGACACTTTTTAGATTAGCTTACATATTGATACAGATTTATAGCCATTTACCTTCCTTCCATTTACTACTAGTCTTTTTTTTATATAGTACACATGTGCTAATTTAAAATATTTGTTTTTATTTACGATAAGTGATATATTAGTGAAGGTTGCATGCTTCCCTTATAGCTTCCATTTTCTCCTAACCAGTAGTTGTCTCTTACGTCATTTCGCGAAAGAAGGAGGCAATATCTTTTTTATGATTTTATTAATACCTACCATCTAGTAAGAATGGGAAATATTGTAAAAATAATTTCAGACGTATTTTCTTTCTTTTTTTCATTCCAGATATTTCAGGTGAAAAGCTAGATACAATATTTCATTTGTTCACATACATTGGCTATTTGGGTATCACTTTCCAAGCTGCTATGGTTTGCGATCTAATTGCTATTGCGACGTTCCATTCCTATTGCATTTACGTGTATGCAGCAAGGTAAAAATTTATTGAGATTTTATATTAATTTAAATAGATTATAATTTCAACTTTTATTGTCACAGATCTTTTCTAATTTCATTTTGTAGTAATGATTTATTAGAAGCCTGGTTGTAAAATGTATTGATATTTAAAGTATGATTATATTATATTTTCTGTAAAAATCCCATTTTTCCTGAAAAAATTAATGTCGGTACATTAACCATACAATAAATAAAACAACAATAAATAAAACAATTTAAGACTTCTTAGAGACTATTAACTTCAGACGTTCTTATTCTTTATATTTTAGATTATTCAACATCCAGATAACAGGCTTGATAGCATTATCTCGATTGTTTGTGGGTCGCAAATACAACCCTCTACGCGGAGGCATCGATTCCTGTGAATACAGTAACCAAGAACTATTTGTTGGCACAATCGCATTTACGATATTACTACTTCTGTTGCCAACAACCACAATGTATTATATTGTATTTACTATCGTAAGTATACTATAGAGAAACCATCATCCATTCTTATCCCTGATAACATAGGTAAAGATCCTAACGAAAATACATATCTTAAGATTTTTTAATTAAACTTAAAAATTGAAAATTATTGGCTAGAACATAAAAAATGTGCATTCAATATATAATCTTTATAAATAGTTTAAAATACATCAACATACGTACGATTTTCTAGCTGTTCACCCTAACTTTCTCTATTTCGTAGCTCCTATATTGAACAAGCTGATGTTTTAGTAAGATTTGGTTATCTTTTTCAGTTTCGACTTTTGTGGTTGTGTGTTCAATATATTTTATACGAGTTCATCTTAGTTATCAAGACGTTTCCACTATATGCGTGCTGGCTATGGATCATAAGATCACCGAAGATCGCAGGTTAGTCATGGCCTTTGTAAAATATGATTTACTGCAGACCATCTTTATATCCAATGAACGGCACAATTTATATGAGGCAACAATTCATAGATACTTTAGAAACCGATCGACCTTTTTCGACGACGTATATACATATATTTCTCTATTCTCTGTTTTACTAGGAAAGTTATATTGGTCGTAAAGCGTGTGTGTTTGTCTTCATAATAATGCGAGGTACGTAATGGATGTATACAACCGTCTTTTTATTAGATAGTAATTACAGTTAGCGTTGGTCTAACATGCATGTCTATTCTGGTAAAAGACATCGTAAGAATGTCTTTCTTCAATGCAGAAATCACACACCTTATTAGTTAACACATGCATAATTTATGGGAGATACTTATGTTCCTTAATCTCTTTCGATATGTACAGAACCTACATTTTGCAAAGTTATCAATTAAGAGTATTTTAGAATTAATCGTATAATTATTTAATAATATCGCAATTAATTTTTTTTGCAGGAAATATTAAAATAGAAACTCTGGAAGGGTCTTCAGAATCAAGTTTAGTTTTGAAATTAATTTTGCAGTCAAAGTCGTTAAGTCAATTGATAAAGCAATTCCGATTGCCAGTACAAAAGCCCAAACGGATTGAGTGGAGTAATTTCGTCTCCAATTTTGTAAGAGGCAAGCAATTAGTGTAAAATGTGAATGTAAATTATATGAAGATTGTTATGTTTTTATTTACGTAAATATAAAATAGTATAAATTTTGTTAGCTGTCAGTTAGCTAGATAGTCATTAGGTTTGTATATATGCTTTATTATTATATAATATTTAAGAGGTCAACATACAGGATGTTATTCAATTGTTTATTAAACTGTTCACAAAATTTAATTTGAGGGGGCACCACTTCAGTGTAAGTGTAGTGTCCAGATATCAATGAAGCGAAAGTGACTTGTCAGAATATGTTACTGAAGCAAAATAAATCCACCAGCTGTAAGTATTCCAAATGGGTAATGCCGACTTTAATGTGTATTAAAAACAATAAAACAAGTGTTATTTACGAACTGAGTTTCATTTATTCAAATTTATTGCTCCCAACTTAACACATTTCAATTACGATCAATCGAGTAATTCATTGAGACACAAAAGAACTTAAAATAAATGCTTACTAACTTAATCTAAACAGGATTGTTAAAATATAAACTAAATTATTTCTAAATTTATAGAGATTTCCGGAGTATAACTAATATGTGGCGATACCACTTGTTTAAGAACTGTGAAACTTGTATACAGTAAGAATACATCATAAGTAGAGTAATTATACTTTAACATTTACCATTAGTGGGTGGGAATTTGTATTTTCAGCACAAATAAAATATTAATTTTATAGGTGGTCTAATTTATTTTTACTGTTATACAAGGCTCACATTACTTACTATTAAACAAAAATAGGTATGGTCATACAAATGTAACAACACAAAAGAAACTATCAAAGTTAATCGAAACATTAAGTTGGAATAACCTATTTTAAATATTTTTCTGTAATTTGAGCGAGAAGTTGTACACAATAATTTGTTCATTCAATCTAACACTGAATTTATAATTTGTTCTCGGTTACACCAAACTAATAGTGTTCTGTATGACGAACTTTAATCATAGTAACGTTTTAATGCCATACCTATAGTTATTTTTTTTTATCGATAAACTTGTCATGAAAATTCTAACATAGTAGTTCACATAAAACTTATTTGCAATAACACTATTTATTAGAACTTTTATTCAGTCAATATCATAACAGCAGTAAATATTCTCATCGTTTTAATTAAGAGCATATTGCGATGCTCAACTGCATGTTTGTGTGTGCAATTGAATGCTAATGACTTCTTTGACAAGTAATATTACACATCAATACCAGTTTAAAAATATTAATATAAAATGAGTTTTTAGAAGAACGATATTTAACATCAATTTACCATTTATAAAAATATGCTCCTATATTGAACTATATACATAAAAGTTTTTAAATAAAATCAAGAGTTAAATACATTTTTAACCATAGCAATACAATTTTTACTTTAAATTTCTACTGACCTAGTGATACAATGTTATACTTTACTCTGTGTCCAATGTTAAGATCTAATCAAAGCTATTACAATAATAAACAGATTATTAAAATATGCATACTGTTTGAAATAACTATGGAATGGTACAATGAATTGTTATTTCATTTATATAGGAATAAAAAGTTGGTGTAATTAATTTCATTGTCTCTCTACGACAAAGTGTATTCATTATATAGTCAACAGTTGATACGGATTAAAGAAATAATATATAATTATATAATTTTCATCACAGTTAAATATTAGCAAAGGCTCAATCCACACACAATGAACACACAACGTTATCTAAAAGCGAGCTTATGTTAGTAAATATTATGTTTCTCAATCATCATTATTATACATAAATGGAACAATGTCCAAAAAGCGTTACACACATCATAAAATTTCAATAAACCTCAGAAATTTAACTGTACATTAATCAACACTTCAAACGTTTACTGCTTGAAGTGAATTTAATTTATCCAATATTCAATTTAAACTTTTTCTCGATATAAAATCTGGTGATTCTAAGCTATTAACACCAGTGATACATGTATTTCTACTATTTAGCATTATTAGTGTTTTAATCTTCTCTCTGTGATGTACCTAGTTAGAAACGCAGATATTCTCATCTATACAATAAGTACAAAACTAAGGCAAGTAAGCTATTGCGTGTGTGTACACAGCGATGAGACAAACGCCTCATAAGGGTTCATAATAATGTTAAATATTCATGAAGAAAGTCTCTAAACATTTAAACTACAAGAAACAGTTAACAGACAGACTGTTTTTAAAATTGTTTTAAATTTCAGTATGTAATAGGACTTTTGCATATGTGTATTAAGTATGTAATACAATATGAGTTAGTCAAAAAGTTAACACACATTTGATGGCCACCACCAAAAGTTGTAGAATTTTTAATTAAAATAAGAAGAGATAAAATATAATTATTTATAAGAAAACATATCGAACAGTGATAATGATATTGTTAGACACTTTCACATTCAAGAATAACATTGAGATCACGAATTGAACCCTCAGCGCTGACGTTTCAACTTAGTTCTTGAGTACACACCTGAAGTCTTTACTCACATCCATGCTTGCGTTAGGAGAATGCTCCTTAGGCTTAATCGTCCCGCGGCACGATGCCAACTTTGATTCCAATGCCTACAACCAACAAAATTAATTGTGAGTGTTAATAGGAAGTGGACGCCTAACGGTTAAGAGTTAGAAACAGATAATTATCCACTGCATAAGACTTCACTTACTGTGCGAAACAAAGATATCTATTAACATATATTTAGATATGTAGAGATATAAATAGTATTTTGAAGTCATACTTGAAAAGAAGTGGAGTTTAAGTGAATTCTTATGCAGTCTCATAATGGTAATGGCTGTATGATGGACTTCAGAGTACATAAGAGCACCGACACCGTGTGAATTATTAATAATGAATGATAAAATATACAAATATTTACAAGCAGTGGCAAAAAAAAACAAAATATGACAAAAATAAAATATTACGCATATGTTTACAGTTTCTATACATAATAGTTGACCTATTAATACTGTAATGGCTATTTTAATAAGTGGATGTCTATTTATATATTTGGGAAAATAATTCAGTTGGTATTCGAGAAAGAAGCAGAAAATTCTAATGCCTAAAGACACATAAATTCTTAGAGTACAAATAATACATCTCCACCAATACATCCACACTTAAATTACAAATCATGAAAATTAAGTTACAAAACTACCAACAGCAAAAACTACACAACATACAAATTAATTCAACACTAAGTTCATTTACAACTAACATTGTACTACTTGGTACTAATCTACACTAATTGGTATCTACTAAAAATTCCTAGGTTGTCCACTATCTTTTCTCTTTGAGACTAGATTGAATAAATTCTCAATGCCTTCTCGAGATCGGACGGCGAGGGACCTTCGTAACCGGCCTTGTTCCTGCGTGGACCTCACAAATGGACTAGTATGGGCTTTAGGTTCATTTGGCAACGACGCTCTGTGGTCATCTCTGTTCCTGTACTCTATGTCTACGTCATCCTCTATCGGGGTGCTGTCAGGTGCACCAACCTGCTCCGAAGGTGATTCCGGGCTACTGGCCAGTGTAGCGCAAGAGCACTTAACTTTCCCACACTCGCGGCAAAGAAACCTCTCAAGCTGCAAGCAATTATAACACATGCAAACTACTACAAGCACATCTATGCATGCAGTGCGTTATTAAATAACAAAAAATATTTTAGTTATTCATCCAAAAGTTGGATTATTTAAGTTACTT
Source organism: Leucoptera coffeella (assembly GCA_030578115.1). NCBI lineage: Eukaryota > Metazoa > Arthropoda > Insecta > Lepidoptera > Lyonetiidae > Leucoptera > Leucoptera coffeella. The sequence goes on from JAMBLF010000179.1 coordinate 15,656, forward strand.
TGGCAGTGGTAACACTAGGTTTTGCCAGGCAGTTTTCTTAGTTACGTAACATAATAATAGATTGCTTTGATTGACTAGATTGGTTAGGTAAACTTCACTCTATTTCTTTGGTATTTAGTATTGCTAGGTATTCAATACTCTGGCAGTGATTACAAATTAAAACAAAAATAAATAATTAAACAATTGAGCTTCAAATAGACCTGACTAATTTTACCTAATTAATACATAATATCAAATTAAATAGTCATGGCTTCTAAAATAAGTAATTACTTTATAATAGAGAAGATGCTTATGAAATTTGATTCCAATGTTATAAATATAATAACAATGAATGTGAAATAATTAAATTCTTTAGCATCAATTTATCAAATAAACATAGATAATATTGTATTGATTGAAAAATAAAGCAATTTTAACAAAAATAAAATTTAATACTTCAAAACCAACAGTTTGGCAGATCTATAAACTAACAGCTTCGTAAATACATAGCAATAAACAAATAATAATTAAACTTAATGCATCTTCCCTATTTTACATAGTACAACAGACAACTCTTTTCACAGTACACTTACTACATACATAATTATCAATATATAAATAAACTTACATGCATAAATATATTTATCTACTTACTTATCTATTGAATAAAGTGCGACTAACACTAAAGCCCATTAACTGATTCCCACATCAACAGTGCTACCACAACAACGATAATAAACTTATAAAGTGAACTTAGAGAAACGGTGCATAAACTCACCCCCACTTTTCTGAGTAAGTCACCAACAATGTTTATAGCTGATACCCTGGCTGAAGGAGTCATGGCATTGCCATTCAGTTCTGTAACAATATTAAAAAGAAAAAAATATATTGAAATAACACACCATTATTAATGCTGGAGTAGGATCTCACCAAGGGAAAATAAAATATAATATAAGTGTGATTTTTAAGTTATGCTTAAAGTTATTCAGGTAAATAAAATAAATCATCCTCACATAAAACATTTGATTCTGGTTCATCCAGAGCTCTAACAAAAAAATATTTACTTTCAGGCAATACAACTAAATATTTTCTCTACTGACTTATTGAAGCAATAAGTCCAATTCTTATAAAAAAATTATAGAAAAAAATGTCTTATAAATATGTATTATGTATATTTTCTAGTCCAATAAATCCCTGATATTTCTTTTTACACCTCTTAAAAATACACCATAATAAAGCCAACTGCCAACATACCTTTCCGTGGTGTGCTCGTAATAGTCTGCGTATCCGTTTCCACCTTTGTCACATGCCCATTCGTAATGTGCGAGTTGTTATTTGAGAGCTCTTCCTTCTCGTGCGCAGGTACCTTCTCTAACACTATCAGTTCTTGTTTCAAATCTATAACAACCAATAGATTAGTATACAGAATGTAATATTATAATTACATATTAGCAGCTTCACTGATGAATCAGTGCTATAATTTTGGCATGTTGCAAAGACTAAAACTGTGGTGGTGTTGGCCATACACTGACCATCCAAGAATACCCAAAACATTTGGTAAATATTATATTTTTGTCCAATTAATAAGAACTTAATATATTAACTATGTCACAGCTTTCTATAGCATAAAGTTTCATTAATTCATGACTATAAATATGTTGCATAAAAGTTTATAATACTTCGAAAGATCTGTATAGGTCATTATTACCTCTGGCTTCATCAGTGGCCCGTTGCAATTTCTCCTTAAGATGCTCCACCTCATCCACCTCACTCTCAAGGACAGCATTCCTCTCATAGGCTTGATTTAACAATGCTTCTATGTAGGACACTGTTTCTGATATTACCCTGAAATTGACAAATACATAACTGTGTAGTAACATGTTGTAACATAACTAGGTTGTAACATGTTTGTTTTATTGTTAAGTTAAAAACATAAAATAAGAAAGATCTTGATTGTCAATTGTTCTTACAGAGTTTGCGTAAATATTTATACTAGTAACATTGTCTAGTCCTGTATGTTTATTACATGTTCAATTTGTCAGTAGATAAGCTTTTACATAATGATAATACTGAAAAACCTAGCATTTAAAATACAAAACAAATGCAATTGAGGTCTATGCTGAAACTAACTAAAACTATACCATAGTATTATATTATCTGTCTAGGCACAGATAATATAATACTATGGTATAGTAATATGTAACATTACTTAAGGGTATTGTATTCCAAAAATAAATTCACGAACTGTCAAAAATCCGAAATTTCTAGCGCAACGGCGCTGAGTACCGTGCGAGTAAGTGCTGTTTTTAGCGGCCGGACAGAATATTAAAACGTACATTATATCTAGCATAAAATAAACATTGTGTGATTCGACAATCCAGACCGACTTCTTAGCAGATATTCTCTGTCGAACGTGACAGATAGTTGATCATGACGACGCGCCGCCTACGAATATGTACCAGGGGCGCAGACTTTTAAAGGCGGGCTGTCGTACGAAAAATGTAAATGTCTCGATTTCCATACAGATTTCTTTTGATCCTGATAAACTACTATTATACTGTTAATTATTAGTTTGTGTTATGTAATGTCAATAATGATTTTGCTGAAATATTGGGTAAGTATTTGAATCGCGCTATCGCGTAGTTGTGATCGTAAATAATAGGATTTTACGGTTGTGATTTATACACTGGTTCTCGTTCTATCACCGAAGTTAAGCACAACGGAGGCGTGGGAAGTAATTGGATGGGTGACCATTTAAATTGTTCACGTGCTGTTGTTTTAGTGAGGGAGCTTGGTTTGGTTATGTAAGGACTTAGTAAATCATCTATTGGCTATTGATAATCAGGTAACGATTGGGATTCGACTCTATATCTGACTACCTCGAAGGGGATGTGAATGCATATTTTGTATATAGGTTTCTTGTATTCGTCTGTCGGGTAACGACACGACGCGACGTAGCCATATCAAAAGACCATGTTTGACGCCGTAAAAGTCGACCCCTGTGATATTTACGGGTAAAAAGATGAGTTTCGTCGACTTCTACGACGTCATCATCGCCACCAATCTGTTGGCGATCATGGGCCTCAGCTACCTCGCAGACTTCTCGTAGGTAGTGGTACACCTGCACTGCCGTCTTCTTGTCAACCCCAACGTGTGAGGCCGCCCGGGTGACCTTGTCTTTTTGAAAAAAGTGGAATATCAATTCCAAAGTTTTTAGAATTGATATTCTACTTTTTTCAAAAAATGTTTTTATTGTAGGCGACCTGACGGCGTTGCATCCGCCTCTGCGGCATCGCCAGCGAAATCCAGCGATGCCGCTCGATGCGTATAGGTCGCCTACATGTAGGACAAGGTCTGGTGACCCTGTTGGGAAGCAGAAGCCAGCGCTTGGCCGCAGCTATTGCCTGCTCCTCATTGGTCACCCCACGGGCAAAAGCCCAGATGGACACGTTGGGGCCACGTATAAGATTTATATAATCCATTATATGTATGTTATAAAAATAGAATATAGGTAATTTTAATTATTAGAATATATATATTTGTATTTATAAAAAATAATTTTATATTAATAATAATTATAATAAATAAATAATTTTATATTTCGTTATTAAAAATAATTTGTGTTCTCCGCCTTTTTTCGTTTGCTTGTTTTACTTGTCGAATTGTTGTACGAATCGAAAATTACGCACAAGGTACATGATGGCTATGTTTACCGAACGGAAAACATTAAATATATCAATAAAACTTTTTCAATACTAAAATCCTATGAAAACTATTATTCAATTCCAGGCATTCATAACATAGGTAGTAGGCGATTTTAACAAAAAGTCATACACCCTGAGGGGTTAAGATTATGTCAACCAATCAGAGAGAAGCAAATATATATGTCGCAGAATGATTTGATATTTCGGATTTTCGCGAAAAACCTAGTCATTTTGGGAAAACACGGATAATATAAGACAATGGTGGTGATGAAAAATGTTAGGTTTTTATTGATGTTCTGTCTCTTTTAATAAATATCTACCCTTGTATAACAGACCTACTATTACAAAAGCGATCCGCTTCTACCACTTCGCCGGCCGCTGCCGCGGCACGCTTCGCTCGGCTCGTGCGTTGTTTAACATAATATACTAACCTAACCTAACCTAATTAGATTTATGTTGATAGGTAACAAAGGAAGTCCAATCTGCTAAACCAACCATGTTTATTTAACCGTATTTTCGAAAAATGCGTAGGTTTTTTGCAAAAACCCGAAATATAAAATCATCCTGCGACATTTAATGACGGTTTAGGTAAGTAGCGCGACCTCCTGCCGGGCTCTGTCAGCCTGATACTGCGCTAGTATTTTCGTATGGTTTTTAACTGGAAAAAAACTTAGAAAAATTTTAAATTTCTCGATCTACGCATACGGTTTACCGGGGCAAACACTTAGTAAAATTTTGAGCAGGATTTGTATGGGAATCGAGACTTAGAATAATTTCCAAAACCTCATATTTTTTAGGGCGACCTCCTACACCATCATGAGAGCCTAGTGACTGAATTCAGATTCCCATAGTAAATTTTCGAAAATTTTTCACTAATTGCTGCCTACCTACTGTGAAGAAAGCTGAAGTGATGTCAGAATGTATCATGTATGTATTCTCAACTTCTTGTCATAATATCCGAAACATCAAGCGGTAAATCAAAATTATTTACATTCATTATCATGATTTTTTCATATCATGTCTGATTACCTGTCATAGGCATAAATGACGCAAGAATAAATTTATATCAAATATGGCGTCGCATCAAGTAAAATACTTCTTAAAATATACATGTAGAATAAATCAACTTTAGCAGTTCACTTCGAAAGAAAAAAATCGCTTGTAATATAATAAGCAATAACCTCAAAAACCAAAGTGATTACACTTTGTTTTCCAAATTTCACTTATTGAGCTAAGAAATAACTGATCTCGTGTGATTATCTAGCGGTTTAGCTGTCATCGCCAACAAAATGGACGTGCTCTCACGCTGGCATTCGCCAAAGACTGTTCGCGATCTATTGAAACTAGCGACTCGCGGCGCACGCGTAAACTGTCCATATAAAAATGTATGAAAAAGACGGCGGTCCAAAATTGGGCGTTTTATACTTACGAAAACTGCAGTATTATGAATAAAACAGGACCTAATATGTTTTTAGTCAAATTATTTAGTATTTAGAGAACCCATTATTGTATATTTTGATTTCAGATCTTACTCCGTGACAAAATAAACGAAAAAATACAAAACCCTGTTTGCGCCATTTTTCTGATTTTTTATCAACTTTATGCGTTCATATTTACGTATTTATTGATATTTAACTCTTGAAACTACTTCAGTCATCAATTTCAGTCTTTCATTATGCTACCTTGAAAGTATGATAGGTGTCAGTAAGTTCTAAATAGGTTTAAACTGAAAAATGAAAACACTCGTTTAGCTCATTTCCGCGAACAATACCCTTAACGTAATATGTAACATTACTTAATATTGTTCCTAGTCAAATTACGCCTAAGATTTAGGGTATCTATGATAGGTCATTAAATCAGAAGGATTATTTATAGTATTTAATGTACAGATTATTAAATGTTCTTACCTTTGACCTCTTTCTAAATCATCATTTTTCTGCTCCAACTCCCGTACATATGCAGCTTGTTTTTCTTTTTCTATTTTTAGGGTTTGTAATTCTTTCTCTAGTGCATTAGTTTCGTGTTGACTCCTATCCAATTTACTCTGTCAAGATTAGATCAATTATTGACATAAATTTAAAAGTTAATTAGCAACATATACATAGAGTAAACATGAGTACATATGTATAAACATTATTGTTTTAATGGAGTGGGTGCTAGGCATTGAGAAAAAAGTTTACAATACAGAAAAACAAGACTGTACATCAATTCCAGTAGTAAATTAGCAGTCAATTTCAATTAACTCTCTTATCAATTAACGTCTTGAAAGCTTACTTTTCACTAGTAAAGCAACATCCAAATAATAATTCAGGACAAACTCCAGGAGGTACCATCTAAAGGTTCACACTGGTCCAAGCTGACTGCTATTTATGTACGCTGTATATTACATTAATAGGGGTCTTTTAAGCGACTTTTATGTATGAAACACATTAAATGCACATGAATCCGGAACAGCGCAATAGTTTCATGTACAGATTCTAACCAATCACTCAATTTTAATGAGGCACACTAGATTATTTAAAGCTTATAGATTTGAAAACAATAGAATATTACAGTACAAGGTTCTTAATACATACCTTTAACATTTCTATTTCATTCCTCAATCGAAGATTTTGGTGCTCTAAATCTCTATTTTGTTTTTCAACTTGAGCTAAGGAGGCTTCTAATTCTTTCTCCAATTGTGCTGAATTTTCAGTGTATTCGTCCAATTCTTGTTGGATATCGTTAGCCCTAGAATGATAGAATGGATACGTAACGGTAACTAGGTATAAATCTAACAAACATTTCCTCAACGGATACTGAAACATACCTTTGTTCGTATTGTTTAGCTTGCTTTTTCCAATATTCTAGAGATTCCGTTTCTGATAACACAGGATCCATGGTTGAATTAAAATAACACTATCAACCACGCAAAAATATCCAAGGCTATGTCGAAAAATTAATCATAACATTCACAGACGCACAACAAAATAACGTCGATTTAATGCAAGAAGAAAGAGATCAAGTAATGAACACGTCAATTACGAATTTGTACTCAATATTTTAGTTATGTTTGATTTTCTGTAGTTAATAAGTTATAATAATTAAAGCTAAATGACGCACAAAGCACACATCGAAAATCCTAAAAAACACACCTTTTACAAAATGGACTGTGTAACTGACTGACTAATGTAATTATTGACTGACATTTTAAATACTTTTTATTTTATAAGGATGCTTTACAATGACATTGCAATTGACCCACAAGTTCAGAGTATAATGCAGGGTGATGCAGGTATGTTTTTCCACAGTACTAAATAACATACTTATCGCTATTTGGAATCTCATGTTCACATTAATAAATTGTACCTCTATATGGTCAGTGAACAGTTATCATTAGTAACTAGTATTTTGTTTTTTACAAGAAGTACAAATAATAAGGCTACTGTAAAATTATATGTATTATTTAAAATGATATGTATATATTTAAACAGTGATGTTAGGACTGACTTTTTGTCCTCTAATTGAGTATATAAGGGTAAAAGAGAGTGGTTTTTCAGGATCGATGATCCGAAATACCCTTTTTGAGATGAGCTTTTTAAGTACTATTCATAATCAATTCTATAGCTCTGGTGATGGTACTACTAGGAGAGTTTGATTATGCGCAGCAATACCATAAACCATTCCGTCATAAAATTCGGAGTTAACTCTCCAGTGCATTGTACCTAAAAGTTTCTTAGGATATGTCCTTGTTCACCATTTACTGCAAAAAAAGCATCTGGCCACAAAATATTAAATCAAACTGAAACTACATTCTATGCAAAACATACCAGCTTTAGTGGTCACCATACCACAATACTTACCACCTGAAACTTTAGGGACAGACTATCTCGTTAATACATTGTCTGTATATAGCTATATAAATATTACTATCTCCACAACTGTGGAAATGTACACGCGATCTCCTTACTACCCCGCAAGATTAAAAGTTTAGAATCTGTGTATTAAATTACCCGATCGGAGATAGTATAGGATATTAATAAAACAATTACATTTAGTAAGTTATTTATTACAAATAACAAGCATACTGACTAACACGACAATCTTGGTATAACTTTGTCAATTATCGAAGTGACTAATCTTTGCCTAAGACAAAAAATCATTTATACAATAGACTAATTCTTAGAGGCATATTATTTACCAAATAACGTTTAGGTAAAAAATATTACATACCTATTCTTAATAAACCCAAATAAACTTCAACCTATTCTATTCATTGAACACTTATAAATAAGGTGCGGGAGGTACCTTAGTGTTTACAAGTGAACCTGGCTACATTCCATAAGTATGTAGCAAATATGTTTAAAATTATTTCATTATAGAACAAAAATCATAATTTATCGCGGCGTTAATGACCACTTTACGTTTAAAAGGATAACATTAGGTGAAAGCTCACTGCTTATGTTTGGATTTCTTCTTCTTTTTGCTTGATTTTTTCTTGTGTTTACGCTTTTTCTTTTTCTTCTTATGGTCTTCGGAGCTCGATTCCGAATCGCTCTCGCTGTCACTAGCAGCGCGTTTCTTCTTCCGTTTGTTATGCTTCTTCTTTTTCTTTTTGCGTCGCCCGTCACTTGAGGAAGATGAGCTCGAATTAGTTGACGAGTCCGAGTCACTCGATGATTCACTACTTTCCGCGGTCTTCTTAGACGCGGCATGAACATTGGCCATTATTTCTTCAGTTTTCGCTTTCTTGATGTCAATTGCTTTACTAGGAGATTTAGTAGCGCTTCGTTTAGGAGGGCGAATCAACTTTCTGCTCTGTTCTGTATCAGATTCTAAAGTTTCGTCATAGTCCGGAACGAAATTGGATTCGTCTAGAGTGGATTTCTTCCTTTCTCCAACATCTATATTTGTTATCTGGATATCGTCATCGATTTTATAATTTTTCGTGCTACTCATGATTTGTTTGGGTTTTCTAACGTCAACTTTCTTTAGCGGCTGTTTCTTAGGGCTCCTTGATCGAACTTTACTATCTGGCTTGCGATACTCCGTTACCCTTCTTGTGCTTTTTTCCTCTAGCCGCGTCACCACTGACTTCTGATTGCGCTCCTTTTCTACAGTTACACGTCTGTATTGGTTTTCACGTTTGGGAGTTTTGGATCTAGATTTAACTCTTTCAACGGTACTGTGTACAACTCGCATCTCACGGGGCCTTTCAATCTTTCCACCTAATCTTTCTTTTACCGATAATCTAGGCGGAGGCGTTTTGGAGCGACGTCTTTTCAGTTCATTGATGTCGATAGATCTTGTTTCGCCTTCTATAGGGACCGTTATTTGAATGGTATTAATAGAAGAATTTTTAGTTGAATTTTCGTCATTATAGAGCTTAGCTCGATCTCCACTAATTTTCTTAATTTCTATCGGTTTTGAGTGTATTGCTTTCGTAAATATTGCATTTTCTGCGCGTTTAATAATTTCAGAAGTAACCTTTTTCGGATCTTCGTCTTCATCTGGTGATGTTATTTCCCCAGGTTCTCTATTTCTATCAGACGGTTCTTCGTCCACTTCCCACTTCGATAGCGCAGGCATTGGCGCCAATATTTCTTTGTCGCTTTTAACTTCTAGTTCAGTTCTAAAATCTAAATCTTCTATGTTCGTTTGAAGTTCAATGCCATCAAACGGTTCATCTTTCGATTCCGATAATTCCAATTGCGTATTATCTGACTGTTGTTTAGGCTCAGTACTTTTGTCGTCTGTAACGTATGTGTCCATTATTTCTTTGTCGACTACTGTGGTGGCATCTTCACCATAAAGAGATTCTTTAATATCTACTTTGGTTTCAGATTTATTATTATCATGTTCAATGCCTTCAGCTACATGAGCTTCAGGTTTTAATATATTATCTTTGCTCTCTTGTATATCTAAAGGTTCTTTCTTTATATCTTCTGGTTCTTTTTTAACGACGATCAAAGATTCAGTAGCTCCGTTTTCTTTCTTCGCCGATTCTTTTTCTTTTTTATCTTTCTTTTCACGCTTTTTCTTCTTTTCAGATTCCTTCTCCTTCTTTTTCTTTTTCCTATCTTTTGGTTTCTTATCTTTGCCTTTATCATCGGTACTCTTATCTCGTACTTTTTCTTCTTTCTTCTCTCTACGACCTTCACGTTCCCGCGAACGTCCTCTTGTATCGTGGCCTTTTGCGTCGCGATTCTCATTTGCTCGCTTCCTTGGAGATGATTTAGCTTTTCTATCTGGTGTGCCCTTCTCATAATCTCGATCTCTATCATGTTCCCGTCGGTCATCTTTGCCTTCACGATGCTCCTTTTTCACATCTCTTTCGTTTACGTCATAGCGATCTCTGTCCCTGTATCTCTCCTCATACCCTTGATTACGTCTTGAACTACCTCTATTACGAGAGCGATAATCGCCTCTTTTATTAGGTTCTCTAATACCTCTTTCATCATTATAAATGGCCTGTTCTGGACCAGGTGGTATAAATTGGTTATCATTATAACTGTCCCGAAAGTTGGGTGGCCCATCTCGATAAGAGGAATTCCTATATGGACCATCACGGTAATTACCCGGAGGCATATTTCTGTAATTATTATCTCTAAATAGCGGTTGCGGTCCTTGATCCCTGAATTGCGGAGGTTGCATGGGATTTCTAAACGGTGGACCGTTACGGTAGGGCATGGGTGGACCTTGGTCTCGGTATCGCGGCCCCGGGCCATATCTGTGATTGTCTCCAACATGCACAGGAATTTCCGCAGGATCTGTCAGTGGTATGTCCCTAAAAGGAGGTACTGATTCAGAGCCAATGGGTCCCCTATAGGAGTCTCTATAGTTGAGCGGCGGCCGTCTGTCACGTGGTTCAATGGGTCGTCCCTGTATGGGAAAAGGTGGCTTGTCGAACGGCGAGGGTTCGAACCCAGGCACCGGAGGCTCTACGCCCGGCGGAACGTCCTCGTATGGGGGACCATCGTAACGCCCGCGGTAGCCACCCGGAGGTAGGTCTGACTGCAGCGGAATATTGCCAGGAGGCAATACTTTTGGTCCTGCAGACGGATAAGGGCCTGTGTTGTTCCGTGGACCATACCTGGAAAAAGACAAAATAAATTACTTAAGTTACTTGTTAAATGGAAACTTGGTGATATGTGGAAATATAAATCACAGGTCGCTTGCAAATAAATAAATCTACTAGGTATATCCCTATTCGTAAATTTTAGCAAATCTCAGATGGTACTAGTCCTTGCCAACATCTACCGAAGGGACCATAAAGCGGTAGGTTTTTGGAATAGACAGAAAGACAAAGAATAATTATGAAGTCTATTATCAAAATAAAACAAGATTATAGTATCACAGAAATTTTATTATAAAATATAAATATCACAATAAAATATGAAGCGGTATAAAACACTTATTTTACTTATTATGAAATATAGATTTTTGTCATTCAAACGATTTTAATATTAATATTCTTACGGTGATAATTATTAATTTAAACAAAGAAAACAATTTCGACTCTACATTTGCAATTATATTACTTGTAATTTACAAAACAGTAGATAGATGATGATAGATACTAGTTGAGGAGGGGTTGATGGGTATTTGGGTGTCAATGATCATTTGGTGATCAGCCGAATGCAGAGTTTTTGCAATCAAGGTATCAATTTGCTACCGTGTTGTATAAAAGCAGACAAATTGAAAGATGGTTAAATCACTTAGTACCACGAACGAAGAGGTTACTGATGAAGGAAAAGAGAAAGTGTGAAATGCATTTAGTGAACTCTTGGAGTTTGTCATTGAAGTATATGAAGTACCTAAGGGGATGAATTATGCCCTCAAGAGACAACTTCTTTCGTGAGATGATAAAGTAAGAAAGTTAGTTCATCTTTTAACTCATTCGACGCCGCGCCATTTTTCAGCGTCTTACTAGCGGAGCCGCCATGTTCTTAGCGTAGCATGTTCTTGGCATCCCACAAGGTATTCGTTTTTAGTATAAACATTACTTCTTTCAAAGTAGAAACCACGTGAATATATGGATATTCGTGTGGTAAATACCATGTACACAAATTCTTATTAAATTTTTTCATGTACTTTTCGAGATATAATCGAAAACTTATGGACACGCGAGGCGTGTCCGCGGCGTGGTGAGTATAATTTTCATGGACACGCGAGGCGTGTCGTTGGCCCCGAATGAGTTAAACTCTTATGGCAGTTCTTAAATATTTGTGTAATAATACTGGAAATTTGTTCCGAGTATATTGCGCCTACTCAACATCTGAATGATCATAAGTTAAAATTGACACCGTATAAAGATTTTAATTGCAAGACACCTAATGAGATTAATGTCAAATATATTTGAATATTGTCATTTACAATTTTAAGGCAGTGAAATATGTAACTATTTCAGTAATATTACAACACATACATCATAAAAAGACAAAAGTACCTATGGCAACGACAAAAAAAGAAATGATTGTACTTATGATAAATTCAGTATTTTTTACTTTGATAATTTAACATCAGGTAAAGATAACATACACTATTCTATCAATAACAGGCTATACATATTACAATTATTCAAAGTTGAAAGTTACGCAAATCAGAAAACTACACACGTCGTTGTTGAGTACAAACTTACATATTATACACATTATTAAATTAAGTCGGTCCCTAAGTTCTGCCCTTGCACTTATAAAAGCATTACAATATTAAAAATATATATATATATATTATAAATATCAAAAGCGAAGATTTTTTCTCGATGTAGTCTGCGTTGACGGAAACTCGACGACTATAATTCGATTCAAGTTACTGCAAGAATTTTGAAATAACGATTTGGTACGTCATATTAATGGATACAATGAAGATTGTGTATTAAGCATAAGAAATAATCAACTGAAAAGAAAATCAGAAAAAATCCATGAATTTCATTGATGAATTTACTGCATGTATAGAAGGGTGTCAATAGAAAAACCGTAGAAAGGTTCTCAATAAAGATCTTGGACTACAGGTATTAACAAAATAAGTAGGTTTAATTGATTGACCGACAGTAATTAAAATGCAACTCGAAAAAAGTTCATCACGATATCCTCTTTACCGATGAAAACAAAGTTTGTGTGCACTAAGTTCTGAAGAAGCTCTCTTAAAAGTTTTCTCATGGGATTATCATCATTATCATCGTCAATGATTTTGCTGGGTGTGTGACGGGCCAAATGCAAATAGAAAAAGCGTCTTAACCTGCGCAATTGTATACCAAGATCCTGTTTTAGACCAGCTTGTAAGAGATCTGCCAAACTCGCTATTTTTGGCCTACACTTAGGTGATCTAATAAGAATCCGCACACGCCTACAAAGCCTTATTTCAAGATCAAAATATTGAACAAGCATGAACATTTGCTTTTCTCAAAACCCGATCTTAATACATTCCAATATAAAATTTTACCGAAAAAGTACGTCCTAAGTCACACAAATCATATTTGAGGCAACTGAGAACATGGCCCTGTGATAAATGACTGGCCCTAACTGGACTGACCTGACTGAGTGGAGACGGCGAACCCCAGTAAAACAATATTTTGCATCTGTCTCTGTGTGCAAGCAACCGGAGACTATGTATATAACATTATATCGCAGATGAAATAGATACACTGAAAACAGTTAGAATTGTCTCTGACAACCTTGGCTCAAATAGAATTGAAGTTTTGTCTATACGATACATGCATATATCGCTAGTGAACAAGCTTTTTCGGCTCTATCGGGTAATTATAAAAAAAAAGGATCATAAAAAATATCCAGGCGGCATCGACGCTTCGGTGTGGTGCAAATTTTTTTTTAAGTTCTATTTAGCTTAAATAAAACTCGCCTTTAAGACCTGCGAGCCCTCAGAACTCGAGTTTTGAAGACTCAGTAGCTTCGACTCGTAGCCTCACATCGCTAGATATTATCGTATCCGTACTTTTGACTGAAATAAGGGACCGACTACATAATATCTGAAGAAGCATAGTTATGGACATAATAATAAGATAGCTCTAAACTAAAAATACATAATTCATAAATTATACAATGCATACGAATCATAAAAATACACGGAATAAAGTTCATTTAAACTAATCCACAGAACCTAAATATAAAAAAATACAAAGAACTTAAATTCAAAAAAATATAAACAATATTAATTCACATTTCGAAAATAAAAGAGTTTTATTTCGCTTCGTATTTTACCTTTGGCAGTACAGTAACTTGGACGGATTTTAAATACATTATTCACTTCCAAGTAAAATGTAGCTACATATAAATATTTTACATACAGTACATAAAGTCTATTTGTAATTGAAGAAATTTTCAACTTATACAAAATAATATTTCAAAATATCTTCAATGTATGTACACAATTTTATAACAGATAAGTAGTAGATCTTTTCAATCTTTTATTGATTTCAAGGTTATACTCTATGTAAAATAATTTACAGTTTGGCCATTAACTGATGAAATTAATTAAAGAGGAACTAAATTAATAGGAATTTCCTGGCAACCCTTTTATTTGTTTCGTTATTGTATTTTGTTTCGTCTAAACAAAGTGAACCTGCGAGCTTTTTGTGAGATTATAATAAATTTTGCGAACGAATAATGCAAAAAAAACAGGAAAGAAGTAGTAGTAGGAGTAGAACCCGACAGGTTATTTATCAGGTTTTCCTGAGATGTTTGGCAGAATCTCAGGCCGGAAAGCCTTTGAACGATCTGCAAGATGTTTTTCAAAGAACTGCGGATTATACAGGTTTGTACTAGAGATTGCAAATTCGGATATCCGAAATCCGAAAAAAATTGAATTTCAAATCGATATTCGAATTTTACTGAGTTTCATTATTTTCTAGGTTTTATCTTTATATGAAAGTAATTTATCGTTTATGAAGCGACTTAAAGTAATGAATGTTATATTTTGTAGCATGAGTCGTTGTTTGTTTTATTTTATTTTATTATTTAATACATTTAATATTAATATAGTAGACTGCGAGCTGACAGTCCTAAGCCTGTAAAAGCATGAAGGAAATTTTTCAATCAATTTATAAAACCTCATGAAATATTATGTACTATGTTTAATATGTACTATACTTACTAAAGTTTTTTTTTAATATGCTCTATCAAACTAAAACATACAATTAAACAATAAAAACGAAGTTTTCATTAAAAATTCGAATAAATCCGGATTTGGGAAAAATTCGAATTTTTGCAATCTCTAATTTGTACTGTGTGGCTTGCATTGATTGATTAAGTTCCTGTGTGAATCAAGTAGTTTTGTAACAGATATTGTTAATTCAACACCATTAAATCCAGTTATTTGGAGTTTTTTGTGTGTGCAAGGTTACGTTTACATTGTAATTTTGTATGTCAAATTGTCATCGTGTAAGCTTGTTTTGACCCATTTTAATACTTGATCTCTACTTGCAGGCATATCTATCAGCACTGTAAGACGCATTACCGAGGAAGGAAACCAAAACCAAGGCAAATTTTCTACTCCTGGAGAAAATAGGAAAGGGCGACAAAAACAAAGTCTTGATGAATTTGACTTATGTGCGATAAGACAGAAAGTGCAGTTTTTTATACAGTAAAAAAAGAAGTTCCTACTCTTAGGAAGCTTTTGCCCATCGTAAAGGCAGACATAAATTTTAATTGTAAGTACAGTCAGTTGCTGAAACGTCCCAGATGAAATTTCCCGAATCCTTTCTTTGCTTAGGGAACGATTGCAATATGTATCCTTGACTGCGTAAGAAACGATCGTTCCCATCAGTAGACATTACAATTTAGATCAATTTATCTCCAAAAAAAGTGTTGCATCAACTAGGGTTTGCTTACAAAAAATGCAAATCCAAGAGGGAACTACTCATTGAGAAGACCCACATCCTGGCAGCCATCATGAAAAACCGTAATCTTCCCGTAGAAATCCAAAAGCCAATAATTTACCTGGACGAAAGCTATATCCACTCATCGTATAAAATCAAAAAATGTTGGCAATCAATCAGTGTTACTGGTGTTATAAAATGATGTATCAAAAGGCAAGAGGTTCATAATATTACATGCTGGTGGAGAGTTGGGTTTTGCTCCCAATTGCCTATTAATTTTTAGTGGTAAGAATAAAAATGAACATTACCACTCTGAAATGAACCGTCACAATTTTAAAAAATGGGTTACAGAAAAACTCTTGGCCAACATCAGCAAACCATCAATTATTGTTATGGATAATGCTCCCTATCACAGTTATGTTTTGAATAAAGTCCCACCACTGCTACAAAAATTGATGACATAAAATTGTGGTTCCTCGAAAATAATATAAATTTTGACCCAACCCTACGTAAGCCTGTTTTGCTCACGCTTGTTAAAAAGCATAAGCCAGCCCCAATTAATGAAATAGACCAATTGTTTGAACAATTTGGTCATAGTGTGTTACGGCTACCTCCGTACCACTGTGACCTTAATCCAATAGAACTAATTTGGGCGCAGGCAAAACAAAAGGGCAATGCTGAACGTAGATTCTCCTTTAGCAGATATCGAAACTTTAGCTGAAGAGGCATTTAGAAATATTACATCCGAAGACTGGAGAAAATGCTGCAGACATGTCGCAAACATAGAGAAGCAATATTATGAAATAGGTAAAACATTATATCATGAAATTGATAAATTTATAATAAATGTAGGAGAAGACTCAGATAGCAGTAATGAATCTGAAAGTGAAGTCAGTGACTTTTCTGAAGCCAATAATTCAGATGAACCAGGCTGCAGTAGATCTTTGGGGGATGCTGAAAATGAGTACACTGACATAGAGTACGTTGAAGACGAAGTAGAATAGGGTTAGATTTGAATCAAATATGTATATGCAGACCTTGTCAGTGCATAATAAAAGAATTAAATTTTTAGACACTAACAGTATTGTTAGAAATACATTTTATATAACGACAGATAGGTATTTTCTTAATAATAGTCTTAAAAAAAGGTAGCAGATGCGCTACATTTTTGTTTTTTTGTTAACAAAGCCTTTTAATTTGGCTTAAAATTGCTGTAAGAGTATTTTCTAAATGTCAATATGGAATAAAAACTTTTTGATTTTTTATAATTTTATGTTTTAAGTTTAGTATAGTAGTACGAATTTATTAAAACTTTGTAAGTATCAAAATGTTTTTTTCATTTTATGGTGATACCGTAATTAAACCTACTAGCGACATCATTAAATTTCATGAGATAATGGCCAGACTGTACGCTTCGTTTTACATACAATAATATAATATAATATGAGATAAATTAATAATATTACGCTTAAAAAAGATAAAACAATTACTAAGATATTTATTATTATTAAGATATAACAACTTAGACTGCACGTTTAAAACTTTCAAATGTTTACTTGCAATACACATAATAATGACATCAGTAATTTTAGAAACCATACAAGAAGTTTTACACTCAAAAAAGTGAACATTTAATTAAGTATCAAGTTAAATATTCTACACAATTAAAAATAAATCCAAATCAACTATTTGGCATTTCGTAAAGCAAAATTTGCAGAGAAGAAATGCCAAGAAACTCTGTAGACAATAATCTACAACAAATTCAACAACAATCCATTAGAATGTGATCGAAGCATCACCTCCAATACAATGAATATTTATATGCAGCAAACTTTTCAGAATAAGAACTCGCATCGTGAAGCTGCAATCACATTAGAATGAAATATTACAGCACCTTATTGAAATACATAGTCATTTATTTTGTAGTAGCCCCTCCGCTTTATTTTACCGCATTTGTGACTAGTTTTAATTTCTTTACTACACTAGTAAAATTGATTATGCGTTAACAACATAACATTAAAGCTTTATTACAGTTAAATTCATTATACGTATTTTATTTATATTCACAAACATCACGACCATAAACCTTAACTTGGTATAAATCGTACTTACCAGAAACGTACAACAAATCCAGATTTAATTTTACTAATTCTTGGTAGGCAATGATAAATGAAATTCTTGCATTTAACTATTGATTTAATTTTGGCACCATTTTTATTTGATCTGCCGTTTCCAATTTTTTTAGGTAACATACTAACAGGTTGTTATTTTTAGTTAAAAATTATTATTTTCACTATATAGTTCACAAATCATTTTCCTGTCACTAATACATGTCTACCGATCAATTGATACTGAAATTTCTGTATCTTAGATAATTTAACATCATGGATCATATCTTTAATTGAAACACCAGTTACTACGTTTTATATACTACTACATTCAAATAGTTAATGACGGTTTACGGCACAACATGTTGAACAGATTGATTTGCAGGTACTGAAGGGAGGTGGTGTGTTGTTGTGGTAAATGATAAGAAAACACGCGATGCCTTGTGATTTAGTTTCATTTCGCCATTACTAATTAGTGCGCTTCTAAATGCGTTATTTATTAGGTTAACAGCCAAACTATTAAATCAAAAGTTAAGTTAAAACACAGAGAGTTTGTCCTGTTATTTATAAAGACAGTATTGCTGGCTGCTGAATTATACTTGATCGTATCTCAATAACGTGTTTCCGTAATCTCTATTTACCGCTCTTTGAGCCTAATTTTTTCCTTTTTCTATTTCTACTGCATCTATGATATTATTCTTTCTCAGTCTTCATATACTCAGTCACTCTCTTATCTTTCATAAGCCCTGCTAGCGTCTAAGAAAACAAATCCAGTATGTATTAGCTGCAGAACTTTCAACTTTAGTCATGTATCGGTATACCGATAAGTGAAAAATGTTTTAATGTTATTTTATTACTTTCTATGAAGTAACGGTTATTTTTGTTGTTTTAACAGACCACCTTCTGACTTGGTACTACAGCTACTCGGAGATGTAATAAATTGGAGGAGAAAGTTTATGGTTTGGACGGAGACGATGATTACAAAAACTTACCAGGTCTCTCCTCAACCCCGATGTTGGAAAAATGCTTAAACTGCTGTAAGAGGAAGACTGTGGAAGCAGGTACCTTTCAATTAAAAAAAATATTCTCAACGTGAGCCGATGTGATTAGATCCTCGTTACAATATTTTGATACATTATTTGTGCAGTGGAGCAGACTGTGGTCCAGTCTCAGGAGGAGAGGAGTACCCAGCAAGTATAAAGGTATCATCCTGGCCCTATATAACGGCAGCATCTGCAGGGTGGTACATGAGCGGGTTCTAGGTGCACCAATTACGATGGCCACAGGGGTCAAACAGGGTTGCCTCCTGTCACCACTGCTCTTCATCATCCTGCAGGACGACGTCATAAGGAATATCACAGTAACACCTAGAGGCATTCCGTGGCACAATAGCTCGCACCTGGAGGACCTGGACTACGCAGACGACATGGTGTTGATTTCGTCTCCACTATCCGATCTTCAAAGGAAACCTGACTCGTTAAGAGAGGAAGCTCAAGATAAAGGACTACGAATCAAAGCTAAGAAAACCGTAGAAATGCGTGTTCAGTCGTGTGAGAATCGGCCTGTAATGCTCAACGGTGCCCCACTAGAATCCTTCGCAAAGTTCACTTATCTCGGCAGCACGGTGACTGATAGTGGTGCAGCTAGTGACGACGTTGACGCCAGAATTAGGAAAGCGAAAGGCGCCTTTGCCCAGCTAAAACCGGTCAGTGCTTACCAGGCGGATCAAGAACCTTCAATTCCATAGTGAAGTCTGTTTTGCTCTTCGGCAGCGAGACGTGGAAGGAGACAAAAGGACTGACGAACAAACAACAAAGTGTTCGTCAACAAATGCCTGAGGTCCATCCTTCGCATATTATGGCCGAACACTATCAGCAACAAGGATCTAAGGAAGCGATGCCACCAAGTCCCAATCAAGCGTGAAATCGCTCAACGTAAGTGGAAGTGGATAGGGTACACACTCCGAAGACCGGAGGAGAACACCGCCAGGGCAGCATTCACATGGAGGCCGCGCGGGAGCAGACGCCCAGGCCGGCGGGAGCAGACGCCCAGGCCGGCCGGCGCACGCCTGGCAGCGCACAGTCGACGGTGAGTTGAGGGCGGCTGGGTTGAGTTGAAGGGACGCGGAGCGCAAGGCCCAGGACAGGAGTCGTTGGCGACGTCTCACGAAGGCCCTCTGCATCAGTGGGGTACCATAGGATGTCAACAACAACAACAATATTTTGATACTATGTTCTTTGATCTATGTGCACTAATTACTACACTAGCTGTGCTCGCGACTTCGTCTGAGTGGGATAGTTATTTTGGGCATGATTCATCTAGAAAAATCATGCTACAATGCAGATGAAATAACTATAAACCAAAAAATAATTGTCATTGATTTTTCTCACATTTTCCACTGTTTTATGTCCCCTAAAGGTTTCAATGTGACTTCATTTAACCTAAAACCTTCCTTGATAAAAGCTCTGTCCAACAAATAAAGATTTTTACATTTCAATCCAGTAATTCCACATATTAGTGCGTTGGCAAACAAATTCTTCAGCTGTGTAATATTATAGATACGCTAAACTGGCCGTATTTTGAATACGAATACAGCGAAAATTAACAAGCCTTAGATAAGAGATGCATCCATTTAATCACGGATGCATCTTTTATCTAAGGCTATACAATTATAGGAGAGATGATTGGCACTAAGAAAAAGCCTACTTCATCGGCATTCTAAAATCCTTAACTAAGAGAAACGGCTAATATTGGATAAACCTATTCCTGGAACTGGTAATACGAACGACGGATTTTTTTCTTTAAAAATACACAAGACCGCCAGTAAAACTTGTCGGTCTTGATTAAAAATGTATAGAGAATAGACGAACCGCTTTAAATAGCTCAAAAACTTAACAGATGTGGGAGAAACCAAGAACGATTTCTAGCAAATAATTAGACGTGTCTGGAAGGACATATCCTTTGGTGTATACTTATATAGAGACATTCAATGTATTATTGCTATCTGTGTAATAGACTAATGATGGAACTCTAAATATCTCATTATTTACAGACATTCTTTGTGGATATTTATTTAATTTGAGCATCAATCATTTAGTATTCAATATATCATTACGATAAGGCAACTATGGTATGAAAATATTGAAAAATTACGAACATACCTGATTAAAATCCTTACCAAACAAGGTAAGACTCAAAGAGTGGTTGACAAAGAAATGCTGGCTGTTAACCAAGCTTATCTCCTTCATTATCTAGTGTTTAGTAGTCTTGTGAATTTAAACGGGGTATAGAGAATCTTAAGATCTAAGAAGTTACTGCCACTACTACTGAGGAAACAAAAAATCGTCAATGCACGATGGAAGAAACGAAAACAAGATCGTCACAAAAAAATGGTTTTTATACTAATTATGACAACGTTTAGCTTTTACTGCGTATTTTTATTAGCAAGAAGTAAAAAGCGCAAAAACAATCACAGTCCCGTTTATCATTATATTTTTAATACCCTAGACAATATTAACTCATTCGACGCCGTGCCATTTTTCAGCGTCTTACTAGCGGAGCCGCCATACAAACGGTCATGAACACGCGAGGCGTGTCCGCGGCTCTGCGACTAAGAAAAAATGGACACGCCACGCGAGTCCACTGGCTCCGCGGCAAGTTTAATGTTTCTAAATGCGTTAATAATACATTGTGGTAGTTTATTTCCTTAGTTCTGTTTGTGCAACGAAAGAGATAAGGTTGTGGCAACAGTATAGTGATTTTAAACCAGGAATTATGGCGGAATATGGATATTTAGGTAAATAGGTAAATTCAATATGATGTGATTCTCAAACTTACTTATATATTATTAAACTTATAATTTTTTTTTTGTTTGTATAGTATATAAATAATTTACTCATCTATCGACTAAAATCACCCAGAAACATATTATTGTGTAAGTACTAATATTATAACTAACAAGCTAACGTAGTGAGTTTGAAGGAAAATTAAACAAACTTTTAGAACCTCTGGTCGCATACTCAAAGTAGACACGCGTCGCGTGTCCTTGGCATCCCACAAGGTATTCGTTTTTAGTATAAACATAAGTACTTTCAAAGTAGAAACCACGTGAATATATGGTTATTCGTGTGGTAAATACCATGTACACAAATTCTTATTAAATTTTTTCATGTACTTTTCGAGATATAATCGAAAACTTATGGACACGCGAGGCGTGTCCGCGGCGTGGCGAGTAGAATTTTAATGGACACGCGAGGCGTGTCGTCGGCTCCGAATGAGTTAACTATTCCCTATCCTTAAGAAAAATCTTCGAAGCAAGCATTTTTTGGAGGATGAAGAGTTGAAGACGGCAATTAATGAACGTTTTCCAGGTAAGGAAGAAAACAAATTTCTCAGTGTGTTCAGGTACTTGGGGACAATATTGAAAATAAATTTTACTTGGAATGTTGAAATGAATGAAATTTTGTTTATCTAGAACATACCGAGAATACATTGCACACCCCTCCACACCATTGGTAGACTAGAAAAAGAATTTTAAGATTCCATCCTTTAAACAAAACGACGACGCTTAGATGACCTCTGTTTATTTATAGATGTAGTGCCTTGGATATCGACAAGCTTCATCTATCTCGCGTCACTAGTGAGCGCTGATAGAGATTGCGACAAGGTCAAAAGATGATCTCAGGTGACCAAGGGAGCGTTGAAATGACTGGATAAGATCTGGAGTACTTCCACTTTTCTTTATGCCGCGGAAACCTGAGGCGCGGTCGTCCTGGATAATAGACACAACACGCTCAAGAATAGAGGCGAACAATGGTTCGTGTATCATGCAAATTTGCGTGCAATGAATCCTCAAGTTCATCGGGCATACTATCAAAAAGGAGCCAAGCAGAGAGTCGCATGGAAGGCATCAAATGCAGAGCATGAGTGTCGACTAGAAATGGGGTGCTATCAGAGGAGCATTACTACAGCCTAGCTGTATCGTATACTGAGGCAGCACCTTTTCAATACATAAAGGTTTTAATATTATAATTTTTTTTTATTTCTTCAACATCACATAATTTGAATATTAACTATTTACTAAATTATTTATAAATAAATTATAATAAAACTATAAATAAAATATTTGAGCCAAATCACTGCCAACAGGGAGAGTGCCCAAGATGCTGGCAGCATTTCCGCGCTGAATGGCTAAACTAATTTTTGGCCAAAATAAGCCCCAGCCCTTGGGTCCCCTTCCCTGGCTGACCTCCTTCAGGCGTCCAGACAAAAAAAAAACAATATTATTATTTATAAAATTTTTAAATATTTTTATTTTTAATGTTTGTCTTTATATTGTGCTATATGCAGTGAATAAAGCGTTTGCTTTCCTTAGAAGGACCGGTTTGGTAGCAGCACAGGTGCAACACTACATGCCTGGCGCCGATCCTGCGCCAGCACAGTGAGGTGGCCAGTGGGCCTAATATGGTCATATGAAGGAGAACGTTAGATGAACATATTCCTTTCATAATATGAATCATCTTAATTTGGTAATATGGCCGTTCATTTTTGAGAACGGAAAACAAACATTCATCGTTCACTATGCATTTTTGACAGATGAATTTGTTTTTGTACGTAAAATGGTAATATGGCTGTTAGGACTTTTCACCTCAAACGTCAAAATAGAGGAACAAAAGCATGAATGTAAATACGTTCATCTTTGATTCTCCCTAGCCAGTTGTTCTTGTTTTATGGCTATTTAAAACTCTGACCAAGTTTTGCCAGCACTTAGTAATCTTTTGCCGCCCCTTTGATGAGTTTTTATATCCAGCAATGATGGTTTGTTATTGTTGTTGTTTATTTATATGCATCACGGGGTGACATCCCATTATAATAGTGTTACCATTATAAAAACAAAAATTAAATTTAAATAAGCTTGAGGTACTTGCCTACAATAAATTAATAAAAATGTTATGAAAGCATAATAAGAACAATTTATTTTATCAAAACTAGTGAGTAAAATGCATCAAATGCGCTTTTATAATAATCGGTACAGGTTTTCGTGTCCCGTATCGCTTTTGATTTTTAATTACGGCAACACAAACCAAAATAGGAATGAATGATGACACGAAAGATATCCGAATGAATGATGAAACGAAAGGCGAAACGTCCATATTACGGCCAATTAGCAACTTCTGCTTTCGTTCTCCTTTCAAACAGGATTCATTTCATCTTTGCTTCATATGACCATATTAGCCCCACAGAGCTGCACGTAGTGGTTACGTCCCTCAGTCATGAGGGGAACGACGAGCAAGAAGAAGATTCCAGTTTCATACTTCTGCCACTCACTGATCATGTGACTGATATAGTTTAATTCTTGGTAGTTATTTATTGGATTTAGGGTTCCGATAAATATTATGCGCATACTTATGAACTGTTGAGTTATATTATTAATTTTTCATTCATTCATTTATGCTCATTAACTTAATTTAAAGTCAACAATGAAATGTAATAATATTTCTAGCGAAGTTGTTTCACACGAACCATAGTTCATAGTTATCAAGGAATCACTTAATGTAATGTCAACCATTTATATATCGTTTTAACATCCCTGATGGCTTGTAATTATTCGTCATCAAATATACATAGAAGCATCATTTTAAAAAGTAGTAAAATGTCATTTTATTTTTACCCACAATAACAATAAAAAACTATTGTTAAAAAACCAATGTCTGTAGCTGAAAGTAAACTTATGCTCTAATATTATTACAATAATATTATACATACATTACATACATATTCCCTATACTCTTACGATCTTCATTTTCGTACTTTAAAACATTATAAATATAAACACAAAAACTTGTTCGAATAACAAAAGTTATTATAAACACAGTAAAATAAATTTAAGGTTCACCATGAAACGAAAGATATCCGAAAAACATATCAATATGTCCATGGGATAGCGAATATTAAGAGTACTAATTACGATTATATTAATTAAATCTCATTTGACTATATGGTTCTTTTATAACAAATGCCAGGGATTTATTAAATAGCAAAAGAGAGACAGTTCTCGCTATTCAATAAGTCTCAACACGTCTCACCTATTTTTATAAAAATCAGAATCAACTATTTGTTTTGGGCATATTGTTACAGAAGATTTACTAGACATCTCAAAAACTTGTACAAAACTACAATAACTTCAAATGTAACAAATTTCTTGTAAGGCATTTTGTATCAATGATAAATTTTAAATAGGTAACAAAGCTCATCAAAGATAGTGTACTTAACAAATTAATATCACAAATTATGTAAAAACTAAAGAAATTGAGCTAGTATATCATTTCAGTCATTTGGATGACTGCTAAAGAGAGATGACCCGAAATGTTAATTGTTATATTGAATTGTTCATTAAAAATTTAAGGTTCAATACTATTTGTAATTTGACAAAAAATAATAATGAATCATTAACAAAATACATCTCCTTTAACATTAAAAACATAAAAGTAACACGAACAGTAACATAGACAACATGATCACAGACCTTATAATATCACAGTAAGCATTTGACTCCGTTTTATAATATCCTCGCAGATACAGAGACGCCGAAGACGCACGAAGAGCAGGCGCTGAACTGGTACGAATTCTTCATTTCATGACGCACATATAAACGCATGATGCGACGTATTACTTTTCCCGTTTATTGCGTTGAACTATAACGTGCGAGATAACATAGGAAATGGACAATCGCGACAAAGCTCGGCTTTATTGACCGCGGTATTAATCGAGACTCGTGTGCGGACGAGTGGTAACGTTTGTACTCGTACCTGGCTCCGTACGGCGGCTCAACTGGGCGACGCGGCGGCGACAGCAACTCGTCGTACACACCAACATATCTAACGAACAAAATAAACGATTGTTACTAATGCTATAAATATGTAACAATTCATATTTTATTAGTTTAGGTGACCACCTATCCTAAGTAATGGGACACATTTAGATAGGTAAATGGTATTTATGAACGGTGACAAACTTATCACATCAACTTAAGGTATACTAACTTAAGTGATTTAAGAAAATCATCTAAAATAAAAGCATCATTAATTAAAATCTGCTACTACATAATGTCACCCCCATCCAACACATGGACTATCCAAAACTCTTTCTATTACATAAAGCTCGATCTAATCTATGAAACCTTTAAAAAATTATCTTAAACATACCGAGAAGGAGAATTATTCCGTGGCGGAGTCCGCAAGGCCGCTCGTCTAGGAGAGGGCGGCGGCGAGCGGAGCGGGGAACGCAGCGGAGTGCGCCGCGGGGGCGAGCGGAGGCCTGCGCGGGGGGACCTTGGCAACGGCGAGCGCAGCGGCGACCGCAACGGGGACCGGTAACGCATCGGTGAGCGGTGACGACGCCGCGGCGACGGCGAACTGTAATAGAAAAATGTAGTTGTACTTTTTTGAACGCCAAAGTCTCTTCTTTACGGAAGGAGTACACAAGGGTTTCCCTGACCCTAGAAAACCATTTTATTTTCATTTGCACCCTACATACTGGGTGATTTAAGGTACTACTAACGTCAATATTAATCAGTACATCGCATATTGAACGAATTATGTCTAATTGGGATGATTTCTATGTAACTGACCAACTCGCCCTAATATCGGAGTACTACGAGTCGACTGTTAATCACACTTCCGTTTAGGGCAGGCATTAACAATACATAGATTGAGCATCGTAATATAGAATTGAAATTACCGTGTGAGTGAGAGACTTCGATCCCTTGAACGAAGCCGCCGCGGCGACCATGGCGGCGAACGACGCGCGCGACCACGGGATATCGACCTCGACCTGAAATCATATTAGAAATTGGAGATACTTCCACACACGGTCCACATTATGTTTAAAGTAATATGGAAAATACGATCTACGTGCACCACTCATAAACTGGCTATACAGAAGCAAAAAAAAACGCCACAGTTAACTCGCTCAATAGTATTATATTGTAAGGCTCAAAGAATGTTAGATACGTTGAAAGTTCAGTTTACACATATGACATACATAATCCAGTAAGAAAACAAATAAAACCACCACCAAAATTACAATATCCATGCATTAAGGTACTAAATTGCAACTAAATAACCAAGAAAGTTTTCAGATATTTATGTGTTTTATGTACAATATCAATGGACTATATTATAAAAATACATAAGTATACTAAGCCTACTTAGGATTAAATAGCACAAATACAGTACCAACACCTACTTGATATTATGTTGGAAAACATATCATAACTAACGGAAAAAAGTGTACGTATTTAGTACAAAGCTATAGTTAGCACACCATAAGTATTTGAAAAGAACAAGAGTGTGCAAAATTGACTAGATATGACCCTGTTTAAGTATGTACCTATCATGCATTTTATTAGTAAACTACTTTAAACAAAAGCAGGAGCATGCATTCAATGCGAAAGAACGAGTCAATAAAGCATGCAAGTGAATGAATATATAATGAACGAACCTAGAGTAACGAGGCGGGAGCGGTGAGCGGGAGAGCGAGCGCGGGGGCCGGGTGCGGGAGCGGGACCGAGTGATTGAACGAGAGCGGGACAAGCCGCGGCGACGCTGCTCCTCGCGTTGGCGGGCGCGCATCTCCTTCTCGCGGATCATCCGGTTGAACGCCTCCAGCGGGTCCTCGGCGACCCTACAAACAAATCGCTTTAGAGCAGACCGACAACGGAAAATACTGAACCATAAACAAATAGTTACAGTCTGGCTAACGAAAGTAGATACTGGATAATTATGCAAACTTTTTATATGACAACACTAAAGTGTTCCTACCATCGGATATAAACCCTACAATTTGGGGTATTTCAAGTAGAACTATTCATTCAAGAAAGGCATTTTTAAAACGAACTCATTTTGAACATTTTATAAAATGAGTTTTAAATATTCGTACGTCTGCTAAAATTGTGTTAATCGAAAATAAGTTTCTTATGTACGTGTTGGACCATTACAAGTGCTACAGTAAGCCTTACGTTGGTCTAATAAATAGCTTAAGTAATAATTAGGTACACTATATCTTAACTAATTAGGTAGAGAAAAACTTGGCAATTTTATTTAAAAGAAAATTAATTTGTATCTATTTTCCGAAAAATTTGGTAAAATCAGAATTAGTGTGTGGTATTCCTATTTCTGACGCCGAAGTTGGCGTGTTGTTGATGTTTCTTTATGTTTCTTTATGGTTGACTTGCGTATTAACTATAGTTAGGGTTATATATAAGGTTAGGTTAGCACGGTCAAAATGTCTTGATATTTTTTATTTTAATTAAGTAAGTACATATTCGTTTAAGTTATTTTTTGTTTGTTCTTTTTGTTCCTTTAATACGCTACAATGGAGTGACGTATCCGTGTGATGTTTGGTATGGAGTTAATAAAGAGATAACAAGTTATATAAGCTACTTTTAATCACGTCATAACGCGGACAAAATTGAAAGCATCCACTAGTAAAATAAAAATAAATGTCAAAGTATCAAAGTGAGTTGTTCCGCCTTTCCTTTTTATTTTAGGGTTGCAATGCTAATATATTTTAAATTTGCCGCGCTTTTTCAGTATCTACTTTCGTTAGCCAGACTATAACAATATTATGTGCATCGTAAATTTGACAGACAGGCAAGAATATGTAACATGTATCTCGTAGATATAAATGATCATGGAGAGAGAGATCTAGGCAAATAATGAAATTAGATTTATGTGTTGAAATACAAATGCTATACAAAAACTGGTGTATAGCATTGAAAGGATGTATGATACCCGGGTCAAAGACTTTTGAAACAGTCTGTTTAACATGGTATTAATATATTACAGCTTTAATTGAACGTAAATTTAAAGAGCCGTACCGGAAGTTCTAAAACATGTATTTGTCACCTGACAGAAAATGAACACCCATTTAATGTTTAAACTCTAACCAACAGAAAGAATTACATATTTTGTAACAAGTCAAATATATTGGTTCTTAGATTGTTTTGTACTAATCTATCGGTATATAAGTTTATAGTACATTGAGGCATAACAGCAATAGTGACTAGCCTGCCAAAAAAATCTTTACGCTTTAGACATCTTTTAGGGCACGCCAGTATTATCCAGTATTCCTATACTAATAATGAACATCAACATTGTATTTTGCGGGCAATAACAATGAGAATCATTAAATATCAGGAATCAACGAGACTTCAATAACAAGGTCGTTTGAACCTTAAGATTTCTTACAAAATGTCGAGCTTATTATAAAATTGTATGTAATATAAATTATGACTAAGTAAATTCTATAATTCACACATTTTATAAAACATCATAAAAAAATTATCAGGTACAACTATTTTATACATTTGCTATTGATTATCAACTAGAAAGCTACTCACCCGCCGGGCGGTGGCGATTCCTTGATCCCAGGAGGTGGCGGCTGGTTGTAGGAGTAGGGGGGACGATCCAGGTGCGACCTGGGACTCACGCCAGGGGGACCCAATGGGTGTGCGCCCGCCCCACCGGGGTATCTCTGACTGGAAAATAGATATTCAATACAACGTCTACCCAAAACATTTACCTTGAGGTATAATAAATTAAATGATTAGCTGGAGCTTCAGCTAACAATCGTTAACTCAGAATTGATCCAATTAACCTTAGAGATCCTAATTGTTTAAGGCTTCCCAAGGGAGCTTGCTGAAGCAGAACACCATCCCATAGCTTAGGTTCGCGTCATGGCAAGGATGGTTTCTCATGACAAATGAATAAACAAACACCTATCAATTTGTAGCCATCTTATGTTGATACAAACTAAACAACGGTCGCCCAGCCTCGTTACAGTATTATTATAAATGAATTATTTGTGTAAATAGAAACCTAACTGCCGTTCTTCCCGGCCTGATGTGGGAGAGGAATTAAGTTCCAAAATAGTCTGAATGACACGTAGTTGCGTTCTACCTGTCATGTCGTAGGAAGCGACTAAGGGACTAGGGGTAACATAATATACTGGGTAATGACGATGTGCTAGCAATCTTTCACCAATGTTACAGACGACGTCACAACCCCACAATTGATGCAAAATTGATCTAGGAGATTTTATATCTCTGTCCACCCCAAAAGGGATTAAAGAGAGTATGTAATGTACATTATATTTATTTGCATAAGAGTGAAGTAGTGATAACTTACTTGTACGGTGGCCCTGGCGGCGCCCCAGGCGGAGGTCCGGCTGGGTTGAACGGTGGCGGCACGCGGTTGTAGCTGGTCTGTAATTACAAAATTGGGATATTTATGATTACGAGGAACATAATTTGAAAGCTAACCCATTGAGATAGAAAGAAATTTCGTTTTAACGTAAAATGGTTGGTTAAAATGATCAATTGTTAACATTTTTAGCATTAAGCCATATCTATATTTATAGTAGTGGTATAGTATAACATATTTTGTCTTTACGATCCTATACTATGCAATTATGAATCATAGAGGAATATCTTACCTGAGATGACAGCTCCCTTCGTTCATCAACAGTGGGTGTACCAGATCTGTTCATGTCACTGCCACGAGGGGAATTCTAAAACAACATTTAACATACATTAGTGATATTTAAACAAAAACAATGCTGTGTTTTTATAGGTACCTTAGTTTATTCTCCAGTAATATGAATAAAAAAATGTGAATTATATAATATGTATAATTTTGTGATGAATTTTCACAACACTTTAATCTTAAGAAATAAAGTTCATACTCACTCTAGACGTTTGTTCACTCGACGGCTTGCCTCCAGAGGATGGTCCTAGAAAATAACATATAATTGAATATAATGGGATACAGACTGATCTAATTGATAATGTATCATGCATACGATGACATATAAAAGTGCAAATTGGAATTATTGTAGCACATTTATATTACCACTCCATTACCATTTTCATTCCATACATTAATACAACTATACTATTATCATTTGCAATGTGTCTACAACTTTGTGAATACAATTAAGAAAGAGTATAGAATAAACCATAAAGAATTTTTTGTCATACATAGTTCAAACAAGACAAGAAATATAAAAATGAGTATAAAAGTTAACTTATCCATTATAGCCCACTAATTTAGGGAGTAATTGCGTAAACCAATTAGATCAAAAAACTAAACTAAACTAACCCACTTATTAATTAGCAACATTGTTTAACAAGCATCAAAATAAATTTAGTTGCTTTATTAAATTATAGTAAATAATTGAAATTGCTAAGGATACATTGGTTCAGTATAAAACATGCTGTCTAATTTATATCATTTACAAGAGCTCATGCAACAAAAGCATAGACACTAAAGCATTATTCGCAAGCTTAACCATTCCAAACACTTTGTAGTAAACTGTTCTAACTTATTTATTTTAAAACCTACTTTAAACTAATTTAACCTTCAAAGCAACTTATTTAAAAGTGACAATAACAAAAACACTTATTTTTGATAAGACATCCATTTTTATTCGCTCAAGTCAGCATTGAATGACACAAATCACTTTTGAGTACTTTTAATTGCCTGACTTCATAGGTACAATTATAGTCATCAATCCCCTTAGGAGTAATCAAAATAGTCACTAAGCATTAGCAGACAAGCACATATAACTACAATTTTGTTACTACAGCAGCGGGTGCAAGACTATTGATATTTATGATAGCTTAAGCATTATACCATAGCGATGATGCCGATGATGAGAGTAGGGTTTGGGAGGTGGCTTGTTTTGATTCTGTGGAACAACAACTGTGATGTTGTCGTCCGGAGATAGATCCGATCCTTCGGCCTCGTCTGACATAACACAGCAAATATACAGTCATTCTATCTAGCATACTAATGCCGGTATATTTATAAAATACAAATATTCATATTTGGATAGAACCTACTTTTGATTTAATTTGAATTTACATACATACATGTATGTTATAATTTGATACATTACAGCATGTATCAGTTATGAAAAGTTAATCACAATTGCACACTGCAAAATTAGTTATATGGCTTTTTTATTAAATAATATATTGTCACATACTTGTTACATGCTCGTAACAATAAAAAGATATAAACCATTCCTTTATTTTATCTAAGGTAATCTGAGATACAAGCTAGTTTGGGAACTTAAATTGTTTAGTGAATATTATCGTAATATCTTATAACTTAAAACATTCATTTATTACCTTATTGCCTAAAAATAGGAAAGATGCATTATGTTTATATTGTTAGTCATTTTTATAAATGACAATAATAATATAAACAGAAGAAATGAGAATTAAAACTCTACCATAATTGTAGCAATAGTGCATCTTTCCTGATTTAGTTAATCAAAAACACAAATAACAAACAAAGGCATGCAGGCATTAGTAACACACCATTTTTAGGAGCTGACGCAGATTTCTTTTCCTCTTCCTTTGACGGTGGCGGTTCCTTGTCTACTGGGACATCTATTTTGGTAAAATTCATTTATTAGATACCTATCTAGTACTCACTTAAGCATCATTGATATAATATATATTAGAAACATAGAAATGATTCATTTTTACCACATAACAGTAACCAAAACAGACATTTAACAGGATGACTAAAAACTTAATATTGAATATAAATTTACCACAGAAACTGGACAAAATGGACCAAACAAACATTAGAGATAGAATAAGTTAATCTTTCACCATACATAAAAAACACAGGAACAAAAAATAAGCATTTTGTACATAACTGTTTATCACACAATGTTTACCAATGCATAGAAACAAAGATTTCAGCAATGAAACAACAAATGTTTATATTTATTTATGTTAAGTTTGTAATGGCTTTTTCGCTGAATATACACTTATTTAAACTATTATTACTATTTATGAATTACCTGAATCCGAATAAACAAATAAATAGTTTTAATAGTTACCTTCAACTCGTAGGGGCGGCGCCGGAGGTCCCGTAGAGGGTCTGTGAGGCGTTTTCCTACTGTACCCCGTTTGGTTGCGGAAAGAAGAAACCGAATTCCTCAGGAACCTAAAGAAAAATATATAATAAATATTTGTTACAACCAAAGGACCTACTGTTTCATACATGAAATGGTCATCAACCGCATATAATTTAATGTTGTTTTTTTGCATTTATACATACTCTTCACGATTTATAATATGTGTATCGTTAAGCTTCCATACTAGCATTATCAAGTAAATACATGTGTGTTCAATATTGAGACGAGAAATTTGGTAAGTTACTTCAAAATGTCAGTAAAATATAGGACAATCACACACCTGTTAGGAATGAGCGTAGTAGGAGCAATTTCCTTTTCTCTGCAATCGGGACATTCATGGTCCTCAGAATCTAACAACACATTGCGAATACCTAGGACAAGAAACAATTATCAATTAATGACAAGAGATTGTAGACAATAACACATCAATAACATAATATTGATATAAGTACTCAGACAAACTAAGCATTATAAGTTGTTTGTTGATTTGACTAATAATGAATATGATTCAGAAAGCAAGCGTCCTTTTGCATTAAACCTAAAGCATCATCTTAACTAGGCCCTCATATCCTGAACCAAAATACAATATAGCTATCTAAATTAATAAAAAAAATATACTTACATTCATCGCAAAACGAATTGCCACAGCAAGGTATCATCACCGCATCAGTGAGCAAGTCCTTGCATAGACTGCAGATGAGCTCATCAGGGATAGAAGTCTCTGGGGCGGCTGGGGCTGTGGGTGTGTCTGCCCCACCAGCGTTCTCAGACGCCAAGTACGCTTCACTGGAAAGGTAAAAGAATTATTAGTTGGAAAGAACCATACTCAGGTGACAACATTATTAAGGATATGTAATAAATATATACATCCCTTAAAAACGGTCCAATGGAAGGATGAAAGACAGGTCGATAAAGATCTACATCCAAGATAGAATAGGTATTTTCCAAGTATGCTAGAAATCAATAAACATAAAAAATTAGAGACAAATTGTAAACTTCATGAAATTCATAATAATCATATAGCTCTAACATTACTAGAAAATCTTAGTATAGTATAGTGATATAATATATTTCTGAAACACTGTTGCCTAGCAAGACTTACTGGTCCACAGCTGGGACTGCAAATGTTCCACTGGGTGTCATCATGGCTCCTGGTGCTTTGGGACCATCCACGGGCACCATAAAACTCCTAGGTATACCTGTGCTACGCCTTATTTCTATGGCTTCACCCTGGAAGTTATAAACAAATAAAATTGTTATTGTTTGATCCAAAATTCAAAATATTCAGCCATTTTCCTAATTAACCAGATAAATGCCACAAATTATTTTGAATAAAATTACGTAATACAAGCTTGAAATTCAATAATTTTCTATACCTACTTATACAGAAATATTTTACTAAATAATTACTTTACTAATTTTTACTAATTAATAATTAGTTTTCGAGGCCCTACTTAAGCCCAAAAATTACATAAATACTTACACCAGCATTAACCAATGGGCAATCCTTAATCCAGTGTCCTCGTTTCTGACACTTATAGCAAGTATAGTTTGGGGGTACAGCACCTCTTTGGTTTTGACCTCTTATCTTCTGATAGCTAAAAAGAGAGATGAAATTTTAAAAAAGAAACATGTAAACCTTATTATTAAAGGAGTCTCTATTGTTGTGGTCTTTGATTCATCAACAAAGTCAGCAGCTCAGTGAAAATTGAAAATACAAATACAATGTTTAGTCAATTGTGATGCCAAACAGGGTAAATATGTTCACTTTGGGATTATATTTGGATCTTAAATTGGAACAAACCACAGAACTAGGAAAAGAACTTTACTTTGTTTTTCTTTGGTTAGAGAAGTTGGAGTATCCATAGCGACAGAATAATAAAAAGTGCAAACACCATGTGACCAGTGTTTGTACATTCGCCAACATTATCAAAGATAAAATGAAATAATAAAGAATTATCTTTTTTGGCCACCCATTTCAAGTACTGGTTGTAAATATTTAGCGGTTATTTAATATGTTACATTGACACTGCATCAAGGTTTTTGTTTTTAATTGTTTTGCAAAGGTACTTATACGGAGTAAAGCATTTTATTTCTTTCAATTCTACTTAACCTTAATTTATATAATAACAATAGTTAACTTACTTGCTTGGATCATAATCAAACGTGGACTGTGAGATCATAGCATTGATTTTGTCCTGTTCGCTGCCTTCCATGCGCGAGAGGTCAGCAATGCCTTTGTTGGCAGAGACATCTTTCTGTTGTGTCAATGAACTTGTGTTGCTATTATCCCACTGTTTTTTAGGTTGTTGAGCTAGCGGCACTCTTGCTACTAACAGGGAAGTATTCTTGGGTATCAATGTATTGTCATCCACATACACTGTAATGAAATGAAGTGCAAATTATAAATATAATATATTTATAAATATAATTTAGAAAAACTACAGAAAAATTGTTTTCATAATAATTGTGTTCATTTTCAACCTTCCTGCAATCAAATTTAATATACAGTCTTTGAACTAAATCTGAACAACTATTAAATAAAGTAATTATATGTAAGATTACTTCTCAAATTTACACCTTTGCCCACCATGAAAGCAAGTATTTTTGCTATACATAAAGTTTCATTTAAATTTCAGAGTGACAACTAATAGAAAATTTCTCTTTTTCAAAATATTCTATGGACATTTTCGGTGTCTTTGTAAAACACATGTATGGGGAAACATTTTAAAGAAACCTGCTTATTCTAACCAACTGGCTCAAATCAGTGTGTTTATGTGTCAACTTGAACAGATCACGTTGAGTGATCTCTATCTGGTAAAATAGAGGCTTTAGGAAGTGAAAGGTTGGTCACTCACACCTTCTATTGCAAAAGGATCAATGGTGCATATGTATTTCTGTATAATACACTAACATAAGTGCAATTTGTATCTGATTTCCCAATAACACTGGCAAATAAAGATGTAAGATGATAATGACAATAGATAAGTCACATAATTTGCATAACCTTTGTGCACTCACCCTTTTAAAAATTAATTACTTTAGTTACAGGATGATCTAGATAGAGATCACAAAATACTCAAATCGCCATATCTCTCAAACCAGAAAGAAACTTTGACTGCACCCTCAGGCTCAGACCAATATTGGTCATACTGCACCATTATCAGTTCCTACTTAGAAATGATTATTGTTTATGTCTTTACTTGCTATTTCATGATAGGGAGTGTTGTAGGCTCAAGCTGATTTGTAGAATTTTCCAGTAAATGAACTTTATATGCTAAAAGCCAGAGGACACAGACACGAATGCAAATTTGAAGTCGCGACTTTTTAAATATAATGACGGGAGTAGAACCAGATACTAACCTTCCTTGGTCTGGGCGTTTGTAATCTCTAAGTCAAAATCTGAAGTCTTCCCAATTCGTTTCTGTTGTGATATCGCTGCTTTCAAATCACCTATTGATATGTGGAGTCCATCAAATGTAACAGTGTCATAATCCAATGCACTTTTAAATTTATAATGTACAGACATTTCTCAGAACGAATCAGTTTATTGAATGCCACTAACGGCATGTCAAGAAAGTAGAAAATAATTTATAATAAATATATTACAATAGACTAAAATACAATGCGGTCCGTTCACTTCGAAGTTAAATCACTACAATTACACTTGAATCAATATTCTATGAAGCAGTTTTACATTAATTTTAAGTCCTGTTACACTTCATTAATTATAATAGCTATATTATCAAAATTCTACTTTTTCCAACTCAGTTCAAGGAATAACCACCATCACCAACCAACAAGTACAGCCAGCAAGCGAGCGGTTCCTAGGTATGTTCTAAAATATCGATATGTCAATAATATACCAACCCTATCGATATCATAGTATACCTTTACCTTGTGCCAATAACAACAATATATTTTTATCTCTTATTGTTTTCCTCATATGTTTATATACTTTTCATTATAATTATTTCTAAGTTTGTTCCATAAATATCCTTTTAAAATAATATGACTTACGAAACCGTATACTTCATTATTCATACCGATACAAAATTTTAAAATATTTTTGTTGTGTTCATAAGTCATTAATTTTACTTATTCTTGTTAATAATACTACAGGAGGCTCGAAGATACCAGAAGAGAACGAGGAAACATATCACCTTGACAGTTCAGCTTAAAAGCGATATAAGCTTAGAAGTGAATGTATGTGATTTTATATTAAAATGAATTTGAAAAAACTTAAAATAATAACTTTAATATTTGCTTTGAAATTAATTAACACTTATTAATTAAAGTTTTAATTTTATTTTTGTTTAATTATAATAGTATCGATATTTTGTTCTAATTGTCAACCCCTATTAATTTTTTATTCAATCATAGCCAACGCAGAGTAGAGATCCCGCCACATAAGGTGGCAGTTGGAGGCGTCGCCACAGTCGCGTAATTCAGTGTTACCAGTAAACACGCCAAAACTAGCACTCACTGTGCCATACGGCTCGATACATTATAGGTTTCATTTGTAACGGTCTTTGGTTGCAGAGCTATAAACTCAAATAAAACAAATTAATATATCAAAGTCAAAATATGTTTATTATTATTATTTCAAACATGATTAATAATTAACGGGACTTATCCTTCTTATTATATATTACATATATTATGTGTTCCTTCACTCTGTCCGCAATAGACCGTTTAGTGTGTTCGACGTAGGATTTCCCACAGCTGCAATCAATCTTATACACACCCTTATATCTTATATCATGAGTATAAATCGCGAATCTCTTAAAACTATTATTTCAAACATGGCACTGAGCATTGTCTTTACATATTTTTTACCGAGGTTAGATCAGCGGAGACCCTAGCTTGGAGAAGAACTAACAAGAAACTCCGGAAATCAATTTATTATAATCACCCTTAACAAACATAAAAATTACAAAGAGTGGGCAAAAAACACAACGCTGGTAATACTAAATTTACCTTTCATACAAAATAACACGCAATGGCGGAAACGTCAAATTTAGTTCCAAGTTTGCCGGCTGCCAACTTATGTGGCGCGATCTCTATTTAGTAGAGAATCGTCGAATGTAGAAAAATAGTTATTTTATGCAAGTATTTCTAAAATCACATGCATTGAGGTTTCACTTGCATGCGCGAATGTCAACACATGGCTATCTACAGAAATTTAAATGAATATTGTTTAAATTTTTAAAACGTTAAATAAGTATACTTGCACGTGCTGCTTCAATCAAACACAAAGTTTATAATTACTCCATGAATGCAACCGTTGCTGCTAAAGCAGCCACTACAATCGCGCCCTTTTTTTTCTTGTTCTCTTTTATTTCCTTGTTTATAGCAAATATTTTTCTACTTAAACCAAATTAATAAGAACGAAAATACAAATATTATCTCTATAAAAAATATGTAAATACACGGTAGTATTTACTATTTGGTTGGAGCTCAAAACAAAGCAAATCTGTGCTAAGGCCAAATGAAAAAAATTAAAGAAGCGTTGTCCCATTGATTACAAAGTTGTATAAAATACATTCGGAAAAAGAACACAAACCATTGATTCAACAGCTATGACCAATGGCTGAGACAGACTAAACATTAGTTCAATTTTGAATAAATTTGTAATAAAACTTTTGAAACCGAGCACATTGCAATCGAAAGTGTCTGCAAAGTATGTGCTGCAAATAATTTAAAATATTTATCTGAGGAATATTACTATCAAATGGATATATATAAACCATACGATGATTTAATACAGAAAAACACACACACTTTATTAATTTTCATTCAGAATATCAGATAATTGACTTAAAAATATCTGTAATATACATAATTTAGTAATTGACCCTGGCAATCAATTGTAAAAACTGGCAAGAGTAAAGAACTTGAAAACGGAAGTGCGGCAAACAAATTATAGAATGTATTTGTAAAAATAACTTTAATATATTCATAAGGCATAGGTTTATTATATTTAAATAAGGTTAAGTTTTTAGCGATAGTTTTATAGTTTCATATACGGGATTTGATTAAATCAATTAATTTTGTATTCAGTGCTCAAATGTCACTTTTTCGAGATATGCCATGAACTTCCGGTAGAAGAAAATAAAGACACACGCGGATCTCTCTGTTAATTTACGCGTATAATTAGCTTTGTAAATTAAATCGTAAAAGAAGTATACATGAATTAAACAATAATTTATAATAATGGCTAATAACGGTGCTCCAGATGACTGGGAAACTCAAGCCGAAGTGATTGGTGACAAAGGTGCAAAAGATTCTAATGATGTGTCTAAAAAATTTTCCACGTTGAATGTGAATGCGATGGAATTCGTGCCTTCTTTTTGCGTTTCTAATCCGGCTTCAGACAATAGTGATGGTAGTCCTTCACCCCAGAAATCCGAGAGTGCGTCCACCAACTCAGCTGAAAGTCCTGTTATAAATGGTATGTCTCTGATTTGACAGGTGAATTTGCAAAATTATTTGACAGTAATTAATTCTAAGTTCTGTCTGCACATTTTACTTTAATTTTTTTCATAATATGATTGTGGATGTTTGAAAGGCTATTAGTAGATAATTATTGTGTATCCACACCGCGCCGTCACTTTACCTGAATCCAGTTTGAACGAGTTATATCGAGAACACGCGGCAAGTAAAGGTCTTGAGTTCGCTAAAAATGGTTACAGGTAAAATATGTGGAGGATTTTCTATTCATATTTCCTATAATATTAAAATTTTATAGGAATATTAGCATCTGTTCATTGTAAATTATAACCTATTAGTTTTATATAGATATTTAAATCTTAGTTATGCTTGTGTCTAGATGATTTGATTTAATATTTAAATTTTTATATAAACTTCTATGTGGGCTTTCATGAATACTTACTGTATTTCAGTAATTTTCTAAAAACAAAATGAAAGTAGGATTCTGCTAAAACGTTCTAATTAATTGTTATAACCTTCTATGAATAATTATTCTCCATTTTATACTTTCCCAATCATCATTATGAAATGATCTGCAGTGATTGAAAACAACTTATTGGTAGTCCATATGAGTTGGCAGTATTTGGTAGAAAGTATGGTTAGTGTAAGAGAATATTTTGGATAAAGCTTACATTATAAAATGGCATAAGGCAACAGAATTGTACAGTAAATTGGCGCTTTAGCATTGTAAGGGTTTGATTTGGAGAAATAGATGAATTCAGTGATGAATATTTGGACTTTGGACTATCTCACCAATAAAAGTGTCTGTGATTGTATTTGGTTGTAGTGTTGTTGTTTTGTTATGTCAAAAGTTCTTTCTACTGCTGAGTATTGATGCATGAATGTGGAAATAAGGTTATTGAGATTATTTAATTATTGGCTGAGGTTGACAATCAGAATAGCACTAGTGAAATGTAACATACATTTTTCTTATTTTAAAAATTGAACCTCAGTTATAGTGGTGTGTTCATAAATTTTATGCTGTTATCTTTTCTTTCAAAGATAAATCATGTAGTTATGGCAGGACTGATAATAATCTTTGATAAAATTTTAATTCAAGAACTATGTGTGAAAATTTTAAAGTTGTATTGAGTTGTTATTATCAGAAATTGAAATAATATATTTTGGTGTAGAGATTTCTGATTTATTTTTTATAAATTATTCTTTGAAATAATATTCTATAATTTTAATTCCCTTTCATTATTGTAATACTTATAAAACTGACTTATAAGACTGACTGTTATCAATAATTATAAAACTGAC
Source organism: Leucoptera coffeella (assembly GCA_030578115.1). Lineage (NCBI taxonomy): Eukaryota > Metazoa > Arthropoda > Insecta > Lepidoptera > Lyonetiidae > Leucoptera > Leucoptera coffeella. The sequence goes on from JAMBLF010000179.1 coordinate 56,014, forward strand.
TACTAATACACAAACTTTTTTGTTTCTTTAGAGAAACATTTATTATTTTTAAACTTGATATATGTTTTTAAATAATATCTTTGACTATTTTAGGTTGCGGTGACAGAAACGAAGATGGGGTGGCCTCAGCATCTCCTCGAGTGGAGGAACCTCCTCCTGTCCCACCAGCTGCAGTGCCTCCTCAGCCGGCTGATTCCTCACCAACAGCAGACAGTTGGGATGCAGTGGCAGATGACGCCCTGTTGACTCCTGAGGAAGGCAATGAGGACGAAGATGAAAAAGATGATGAACTGCAGGTACTTTATATTTTATTAATACAATTACAACACTCACTCACACAAAGGAGCATAAAGGGGACATGAATGTATGGGCAAAGTGATGGATTATGATATGAAGTATATAAGTATACTAATATTGTTCTAATGTTCTCCGTTCATATATAAAATGATATCCCATGCTTCTCTTCAATTTATGAATATCAAAATTATGTGTCTGTACATGATGTAACTCAAAATAAAACTGACAAGTGTACTAAGGTTAAGCATGTTTAACACTTCCTTAAATCTATATATGTATACAATGACATTCAGTATTTTATGTGGTAACATAAGTAAACTTCCTTCAATACTGACCTTGAAACACTAAAACTTATCAGTTGCGCTCGGAATTTTTGAGAGTGTGTACATAATTATGCCCGTGTTGCAGGAGGATGAGGAGACTATTAAGAAACTCCCCAAGAAAAAGCCAGTGCAAGTAGAAGATACTAAGAGTAAGAAGGAGCATATTAATGTGGTCTTTATTGGACATGTTGGTGAGTAATAGTTTGATTTAAATGTTTTAGCTACTTACTTGATATAGGGCTGTAAATATGCTATATAATGGTACATAACCATGAAATGTTTTCAAATACTCCTTCCCAATTCATAATATCTAAGTTTACGCTGCTTAAGAAATTACAGTTGTAAATCAATAAGACAATAGATTTATCAATTAGTATATGTTATATTCATTGTAAATAAATTATTATAATTTCTCTATTCTGTGTCGGTCTAATTATAGAATGGATTGACTTATACAATTTCTATATTAGAGATTCTGTACATCTTTTCATACACCCAGAAACCTATGTGATTGGTTTTTTAGCTGCTAGTTTTCAAAGGCAGACTAATGATCAACACTGGTTAGCTAAATTTCTTAAATGGCATAAGAAGTAATGACCAATATAATAATGTTTATTAATAAAGGTAAAATTGTTTTCCAGATGCTGGTAAATCCACTATTGGTGGACAAATTATGTCCCTAACAGGCATGGTGGACAAAAGGACACTTGAGAAATATGAAAGGGAAGCCAGGGAGAAATCAAGGGAATCATGGTACCTGTCATGGGCTCTGGACACTAATCAAGAAGGTAAGCCGTCTTCGTAAACAGATAAAAGGCGTCATTGTATAAAATTGTTTTGATGTTATATTATTTTAAATTTAAATTATTTAGTGTGCATTGACTAAATTATGATAAATAAATGCTTTATTAGGAAAAGACTGCCAGTTTCTGCAAATGTGTCATTTTTTATAAATTAATAAACTGAACTTATAATTGCATTTTTTACATAAAAGGGAATCTTTAAACGGGATTGAATTAAATGATATTCATTTATAATATAAATACTTCTATGATGCTGCCAGCATTAAGTGAAGTCTGTCTTTACATATGGTTTGAAATAATGTAAAAGTATGTGTACCAATAAAGATAATATTGTGTGAAATTAATACTTATTAACAATACAATTTTATTTCCTATTTTAGAAAGAGACAAAGGTAAAACGGTGGAAGTAGGTAGAGCATACTTTGAGACTGATAAGAAACACTTCACAATCCTTGATGCTCCTGGCCACAAAAGTTTTGTGCCCAACATGATTGGAGGTGCTGCCCAAGCTGACCTCGCTGTGCTGGTAAGTATTCTACATTTTTTAATTTGGACTTCAATTGACATAATTGACACAAACTTCACTGGTTTTTTCTGGTGACAATAAGCTCACTATTTGGGAGTAAGTCTATAAAACGACAATTAAATGCTATATCTAATATAGATGTTCTTCAATCTCTTTTAAAATGGATTGAAATATTTAGATATGATATCACCTGAACGTTGTAAGTTGCAAAAAATCTTTTGCCTAATAAATCTCACACACCTCTAATGCCCTACACGTGTGAGAACTCATGAGGAGAGTTATCCTATTAATGTTTCAAAATTGCAGCGAATGTATTCAGTATTTCCTAACAATTCGACTGCAAACGAAGTAAATTTCTATTCAAACATTGAAACTTTCTGCTAGAAAATTAAGCATAACTAAGCATACCATTGTGAATCTGGGTAACTAGAATTAATTCATGTTTTCAGGTAATTTCGGCTCGTAAGGGCGAGTTTGAAACGGGATTCGACAGAGGCGGCCAAACGAGGGAGCACGCCATGTTGGCCAAGACTGCTGGCGTGAAACACTTAGTCGTACTTGTAAACAAAATGGATGACCCAACTGTTAACTGGGACGAAAAAAGGTAACTATTGAGATTATAGTTATATACTAATAATATACTTAAATTGGTAAAAGTGCTTTTTAGAAATGGGATCAGCATCAGTGTTCTTTTTAGTCTCTTATTCAGGCCTGATGTATAAGTATGCCAAATTATCTGGAGGTTTAGGAATAAAATGGGATTTTATTAGCAGCTCTCTTAATATTTTAGAAGAAGTGAAGAAAGGCTATATTATTTACTATAATTTACGATTTTTGGTGATACGCCAGTAACCTTGTAAGAACTGTATGAAACGTTTATTCTTTTGAAATTGTGAGAGGTACTTTAAATCCTTCTTTATTTGTTTCAGATATAATGAATGTAAAGATAAAATTTTACCGTATCTTAAGAAGTTGGGCTTCACTCTAGGAAAAGACTTGTCGTTTTTGCCTGTGTCAGGGCAGACTGGACAAGGCTTATTAGATATGGTGAGTGGTCAAATAAGTTTTATAATTTAATTACTGAAAATACCTTAGGTGCTTGATGCACTGTTTTAGACTGGGTTTAATATTTCTCTATAGAAGTTTTATGAACTAATAATATACATCTTTTATCTTGAGGGAAAACATTTGTGGAGGAAACCTACTTATCTTTTGGAATAGGTAACGGTCATTGCTTCTTGATGTTCACACCATTTACGTCGCTTCACCTAGGTACTGATTATCTAGTTGTTACTTGGGCTTGAGGTGCCCATACAATCAATAACTCTGCTGTTTTAATAAAGAATTCTTTTATCCTTGTCTTGCCTACAGTGTTATTGATCAACTAATGTAATTGTTTTATTTAAATTTCAGGTATCCGAAGATATCTGCAGCTGGTACCGTGGTCCCTCCTTTATTCAATTTATAGATAACATGCCCTCCATGAACCGTAAGTTCGACGGGCCCTTTATAATGCCAGTGGTGGACAAGTACAAGGACATGGGCACCGTGTGCATGGGCAAAGTGGAAGCCGGAACAACTCGTAAAGGCAGCACGCTGTTCCTAATGCCTAATAGGGTACGTATACTTTATTTCTTTTTAAGAATTAACTTATAATTCTAAATTATATGAAATTGCCTCGAAATTCAGGATATTTGAGGATAAAGTCATTTTATGTTATTGACAACATTGTCCAGTAACAACTACAAGTTAAACCTACATATCTCAATTTCATCTAACTATAATGTGCTAAGATGAATTACAGTAGATTACATTTTATATTTTAAATGTGTTATTACATACTGGCTTGTAACAACACTAATTCCTTTATATAATTTTCTCATTACCAGGTTCAAGTGACAGTAGACCAGCTGTGGTCCGACGACATAGAAGTGACCACGATTGGGCCGGGAGAGAACGTCAAGGTGAAACTCAAAGGCATTGAGGAGGAAGACGTGTCCGCTGGCTTCGTGCTCTGCGACGTCACTGAACCCATCACTACGGGACGAGTGAGTGTTCTATCATTTGTATTGTTTAACTAAACATGGTCGTTGGCAGGGGCTTTACATGATAAGGAACATCACCGTATATTAGTTGGTCCTAGCTGAAGAAAATTGGATTTTGCTCAAGCCTCTGATTAGTGGTCATAAAGTGTATGTGTGTATTCGATGTTCAGATTCAACTTTTATGATTGATTTGTGGAACAGAGATCGTGCATATATTCTAAGACACATTTCAATCAGTGCTCAACATTTTTATATCCAGCAATTGTAAAACAGAAGAACAATATTACGTATGAACTTGTTTTAGTAATACATATTTCTTTTTGCAGGTATTTGATGCTCAAGTAGTCATATTAGAACATAAATCCATCATTTGTGCGGGATATTCAGCTGTAATGCATATCCATTGTGCAGCTGAAGAAATCACCGTGAGGGTAAGAGTTTAAATGATTTTTCATATACAACAGTGTCATAATTGCACAAATAATTATGTGAAAAATGTGAATTGCACTTAAATAACTTTATTAAACATAATTATGTGTACTCATACATCTCGCCCACCGTTAAATCAGCATTTGAATCCATACTTCCCTTCTTAAATGCCTTACGCTTAGCTTAGTTGCTTGGGACATACACGTCTTCTGATGTAGTTTTTAAAGAGAATGCTATTTAAAGTGATAAATATTCTTTCAAATTCACACAGACATCATGAACTCATAATAAATATTATTCACTTTCAGGCACTCATCTGTCTGGTGGACAAGAAGACGGGCGACAAGTCGAAGACCCGGCCGCGCTTCGTGAAGCAGGACCAGGTGGCCATCATGAGGATAGAGTGTGCGGGCGTCATATGCCTCGAGCCCTTCAAGAAGTTCGCCCAGATGGGACGCTTCACTTTAAGAGATGAAAGTGAGTTATCGTCTATTTTGCTTTCAATGTATAGAGTTCCAATTTGGTTCACACTGGTTAGGTTATATAAGATGGTGATATACGTGGTGCGGGGCGTAAATAAAATGCCAGCAAGGTGCCTTTCTTCCTGACACTTCTCCAGAGGTGAGCGAAGTGGCTATCTCTAAAAGCCTCGGGATTAATGGACTAATGGGCGTGGAAATACAGAATGTCACATATACTATCACTAAAAGTGTGCAAGGATATCAGCATGCTCACAAAATGTATTTTGTTTGTTTCAGATAAGACTATCGCAATCGGCAAAGTTCTCAAAGTCATTGAATAAATTGGCACTACTATTTGTAATTTAGTTAGGTTAGACTTTCAGACAACCTACAATATTATCAGAAGACAATGTAATCCTGAAAATGGGGTTGGTATTCTGTGAGAGCGAAAGTTTATGCTTCACAATGATATTATTCACATAAATGGCCTTGTATCCTTGTTATACATAACATATAACAACTAGTCCAGTTAAAGTAAATCACTTAAGATTTTTATAGCCACTGCCATGACGCAGATACCATATTGTTGCTGTACAGTCTAGAACTTTAATTTGGCGTCAATCGAGTTTGTTTGCCAGCGCTTACTCCAACGTAGTCTCCTCAACGCTTCAGTTTGTTACTCGACCACTGTGTTTGTAAAGGAAATTTCACATATATCTATAAATATCGTAGTATCATGTTTTACACGGTGTGTTCTTAAACTACTTAAGTAATTTTAATATGTACATCGAACGGCTAATTAACTTTCTTTTAAATTGCCTCTTTCACCTTCATTCTATCTCTTGTTTGCTTGTCTAGGTGACACTAATGTGCTTTCTCATGAAATAGGTTTTTTTGGCGGGTTCTATCACAAGCGCAGGAGTTCAACAGATAACAACCTATGGTGGTCCTTTTATTTTAGTTAAATTTGGCCCAACCCTCATTGTTATTGTATATTATGAAGTGAATTACTGCTTTCCTATAACTATCTGATTTATTTCGTATAGGGACGATTGTATATTATAATTACCAATATTTTGTGTATATCGGTGAGACTCGGCGCGCATTGCCTTTCTCTCACATGCTGCAAGTATATTATTTTGTTTAAATAAAATAATTTTATTAATATCTTTAGTTATTATTTCCCTCTAGTCAACCTTTTACAAGTTGTTCTATGTGCACAGTTTAATCATTATATACAAATATTTTAGTAAATGGAAATTCAAAACAAAAAAAGAATGTTTTCACGAATTTACGAGTTACAAGTTTTCTGGCTTGTTCGACTGACTAAAGATTAACCCTTCGCCGAGTATTCAGAGGTGTCCATACCCGTCATCGCAGAGCTAGTTATTCCATGGCTACTTTGAACCTATGTCCAGATAGTCAGAACTATATGAGATTGTTTGTGGAACAGGTTACTTACGCACGATGTTTTTTCACACCGTAGTATTGTTCCGTACTGTAATCGCCTCTTGAGTCTGAGACGCAAGAGGCGATTAAGGGACTATTGAGCGATGGGTTAACAATCTATCATCCTTATTCTATACGACATCACAACTCCAATGTTCATGCGAAAATTGACCTAGGAGATATTATCCTGTCTCCAGGGTTCTGTCCACCCAGAAAGAGATCAAAGGACGTGAATGTATACGTATTCGGCACTTTACAGCGTGTGCGTTCGCGCAGCGGAATGTTGTTGAATTTAAAGATTTTAATTATGCAGATATTTAGTGTATGACGTCGTATAATTGTGTATGGTAAAAAAAAAATTTGTGCACGCAGCCATTGTGGAGAAATTCACCAAAAACTGATTCCGCTGGGCGAACGTTCGCCCAGCGGAACTTTTTTTGATCCATTGACTTTAGAAGAAAAGAGATGTGTCCAATAATTAGTGTGTATTTGTGTGTAATTGTGTATGTATGAATAAAATTAGTGCATGCATAAACTTCGGAGAAATTCAAGTTTCCGCTACGCGAACGTTTGGCCATTAGCTAGTTTTCATACAAAGCGCTTACATAGAGAGCTGTAGATTTTTACATACGTTGTTTTGAATTTGTGTATATTTGTTTAATAAACAGATTTAGAAAAAATCGTAAGGCTTAAAAGATAAAAATATAAACGTAAAATACGCTTATTAGGTCTTAGTTCTTAAAGTATGCACTTTGGGGTCTAGATTTTCACGTTTATACAAACCTTGTAAGTGTCTGCAACACGTTGCCAAGTATCAATGATGTTCCGTTAGTAATTAAAGAGTTATCGGACAATTTACCACGAATAGATCACTGTTTACAAAGTAGTCAAATATCATGACGTTCTAAAGGAATTGCATGGTAAAATGTATGCCAATAATTAGTGTATTCATTCAACTATTCACATGCAAAATTTCATGTCATTAAGTTCAGTAATTAAAGAAAAACAATTATAATACTGACGAAGCATCGAAAACCTACATAACCCGACCAAGTTCGGATAGCTACAAAAAAGCGGCCGTGCAATATATTTAGGTAACATCCCAAAATTTACAGTATAATACCGGTATTGAATTGGTACAGGTGATAAGACAATTGTTGTTTCGATATAATTTATAGGTCATTTATTTTTGTACACCTACTATTTTAAATGTATTTGACTATGACAGAAAGTAGGTACCGTTTACGTAGGTACTTTATTTAAGTATGCGCTTGAGACTTGAGATATAATCTAAATACAGTGTAAACTCTTTATAACATTATTCTCTATAACGATAAACTCTCTATAACATAGAAAAGACCACAATTTGGTTGGTTTACCTTAAAACCCATACATTGATACACTCTTTATAGCGCAATTAAGTATTCTTCGTAATAGAGAATCTATTACGAAGAAATGTGTTCATATTTAGACACAGAAGATCGTCAATATCGGTGTTATTGTTTATGTTGTCTTAGCAGGTAACAAAAGACGCCGACCAAACCTTTGAGGCCCCGAAACTTCTGATGTCGTAAACAGCCGTCTTGCTTTTGTTATTGTTAATTGCCCTGAACACGTGCTTGATTTGCTTGAAAATGATGACTTAAATAAAGTACCTACGTAAACGGTACCTACTTTCTGTCATAGTCAAATACATTTAAAATAGTAGGTGTACAAAAATAAATGACCTATAAATTATATCGAAACAACAATTGTCTTATCACCTGTACCAATTCAATACCGGTATTATACTGTAAATTTTGGGATGTTACCTAAATATATTGCACGGCCGCTTTTTTGTAGCTATCCGAACTTGGTCGGGTTATGTAGGTTTTCGATGCTTCGTCAGTATTATAATTGTTTTTCTTTAATTACTGAATTTAATGACATGAAATTTTGCATGTGAATAGTTGAATGAATACACTAATTATTGGCATACATTTTACCATGCAATTCCTTTAGAACGTCATGATATTTGACTGCTTTGTAAACAGTGATCTATTCGTGGTAAATTGTCCGATAACTCTTTAATTACTAACGGAACATCATTGATACTTGGCAACGTGTTGCAGACACTTACAATGTTTGTATAAACGTGAAAATCTAGACCCCAAAGTGCATACTTTAAGAACTAAGACCTAATAAGCCTATTTTACGTTTATATTTTTATCTTTTAAGCCTTACGATTTTTTCTAAATCTGTTTATTAAACAAATATACACAAATTCAAAACAACGTATGTAAAAATCTACAGCTCTCTATGTAAGCGCTTTGTATGAAAACTAGCTAATGGCCAAACGTTCGCGTAGCGGAAACTTGAATTTCTCCGAAGTTTATGCATGCACTAATTTTATTCATACATACACAATTACACACAAATACACACTAATTATTGGACACATCTCTTTTCTTCTAAAGTCAATGGATCAAAAAAAGTTCCGCTGGGCGAACGTTCGCCCAGCGGAATCAGTTTTTGGTGAATTTCTCCACAATGGCTGCGTGCACAAATTTTTTTTTACCATACACAATTATACGACGTCATACACTAAATATCTGCATAATTAAAATCTTTAAATTCAACAACATTCCGCTGCGCGAACGCACACCTTTACAGCTGCTAACGGTGAGGAAACCCGCGTATCCCTCAAGATAGGTAATAGCCAATCAAATCATAACCTATCACTTTGGTGCCGACTATCAAGCGAAACGCGGGCTTCGAGTGACCTATACTTAACATGCCTTCGAAATTTCGGAGATAGGTACTCAAGCCTCTGACTACCCCGCCACAATAAAAAAGAAGTTCGTAAACACAAGTCGTGAAGTGTATATATGTATTTTTATTACAAAAATCAACGTAGACAACTGGCAGTTTTCCTGACCGTAGTTGTATTTCATTCAACATAGTTTGAACCCTGTACCCACTCTATAACAAAAAATAGATTAATTTATTTCTACATTACATGGACAAGCCAGACTTCTCGCATATCTGAGAAATATTGACCAGACCAGAAAGACTACATTTTAAAAAAGGGACACTTTAAAGTACATAAGTAAGTAGGATGCAAGAGTGGTTTGTCAGGATCTAGACAAGGCGGGATTCATAATCTGGGAAGGCTCTCTATGTAAATGGGCCCTATGTACATGTATAGAGAAATCAATGATGTTGTTACCAAGGTGTTTTTTGAATAATAATAGTAGATAATATGTTTCGGTTGTATCAACTAAAAGGAACCCACACTAACTTCGTTCAATTATTCAATGACAGTGCTGGACTATAACCCGAATTTAACCAATCACAAATAATCAAGTGAGTTAATTTCACTTGGTGTCATGGCAACCAAAGTTTATGGCTATATGATGATCGCAAGTCACAACTGTGCTGAATGCATACTCGCTGGTATGGGGTTGGTAATAATTGGTTGAGCAAAAAATAAAACAGTATATATTTCTTACTTTTATTTTTACTGCTATTGCCACTAGAATTTTGTGCTGAAAGTTTATACAGAAGCAATTAGTAAAAATGTTAATAGCTTTGTTACTAACATTATTTCCTGAACATAAACTGGAGGACTCATGCTGAGCTTATTAGATCAGGAATGTTGCAAACATTTCTATTCTTAAAGTAGTGAATATTGCTAAATTATTTTATAAAATATAGATTACAGTTTTATATACATGTATCAGTAGAATCTCACAAAACAACTAGGTACATTCACAACATACTGACTCATATTAATACCATTTACACATTATCAGTCTCAAGTCTTAAGTACTTAACAGAATGCAAAATTTGGCAGAACCTAGATCAATCTTCTAAAATTTTTATCTCTTTAGTGATATTCTGATTCATTTGGTCATTTTCATACTCAACAAAGTCATCGAAAAGGCTTGGCCACGCTTCTGTGTCATCATAGTTGCTGAGATCATCACCTACAAACTCACAGAAGTTGAGAAACATGTACCATGTATCCTTGGGAATCCCTCTGATCTGAGGATTTTTGTCTAGATAATTGAGCCATCTTTCCAAAATGGGAGGCTCCCGGTTGGTGAACACTAATCGCCAAAGCACCTTAGCAATATCTGAGGGCATGATACGCTGCCCAGATACTGAGTCAAGACCAAACTTAAATGTGAACCTGTAAAGGTCCTTAAACTGTTCTGGATTATGTTTCAGTTCATCGGATATTACATTAAGTTTGTTTTGAATTCCTTTTATTGAGTCAGTTTTCATATTCTTCAGTCCTAAAGTGAATTCAGCCCTTGTAAATCTGCACATCTGACTAGCGTTCAGTTTCCAAGCTAGCACAAGTACCTTGAAATCATCAGGATCTAGCTGCAAATCATTACAAAGGTTTTCTATCCCTTCTGCTAGGATGGCGTCTTCCCTTGAGTCCTTGTAGTGGTCAAATAACTGATTAATTTTGTGATCAGATACTTTGAAATCACTGGTACCTATTGTAAGAGGAATGGATGGCAATCCTTGATACAAAATTTTGGGAATTATGTCCATGGCTTGTTGGTGCCTGGTATGGACTTGATTATTGGTGTTTTCTGATGGTGGGGCAATATTCTCCTTGCGTATGCTTAAGCGTACTTGTCTGGGCATACCGGGCCCTACTAGGACGTTGTCATTGTCGCAGAGCAATGGTTGCACTTGTGGATGGCTGTCTGTGATCACTAGTGCTGTTGCACCAATCCTGCCTACTGCTATTTCTGAAAAACAAATTATTTTGAACTTTCAGAAACTATTACTTCATCTTAAACTGCTAACTTAATGTTGCTAGGGGTAAATAGAATCTATTGGGCAATGGGCTAGCAACCAGTCACCAATGTTTAATTATGACATTGCAACCCCAAAATTCTTATTCATGCTATAGTGACCTGTGAGATATTATATCTCCGAGGTTCTGTCCACTCCAAAAGGGTTTAAAAAGACGTGAAATAAACATGGCTTTAAGTCTTTATTTAATATTATATTGGAAATTGTGTAATGCATACATACACTTGTTTTCCTTTTGAGGGAAAAATTACAGATATTTTATTGTAAAGATAGAAATACAGAATAAAGCTATTTACCATCACGATTTTTATTCGATGAGTCTATAGAACCTTCATGAGACTTATGGAAACAGCTGAAACAGTGGCCCATTTGATATGATTCACTTTATGTTTGATACAAACACTCAAACAGAGACCAATTACTTCTAATGGTTCAGTGTGTATGCCACAGAACATAATGACACCAATAATCACAGAAACTTGTATTGGTGTTAATTTTTCCTGAAAAGAAAAAATATACAGTAGATTTATGATGATGTGAACTAACATGTCAAGATGTCATTTGTATACAGTGTTCATAATTTTAATAATGAAGGTGTTATAAATGCATATCTATAATGAATATACTTACATGATACTAAAATTATGTCATATCTTCCACGAGGAGATTAATACGTCTGTACTGATACATGAATAAGTTTAGATAAATTCATAAACACAATTTCAATTTAAGATACCATACCAAAGTAGCATGAGCACTTGTTTATGAAAATTTGTAGTATAATTGTTGAAATTTTGTACATAAAGAGGTAAATAAATATTGCAAGAGTTGGTAATCAATCAGAGTCTAGGCAAAAGCAATGGCCAAAATCAATTTCAATTCAACCAGTAATTTTCATTGATGTAAATTTGATATTGCCATAATAAAATTCTTAATTTAAATATACATCGAAGTATTTACTGTTACTTTAGTTATATTAAAACTGTAAGAAAACCAATACTTTACCAAGTGTGACAAGTGGTAACTGGTAAGCCCTGTCATCATTTACAAGCTAGCTATTCCGAAGAACTGGTAGTTTTCCTCTTTCTATAAATTCTTTAAATACATGCAAATCATGCCATCATCCATTCAGTAGGTCAAGCCCGTTTCCCTACATACAGCTGTTTATTGTTTTAAAAAATCCTTTATCACTACTAAAATTAATGCATTATCTTGTTTTATTTATATAAAAAAACAACTCATCGGGCATAAAAGATAATGTATATCGAACATAAGTGATTACCTCCGAAAAGTAGAAAATAAAACAACTGTCATTTTAAAATGCTGTTGGGTTTGAATTTTGTAAGTTGTGTGTTGATATTGTTCATTTGACTAAGTTGTGTATGTTTATTGTGTACGTATTTTTACAATTAAAACAAAGAATATTAATGACTATTCAGGTTTCTAATTTGTGGTATTCATTTTTGCAACTATGAGTATTATAGATGCTAATTGGAATTTCTCACTGGATCTCAGTGTAGTAGAAAATGCAATGTTTGGTGATTTCGAATCTAAGGTGTCCTATATAAGTGAAAAAGTAATAGACTTATTGAAGAAACATGTTCTAAACGATAAAGACGCTGCGAATGAAGCTATGTTAGATCATTATGATACTGATTTGATGTCATTGATTGAAAAGAACAATAAATTAAAACAAGAGGTCGACCAAAAGCTTAAGGAAATCACCAATATGCAAACTCAATATGAAGCCTACAAAAAAGGTAAACTAAGATGTTTTAATCATAAGAACCTTCTGAAGCTAGCTTTTAACAGATTCAACATGCTGATTTTGTCTCTTATTTGTCCAATAATAACAATGAAGTATCATATAGTCAAACGAACTTACTTAATTTTACAAATTGTATCATTTAAACTAAACCTGTGTTGTATTGTACTCAACACAATATATTAATATACGCTTTGGCTGCCAGTGAACCAGTTTTATTCAGCTTAATATGATTATTGATTGTCATTTCTAATAGTGTCGTTGTATTACCAAATATATTTATTTCAGATAAAAAACTTTTGTCAGAAGAAGTAAAGGACACTTACGAAGCATTTCTAATGGCAAAGAAGTATTACAAAAAATACTTGAAAATGTACTACACTATTGAATCAATGGATAACTCTAAACAAAAGATTTTTGTTCAGTTTTTCACAGAATCTAAAAAGGACCATGAAAATAATTCTGTAAGGCTTATTAGAGACAGTGAAAGTGGGATATATGAATGTAAGTAAAATATCAATGTACATTTTTGTTAATGCTATGCTAAACTTTGAAAGTAGTTTGTAAGGATAAGGAGAGATAGGAATCTGTTGTCTCTGTATATGAATAAGAAAACATAAATTAATGACAACATTAATAGATTTAACTGTTCTGTCTCATTCTTAGTCACCTTTGATGATATTATACAACATCCCAACTTGCAAAGTATTATATTAAAACTGTCATCATAATACCAAACAATTCACCCTCATTAACAAATTTATCAAATCATTGTGTAATTTATTGTTCATTTCAGTGGTGGAAACTAAACCCAAAATAAATTCATTTCAAGATTTGCAGAAGAAGTTAAAGGAAACCAAAGATGTGCCTGCGGTGCTGGGGCACATACGGCAGTGTTTTATGATGCAGAACAATGTACAGAGTGTGCCTTAGATGGGAATTTAACAAAGACAATACCATTAGTAAAAACATTTATTAGAGGTTCATAATATAATCATAAGAAAAATATTTCTCTCTTGGTAACCTATGTTGAAGTAAAAAATAATACTGTAACAATTTTAAAATATATTTTCACAAATTAAATTAAGCATAAAATGAAAGAATAAAACCATAATTTAATACACAGTAGCTGTCAATCTGGTTAACTAAAAGTTAACCTAATACTGATATAAATTAAAATAATTGTAACACAAATAAATACATTTTACATTCATTGTATAATCTTGAAGTTAAACATCATTATTGTAATTATGAAAGTTTATAAATTAATTTCATATAACATTTAATGTAAAGAAAACGAAATTATATTTTTATACAAAAAATATAATATGAATAAGGTCACATCCGACTTTCATTAATGTGTACTCAGTCAGTTTTTTAAAATCAAGTATGGCACCAATTGTGTTGTATGTAATTACTAATTAACAATTTCAGTATTATTGCGCTTGAAAAGAAATAAGTATCATGTAGATGAATGGTAACTAGTATATAAAAAGGGAATCGTGGATAATGTTCCTTAAGTATATGGAATATTTCATGAGGTAGAAATAAACATTTTATGTTTCAAAATAGTTTGGTTTGTAAAATAAAATGTTCTTTGTATAAACATTGACAAATCTTGTATTTTGAATGATAATAATTCATAACAATAGCTTAGAAAAAATGTAGTCAAGTTTTAATCTTCACCTTAGAAATTTTCTTAATTTTAATACAATTAGCTTTTATGGAACATTAGTGGAAGATAATACCTTAAATACTTGATAACATATTAATTCAACAATCAGTCAGTCATATTAAAATTTAATAAATAGGGATTATTCTCATCTTACTCACAACAGTTTGTTCATTATTTCACAGTTTTGTGAATAAATATATTTGAAGACTTAGAAAAGTGTTTCAATGCACAACCTCTTTTTATTTACACTCAAACAATAATAGTCATCTTCATATATTTGGGAAGAAATATTGTGCGAATGGTATTTAAGCTGTCAGTTTTCATATAAAGTGGAATAAAATCACCTTAGTTTATAAACTGTCTCTTACATACGTAAATATGGGCACCAAATTACTTTTTTTTCTGAAAAGGATATGTTTTCTACATAATTACTGTGTAATGCTATTTTTGTACATGATATATTAAAAACATTATGCCTACGGTATATGAATAAAAAATATACAGAATCTTAAATATATGTTTATAAAATGTTAAAAGCCTGAAATTTATAAAAAAACACCATTATAAATGTATACATTCACACACACACTATTCTCTCGAAGTCAACTTAGTAAGTTTAATCAAGCACTTGTTAGACATCAACAAAGCTTATACTGTATTCTGAAACTACCTTAAGATTTCATAGCCCCTTAGAAAGCCTTAGGAATGCGTGTACGAAACAGCCTTATACAGGAAAAAAATCCTTAACTGAATCTTAGATGAGATTCATATTTCCAAGCAAAGCATTCTTAACTCGACGCTTTATATAAGCATTCGCTCTTGATATGCCATTGTAGTAATGTAAGCACGTATTGAGTTACGAGGTGCTGCCAGTGATTGAAGGAGTCTCTTCCAAAGGCCTCGATGTTGTTCTTTGGGACTTGTTTCTCACACCCTCGGGCAACAGCAGAGTTCCCAGGGCGATGAAGTGGAATGAGTAGTAGAATTTACTGTAAGAAATAGTTTATATATATAAAAAAAGTTAAACTATAATTCACGTACAACAAATCTAATCTAACCCGTGGTGTTATAGTGAGATAGGATAGGATAGTTTTTGCTAGTATATTAGATATGTCCATGTACAAGTGTAAGGTCAAATGTAAAGGTAAGGTTTACTTACGCATAGAAGGCGAGACTGGGCATGAGTTGCAGCAAAATGAAAGGCACTGTCGTGTATGTGATGACCACCCGGGTGGTGACGAAGGAGGCCAGGTCGTAAAAGGCCTTTTTGAAGCTGTCTTCCAGGAACAACGGCCGGACTGAGGTGCGGACCTAAGAATATGCGTAACATGAGATTATATCGTACATAATACTATGATTATGTTAAATTCATTGAGATAAACAGGTTGGCTTAAGAATTTATACATAATAAGTTTCATCTAATCAAACATAACATTTAATTCAATTCAATGATATCAAGAAAGATTCTTTAATTCATAACATTTAAAAAATGTGAGTAGTGGATTGTACCTGTCGAAGTATTACAACTGATTCACTTTACATTGTTTTAGAAATCATTGCGGCTATAAATGATAAGTTAGTAGTAGATAAGTAGTAGTGCTGCATTATGCATTATTTTTGCCTCTAGATCCAAATAACTATGGAATAGTACAGAAAAGTACACACTATTTACCTTTCTACCAGCTACAGTGAAGAGGCTCCCAGTGAGGAAGGTGAGGTAGTAGCCAGGGTAGAAGCCGTGCCAGATGGCCGACAGCACGTACACCCTCATGGTGCGCCACGCCGCGTCCCCGCGCTCGTACGCCACGTAACGCAACCACACGTTCGTGTTCTTGTTCCAACACGCCACCGCTTCACGGAAGTTCTGGGATGTCTAGGAAGAAAGAAACATCCTTACTCGTTGAATGTAGACTATTAATTACATAACAATGAATTGGTATCGTGACATCTGCTCCGGCTAAACTACAGCGCTGGTTCTCCGCCAGTACCCAAACAGCCAAAGGATAAGCATTCAAGTTATATCAGAGATATGTGAAATAATTTAAATTGGTTTAATACACTCTTTCTTGTTATGTCACAGATGTATTTATTTACAATCAAAATGATGCCATAAGCTCTAAAGAATACAAAACTTGAAGCATAATTATGGAAATGATTGGATGTCGGGCTAACAACCTGAAAAGAAGGAGAAAGAAGCGTGGTATATGCAGATATGGATGTCCTTTTCTTTCATAGGGCAGGAAGCCTGCGGCCGTAGGGCATATATTAATCGGGTGATGGGAACAAGCCTTTCAATAATTTATCTAATTATATAAATCAAAAACAACCAACCTCAAAGCCAATCGCGTCGATATTGGACAGTTTATCCCACTTGGGCCTCCCCTCAGCATCGTAGCCGTTGAAGCCAAGGCCAGAGTTGTTGCAGATAGCTTCAGCGAACAGCCACGCGTGGTAGTACTTGAATCGGATGATCATCGTCGCCAAGTATGAGTACCAGAGCAGGTACAACGCTGACCATGTTCGGGACACTTCGGAAGACGGGTCACTTAAATCTGAAAGGGACATAACGATTAATGTTTGAGTTACGTATCTACTTGGTGATGTACTCGTATAAAGGTTTTGTATAGAAGACCTCCAACAATGTAAAAATTACAGGGATATTTGTCCTGTAGGAAACACCAATAATACGGTTCATAGATAGACCAATACAGCGGTAAAGTAGAGAACGCCTTAATCAAACATATGGTGCATGTCCTTTATTCTAATAAAAATTATAAACACGAGGACATAAAAGCTAGAAAAAAAATAATAGGATATGGAGCAAAATATGGATCAGTGTGGTTATAAATGCTTGATATCGAACTCAATTGTTTATTGAGTAGTACATGACTGACAGATATCGTAGATGGTGGATATGAAGTGTATATATTTTTTGCGAAACTTAAATTCTTACCAAATAGTATCGAAGCTGGATATTTCTTGGAGAGCGTGACGTATAGGAAGGCAGTGGTGACGGATGCGCCCACCTTGTACAGCACCGCCTTCCGCGGACTGGGGTCTACGGGCCGCTCGTTGCTTCCATCCGAAACGGACACTCCGAACTGAAAGCAAATTAAGTTCAGCACATATTGGTACATACGCTTCACGACTTGTGTACACACTTCTTTATTGTGACTGGGTAGTCAGAGGCCTCGTCTCCGAAATTTCGAAGGCATGTAACATTTTTTTTTTATAAAACCTATTAGTTAGTGTAATGTTCATTTAAATTTTATTGTTGAAATAATACTATAGTGATAATTTATCGGGTCTATTATTTCCTAAAAAAAGTGGATAGATGATATTGCTCATGAAAATAGCCTATTATATCAATCGGTCTTTTAACTAGGTGCATAGGTTTAAGATGAGGAAAATTATAATTTACAGTCAAAGAATACTTCGTCAGTGTAACATCAAAATTGGTGTCAGCTAGACGTAATTTAAAGTCGATATTCAGCGGAAGTCATTTGTGAATCATGCCATTAGAGTGACTCGATACCTTCTCGATGTATCGAGTGATAAATTCCACACGAGCCGAATCGCGTGTCCATTACAAACAAGTACATGACGTAGTATAACATACATACATATATATTCTTACACTTGGTAAATATGACCTAAAATCTTTGTTTCAGTAGTAAAAGTTATTTCTATTACATTGTTCAGAAAGCATTCTTCGCTTTTTTAATTCGTTCATAGTTATTATATTTAATCCTTTTTTGACTGTTTAATTACGTTCCCAAAATAATCTCGAATATAACAAAAACAGATCAAAACAAAGGTAATCCAAAAAATTTGAATAAATTTATCTTGTATTTACGTTACCTACGTTCAGTGACAGATATGTGAGAACGTATATCTAAGACAAATCAGCAGTAACATAAACAAAAAGACCTTAATGACATTAAAACACAATTCTCACGGTTGACTGGCTGTCTTCGTGTGTTGTGACACCCTCTAAACGTATGTGCAAGTAGTACACTACTATTAGTTCATAACAAACGTAACTGCTAACAAAATCGACCGCATTTTTTATTATAATTAGCCAATTAACATATCTCACCTCGTTTACTCTAACACCATTTCGAATACACGCGCATTCTAGTCTTTATGTTTAAAACAATTAATAAGAATATCAATGGGATTTAAAGTTTGAAACGGGAACATTTTGGGAATGTACAAAAACATTTTAATGATCTAAATATACGGCTATGTAATATAAGTGACATGTTTGATACAAACTATCCATAAAATAATAAAGATAACATTATTTGAAAATCATCGTCCATAGCACTGATTATATAGAGTTGTTTACTTCTAACACCAAGCACTAGAATACGAGTAGATACAGATTGAGAATTGGTAGGGTAAACATTTCTGTACAGTTTACTCTAAGATCTAAAATATCCGACGTATGGCTTGGTCGTAATGCTGTTTAATAATTTATATTTAAAAACGAAAGCTCTTTTGCATATTCTTTAGTCACATTTAAGAAACAGCAGTTATCTAATTCGAAGTATATTTGTGTTATAAACCAATGGCATAGAATGCGTATTTCATCAATATATTTCGCATTCATCATAGTGTGATGAAGATTTGAATCTCTAATAAATTTCGCTTTCGTTATGAATAATTAGTAATAACATTTTGGAACTGGGCACAAACATGTTATTCGTATTCATTAACTCGTACGTTCCGAGAAACAAAATTTCTGTTTTAATATCTTCCAACCATGCTCTATTATTTTGGATGAGTGCCAAATAATTGTTTCGAAATGTATGCAAATGGATTGGAGTCTGAAGTCTCTATCAAGATCTTACTCAAACTATTCTTTAACCAAAATACAACAACAAATCAGGAATGATTCATCAATTATGCTAGTCCGTACGTATAATAAATAAATATCTTATCGCATATTTATGATTTTTAATTTAGTTTATCCACTTTAACGGGAAATAGCGCGTATCGCATTACCTTTATTAAATTTTAAAGCATACTAATATAACCAAACATAATAAATGGTATAGATAGACTAACCACCTGTCACTAATATAATAATCCCTTATCAATGTCATCGTTACAAGCAAAATTACCAAGGAGTCTTTGTAGTTTTATCCCACCCGAAAGAGATTGAACAACGAGCATTGAAGTTCATCCCCATTTATAATGTACAGTCAATACGTAAGTCCCAGTAATCCCGAATTATATTATAAAATTATATGTAATTAGATCCCAATTTCTTTGTTACACATACAGTTATTGATACGAAGGTCCCAGTAAATGTAATCACGAATTATATTATACAATTGTATGTAATAAGATCCCAATCTCTCCATTACATATTGATAAACTCACCCTTTGTCGTTTCCCTTCAATGAAATTGATGTAGTCCGTATAAAACACGACGGGGCCACACATGAGCGTCTGAAAGGCCAGCGTGTACGAGAAATACTCGAGGGGGGATGGCAGAGTGGAAATGTTCGACTGGATCTCGTTGGAATTCTTCGACGACGACGACGTTGACTGGTCTTTCTTAGAGGACATGTTGTCCTGTAGCGAATATGCTAGAGACGTCACTCTTTGGGTGATCACCATGATGGGACCTGGAAATTTAACAATAATAAACATAACACCAACTTATACACACATCGAAAAGAAAGAAACACTTTATTCATACAAACATTACAATGTATTTTTACATACATAACAAAAATAACTCATGAATACCATTGATGCAGTTAATCTACGGATGGGCCGCGTGAGAAAATGGTGACATGGTTTACCACCTGTCATATTGGGTTCTGACTATCTTGTTAACACATGGATACGAGGTAACTCCGAAGTTTCACAGATGGAAACTTGAACCTGTGACTGTGACCAATAGGGGATAATCGCGGTAAAGTGTATGTTATGTATAGGTAAAATGAAAATGGACCACCCAGTCGTAGTGAAAAGTAGTCTAGGTAATGGAAAACACTTTAGTGCTTGCGTCATCGCAGTTTTATACGGTGTTGTTTGTGGTTTAACACAGTAGACGCTAAATGCAACATATTGGTGGCGAACATCACGATTTATAAGATAAAGACGTCAAAATAACATTTTTACTATACATAGGTTTTATATTCATCGATGGTATATTATTATTTTCTAAAAGATCTATGCCACTATCTATCTCATACGTAAATTGCAAGCTTTCGTTTGAAGATTGATTTATGTGATGGGTATTATAAAAGTTTAGCCTGATAATATTATTAAAGATGTCAAACAAGATAATTTGTGGAAGATCCGTGCACTCCAAATGGTATACATTTCCAACGATAGTTAACTTTCACAGTTCATACCTCTCATACATTACTTTCCTATTATTATAGATATACGAGTACATATCTATGAAACTTAAAACAACTTAGATACAACTGAAAACAACGTACGAATCAACATACTTTAGGTCTGACGAATCCGTAAACACATAAAAAATAGCTTTTAACATATTGGCGTGTGCCGTACACAGCGATTCTATATTAAGATACAACGGTTTCATAATTTGGCGTAACACTAGTGACAGGAAACACAATAATATATCTTTCGTTGCGTTGAAAAATAGAGCAAACCATTGAAAACTTGTAAACGAACTGATGAAAAAACTATTGGAAACTCAAGGACCACGATCATAGTTTAAATGATATCAAATGTTAAGACAAGTTTAGTTACTTAATGGCGATATTACGTGGAAAGATCACGTTATTAACTATTATCTATTCAACATTTTTTTTAAATGTAGTACATGCTCTATTATTTGTATAGAAAAAAAAATAATTTAGATATAAGTATGTTAATTTTTTAAATGCTTACACTCCAAATTAAGTATCAAATACAATTATTTATAATACTCTAATCATATGGTTTGTGGTACCGTGAGATATTGGCGACTAATAATAAAAATAAGCTGAAAACAAAAGTATAAGATAATAATCTTAATACCAATTACGCACTCCGTTTGGACGGACCTGTCTTATTATAATCTAAAAATCCCATATTGAAATAAGACAAAAGCTCATCCGAGTTAAGAGAACATAATTTAATTTAAAGAATTGATTCATAGAATTATTTACTTCCCGTCGGCATGCCGTAAGACATGAACTAAGAAAATTTCCTAAGTACTTTTCGGTAATTCTTTGTGCATATTTCAAAATAGTATGATTAAATGTGACAAAACTCCTTTAAGAATTACAGACGTGAGAGAGTTTTTCTATGAAACACACATATTTATTAAATCAGTGTATTCAAGTCTTGACTATTTATATTATGTAACAATTTGGAACTTCTAGGCGAAGGTTGATGGGTGTTTCACTTGAATGTCGTGAAACTGACGCCAACATCAACGCATTGATAAAGTAGGTACATGGAAATTGTATGACATCATGCATTAGTCAGCCTCTTTAACAGCGCTCGAGTAAGCTACGAATATGAAGCAACTGATACGAAGATTTACAACATTCTTTAGGCTTATTTACGAAAAATTATCGTTAATAATAATTGTTGATATATTTATATCACACTTAATTAAGAACTAACGATCTTGGTCAATGGACTGAAACTGAAGTATGAATTTTGACGTCAGTGAGTTGATATGAAGAAAATCTTTTCTTTAATCTTTATAATGATAAACATGCGTATTTTAATACCATTGACCTCTTCGGGGTAATCAGCGACTTAACGACCACTGCCGTCACTGCGAAGTTATTTAGTCATTGAGTTTATTCGATTGTTTACTTACTAACGCACTAAAAACCTGACCAAAGTCATTATGTAGCCCTTTAGATCTTTACATATTATTTTAAGGTTTTTGTTTTAAGTTCTTTTACTATTGTAAGGATGCCGTATATCGGGTAACTGGTGGGTTAAATGTTCCACAACTTACTCCGCAATTTCGATGGTAGTACACATTAACTTATGAAAACCCCGTAAGGGAAAACAGTCCTAGGGCTAATGTTGTAAACACATTAAGAAGAATAATATGCATAATGTTTTTCTGTCCTTAAATATAATCTTTCGCGTAAACAGTACTTGAGTTTTTAATGACAACACTAACAACTTAACTTCGCCGTTATAAAAAATATGCATTTCATTTTTTTATGAACCTTATGTAATTATATGACCCTGTTGTATATTTTAACATTCCCTTATTTTATTAAATAGTACGCGTGAATGTTTCTGGCAAAAAATGGCTTAACAAACAAAGAAAGGACAGTTATTCTACTAGTGGTACAAATTAATTGTAAATAATTGCAAACGTATTTATTCTTGACCTTGTGGTATATCCAGTTCGACTGAGCAGTTGTACAGTTGTTATATATACGTTTATGTGTGTATAATGGGGTTCGTAGTAGGTCAACTGTTTTAGAAGGAAAATAATAATATTATTTGGCCACTATTACACCAATTGGAATAGCCCCTTGATAAGTACATTGAAGACTTGTGTTAAGGGTACTATATTTTTATAGTCAACGTATATTTAATAAATATATACTTGTTATATATAGATAAATACATATATAATCAACGACCAGTCTAGAAAGCAGCAAAAGCAGCAACTCTGCCTCCACCGGGAAGCGAACCTCACGATTAGCGTTACCTATCCGATCGCACCACGGAGGTCGTCAATACTCAAATACTTATTTACTGCACATCGTAAAAATACTATAAACGCTATAGTCGCAGATTTCTAAAAATATCTATAAGGAGGACGTTTGAATCAATAAGCCGATAAGTGTGCCAGTCATCACCTCATTAAACATTGGTTAAATTACAATATAAAGCGTCCGTAATTAACTGACTGATGATTTCATTATGACATTTTGAAATTAATTGCGTAATAATCATTATTAAAAAATTCTCTTTTGGATATTAAGGAACCTAATATGCAATTAATGAGCACTGGCATTTAATCACACGGTTTCCGATTTTAATTAATCGTCTATAATTCGATGGTCTTAATTATAATGTTTGCGGAACGTTCGAGAAATGACATTGTTCGAACTCATTGAATAATTCTTTAAATGTTATTACTTTGTTATTCAATTTTCAAACTCTGTTATATGTATAGATATTTCAATATTAAGTCGAAGAATAGAACACTTACTTTTTTCAGTGATAAAATCGTAATTCACATACTACGAATACATCGGACTCTAGTTATGAACATTATTTACTTATGATGTACTTGATTGTTTACCAAATATACTTCGTTTACTTTGACGCACCTAAATTAAGATTAATAGCTTATTTGCGCTGCGCATAATATGTTAGTTATGGATAATAAAGAAATATGTAAATTGTTATTCTCAGACTTTTGAACTACTACTAAGTGTAGATTTTAAATGGTGTAAACTATAAAACTATTTTCGGAAATATTGAAACCCGTTAACTTTGTTTTTACAATGTAACTATATTATTACGCACGTAAAACGCAGTTAATAATCCCTGGCTCTACTAGAAACTTCATAGCAGATAGGCCATCAGCTATGTTGTTACAACTTGAAGAACAATGATAGTAAACTTCTTCAGTTTATCATTGTCATTTACAACTGCGCACGATAATAAAAGTTCGTTCGATCGTAATTGCTTCGAGCGTATATTTGCATTCATTAAAAATATTATTAGAAGTCTTATCCTTGACGCGTTATTAGGTTGGAGAGGTGACACATGCATTCAATGAACTAAAAATTCCTACTACGTAAAAAAGTTTCACATATTTCGTTTCGGAAATTGATAATGTCACTGAAGCGATTGATTAAGTCCTGATAAGAGTACCTTGAGAGAGAATACGAGAATATTTTAGCCATTGCATAGTGCTATTATAAGAGTTAATTAATGTACTAATACACTAGTACAATAACTTTGTTATGGAGATTATTTTTCATCAATAAAGTTTCAGTTTTCGATTTCGTTGGACGTATTTTCATAACCGCTTCAACTGATGACGCATAGGTTGAGAAACAAAGGCATAGTTTACGAACCGTAGAATGCTACGCAAAAGCAGTATCAGGCCATCCACCTACCTGTTATGTCCAGCGAGTAATCGGCCGTGTGGTAGATCTGCCTGTGCAAATGCAGACATGACAGGTACAGCATCGAGAATGCTAGTATCACACTGAAACAAAGCAGTTTTTTAACATCCTATGTTACGTTTTTAATAGACACTATAGCCTCTTGTTGTAATAAGAGCGCACATAAAAATTAAGCAATTATATTTAAATTGCAATCGTATTTAATTGGCTACATTCAAAGTTTTATTTGCAATCTTAAATTGCATTCCTTGTATTCCCACATTTGGTTTTTCAAGTGTTGTGCTAGTCTAGGACGTAAATAGAATGCTAAGTGCCTAATATGTTGTAGGAGGCTACGTAGAGACTAGAGAGTTACCAAAATTCTATTTCAATGCGACCACGAACCCGACATTTCTGTTAAAGGTGACAAAGGAATATTATGGTATTGTTCATCCTTTTACGGATTTAGGACGTGAGTACATGTGTGAATGATTTCATATGAGCGCGTTTCACTTTCGTAGTGAATGAGCCGCGAGACTCGGGTTTTAGGGTTAGGCTGGAGCTCTGCCAAAAACGACACTAACTTAAGATGAGTTCCCGAGAATTCACTAACGTGACTAATATAATTCGTCATGTTAATGAATATATAGTTATTATTAGCCCCAATAACACTCAATTACAGTTTATACAGTTACGTGATTCTATTGTATTTGTATGTCTTGTTTAAAGTGTTTCACAAATATTTGCGTATAAAACCACTTAACATTACGTTGATTAGATTATACAGTCTAGTAAGGAACTTCAATGCAATGGAACCACTTGTTCTTTGCTTAGCATGTTATGACAATAGCCAGGGGGTATAGAAAGAAATTATAAGTACTACTTCATGAAAAAATGGAAATTTTCTTTATTATCTACATACATCGTAGATGTACCTGTATGAATGTCAAAGAATGAAAAGTGGTCCATGAGGCAAAGCTGACAGACACAGATCAGTAGTCTACCTAGATGGTTTTGACAATCTGGTGAAAACTGGATTTCATGTAATCAGTAACAACCTGTTCCATAAAAGTATAAACAACTTTTAGGTAACCTATTAGGGCTATACATGATTTACTTCTAATGTGTGCATTATGCCTCTATGTAATATAATTTAGTTTGGTAATAGAAAATAAAAATACTCACTGTCCCAATAATCGTGGCGGTGTCACTTTGTGTAAAAAGTAACATGACATCGGCAATATTGGAATATGTACTGCTTGTCTGTAAAAAATCAATCCATATTACCATTGTGTGATAACCACAGTATACCAAAAGTCAACTATATGCACAACCATTTGATTTTTCTGCCTTTGTTTCTGTTTGCTTATTATATGTATTTATAAATCTATTACAAAGTATTATGTTTCAAGGGCTATATTACCATAGCCCTTAAAACATATCTTAAATGTACTCAAGCTACCACATAAGTACATGGTTCAATTGGTGTGATCTTCTCAATAATATTCTGGTTATATTAACATACATAACATAAGAACATTCCATAATGTTTCATAACAATTTCTTAGCATTAAGACTTGTTGAACATATAATCATTAGCATAACTTACTTGCCAAAACAGAAATACCCCATCAAAAGGCCTATTACAAGGCAAATGGTGTGGCGTACTTGTGGGGATACATTACGCAATTCTCTTCTGAATGAAGCCGCTACAAATAATGCCGCTAACTGAGCTAGTAAGAAATTTACCTAAAACAAAAAATTACAGCAAATTATTAGAAGAACTACTAAATCATTGAGGTTCTATTCTATCTATTATCTCAAAAGGGATAAGAAAAGGGTATATGACTCTAAATAATAAAACTTATGCCTATAAGTATTTTGAAATAAAATGTACTTATGCAAGTGTATTGCATAGATTGATGAATAAAATTGTAATTGAGTAGTTAATTTTGGCCTTCAATAGCTGGTGCTATAAAATGTTGTTTTACAAAGCTAAGTTTAATAAGTAAGGAACCCTAAAATGTAGAAAAGGTACTAGAAAAGAACTATCTTTATTAGAAACACAGTACTCAATGTTGAAAAGAACTATAAATGATGCTTTCCATTCATAAATTTAGTCCTTAAATACTATTGAGCTTCAAAACATTAAAATAATAAACAATATAACAGAAACAAATGTTAGAAATAACAAAATGTTTCAAAATATTTATTGCGTGTTAATTAATGGAAAACTCAAACAGGTTCAGAGGCCCTATTGAGGGCGTAGTACTAGGTTACATCATCTAATAATATCATGTTTACGAAAATTTGAGAGAGTAACTTTCACTTTCACAAATTCGTAACCCAAAATTGGTCTTGCGTGAAAATTCATACTAAATACTGACCCATTCATATGATATTACGACTTAGTGAATATAACAGACTTAAAAATAATTTATAAAACTCACCAAATCAATGGGAAGACCAATTCTGTTTGATAAAAACATAAATACTTTGCTTCCATCGTAGTAATCATAATATGGATTTGACGTCATACTAAAGGAATAAGCAATACAAATTCAAGAGAAATGCTTAATTTTTTCACCATACACTGTTATGTTATTTTATAATTTCGAACAATAACAAAGATATACGAAATTGTACTATCGATAAATCGTGAACACTCGCACCACAAACGACAACGAAAACGACCGTAGCAAAACTAAACAAGACAAAGTTGTGTGTGTAAATTCAATTCAATTTGTGTGTGTTTGTTGCCATAAGAACCGAGGTTGCCACATTAAAATTTAGTAGTAACATAAATAAAATAATTTGAAATAAGGGTAATGCCAAAAAAATCTAATGGGTTGAAAGGAATTTAATGCCATGATTGTTTGTAGTTGTTTGTGGATAAGATAGCTTTTCGCGGTTTTGTTAGAATACTATACTCAAAATAGAAATTACCACGTGTATGTTGTGTAGCACCATGGAGTAATTAATAAGAGGAGTGGGCCTTACGCAATACATATTTGTATGGAAAAACGTGTGGTATTACGCGGGGTGAAACGAGGTCTGTGAGATGGAGGGGTGATATTACAACCAATTAAAACACGGCGTCGGCCAATCAAATGAAGTATTTTTTTTTTACTACACATTTTTTGATTCCGCACCAATTAAAACACGCCATTTAGACTGCGCACCGCGTAACGGGGACCGTTCCTTTTGCCGGGTGCTCTTTATATTTGGTTCGTGTGTAGCACTAACACCTCCTACTAAATAAAATCTGTAAATGCAAGCTTTTTCCCGTGATAATATTTAATCATATAGATACATCCAATTGGCTAAAAATATTTGAACATTTTGTTAGTTCACTTACTTAAAGACTGTTGTATTATATTATCTGTGCTTAAAGTATTATTTAATAACTTCCTTTATCGGTCTTGAAATCGTTAGTTTTTTCATAAAAGGGTTGGAAGAATTTGACTCATTTTTTAAATATCTGAGAATTTCACATTCGACTGTTAGTGATACATCTAATGTCACTTTTCTTCATTATTATACTGGTAAAATGAATAGCTAAGTAGTTTGAAGAGTTTAATATCTACATTTACAAAAATAACGCAAATGAAGTAATATAGAGAAAGATCTAAAGTCTTCACATACAATTAAAGGATTCTGTAAAGAGAAAATAATCCGGATGAGAACATATTCTGACTTTACTTATTAACTAATTTTATTATATAACTAATGCTTATATCACATAAAATAAAAATACTCAAATTAATTATTAAATTGTTTTATTGTCTACTAAGCTAACTAGTGTCTTTTTCAATTGAGGAGAACATAAATCAATAGGTTGTTTCTCTTCTTTGTTTTTCCTAGATACATCAGCGCCAGATTTGACAAGCATCTTGCATACTCCTTCCCGATCTTCTTCACAGGCCAGATGTCTGAAAATACAAAAGTTGAGGAATTAAGTTTATTATAAACCAATAAGGAGTATTTTAACCAATTAGGGTGCAATTTAATAATATATTACGTATAAAAATAATTACTTGTCAATTGCTAGTATTGGCCATGAAAATAATGCAAACTAGCTACATTTCATTACAGCATGTCATTGGAGGCGAATCAGGAACTAAAATGGAATCTAATGAGCAATAGGCTAGTAACCTGTCATCAATGTTTTGAATGACATCTCAACCCCAATATTTATGCTAAAAACTGACCTAGGAGATAATCTCCAAAGTTCTGTCCACCCCAAAAAGGATTAAAGAATGCAAATGTCTAATTATATTTTTTAAGTAAAATAAGTTAGTCTATAAATTAGTGAAACAATTCCTACTAACAATGGTGTGGAGCCCGTGCAGTCAGCAGCGTCCACTTTAACATTAGACTTGGACAGCAGTAGCTCCACTATGGCAACTCGTCCCTGAGACGCTGCCCTGTGCAGAGGTGTGGCTCCTAGTACATCCATATTGTTAACATCTGCATCAAACTCCAATAGGATTGCTGCTACCTGTAATGAGATAGTATAATGTAAAAAAAAGTAGCTATGAACAGGTATGTATGGTTCTATCACTATGATTAAAAATGTGTAACCTTTTTCAAACTAGTAGTTAGAAGTTTTAGTAATAACCTAGGGAATTCGCGATTCATACTCATGATTAATAACTGAAGGGACTTATTGCGTAAGTTTTTATATAATTAAGCTACCTTTATTAACCCGACGTTTCGGCTACGTTGCAGCAGCCATGGTCATGGGCAGACTCAACAACGTTTTTATATAATAAAGGTAACTTTATTATATAAAAACTTACGCAATAAGTCCAGTTAGTTATTAATTATAAACCTAGCTGATAGATGAATTATGGAGGACATTTATGTTATTACTTATCAACTAAATGAATTTCTTTATTTGTTATTTATTAATAAACAATGAAAATACCTCATTATGTCCTTTAGAGCAGGCGTATTGCAAGGCAGTCTGCCCTCTCTGGGTCTTTTTATTAACATCAGCACCTCGTGAGACTAATAATCGTACAACTTCATATTTATTGGCTGAAGCAGCTAAGATGAGAGGGGTATTTCCTGAGTCGTCCACAGGGTCTATGGGGCTAGCTTTGTCTAGAAGATACTCAACAAGTTGCTGGTTGCCGCTAAGCGCTGCCCAGTGAATAAGAAGTCTTCCATTCTGTAATAAAGTTAAAGAAAATGTGATCACTAAGGCCAGCTAACACTATGCCACTATGTACAAATGCATACTAATAAATGAGAATCAGAAGTGCATTAAGGATTAATTTTAAGGTGGTTGTTTTGATTCACTTATAAAAATTATGAGTTAAGGAATAGACATAAATTGTAAAGGGTTGAATAACAACATTGTAAAAGTTTATTTTCTCTGATTAAATTCCCTTCCTAATAAACACAACAAACTTATGTCACCTGTTCTTTCAACATAATATAATTGGGATCATGGACCAATGAATAAAATTGGGATAGGCGTCGCACCAGATACCTCAAAAAGAACTTATAATCAGACAAGGTAAACTTACAGGATCTGCTGTTAATATTAAATCGGGATTTTCATCAATCTTGACTTTAACCATATTGTAGTCGCCTCTATAGGCTGAATCATAAACAGTACCTATAGACATATTATTTCGGTATTTAATATTATTTTAAAAAAACAAACAAACAACTTGCAATAGAGTACCCGCCACATAAGGTGGCAGTAGCCAAACTTGGAACTAAATTTGACGTTTCCGCCATTGCGTGTTATTTTGTATGAAAGGTAAATTTAGTATTACCAGCGTTGTGTTTTTTGCCCACTCTTTGTAATTTTTATGTTTGTTAAGGGTGATTATAATAAATTGATTTCTGGAGTTTCTTGTTAGTTCTTCTCCAAGGGTCTCCGCTGAACTTCTTCTTCTCAATCGTTACGCTCTTATCAGAGCGGTCGTGGTCTTCATGACGTGGCATCTTGAGCAGCCGAAATGGTTGGTGAACTAACCTCGGTAAAAATATGTAAAGACAATGCTCAGTGCCATGTTTGAAATAGTTTTTTTACATACATACATACACATCACGCCTGATTCCCTGTAGAGGGGTAGGCAGAGATCACGGATCCCCATTTGTCCCGATCCTGACAGACCACTTTCGCTTCATTGACATTCATACATTCTCTAATACACTCTCGGCGGTTATAGGTACTCCTAACGTCACCTTTTTTCAATATAGCGTCTATCTGACTGTTACATATATGTCTTATTAGGCCGGCCCCTACGTAACCGCCCTTCCACTTCACTCATATATATTCCTTTTGTCAATATATAGTTTTTTTAATTTGTACTTAGATCATAAAATAACTTTCAAAGAGAGCTTATGATAGGGCCTATTTTGAATAAAAATATTTTGACTTTTGACTTTGGTATATTAATTTGTTTTATTTGAGTTTATAGCTCTGCAACCAAAGATCTTTACAAATGAAACCTCAATATAATGTATCGAGCCGTATGGCACAGTGAGTGCTAGTTTTGGCGTGTTTACTGGCAACACTGGATTACGCGACTGTGGCGACGCCTCCAACTGCCACCTTATGTGGCGGGTACTCTATTATATTCCTCGGCGAAATACAATTCTTTTATCAATTATAAAATAATGACTCAGTAGAGATCGCGCCACATACGGTGGCAGTTGGAGGCGTCGCCACAGTCGCGTAATTCAGTGTTACCAGTAAACACGCCAAAACTAGCACTCACTGTGCCATACGGCTCGAAACATTATAGGTTTCATTTGTAACGATCTTTGGTTGCAGAGCTATAAACTCAAATAAAACAAATTAATATATCAAAGTCAAAATATGTTTATTATACTATTTCAAACATGATTAATAATTAACGGGACTTATCCTTCTTATTATATATTACATATATTATGTGTTCCTTCACTCTGTCCGCAATAGACCGTTTAGTCTGTTCGACATAGGATTTCCCACAGCTGCAATCAATCTTATACACACCCTTATATCTTATATCATGAGTATAAATCGCGAATCTCTTAAAACTATTATTTCAAACATGGCACTGAGCATTGTCTTTACATATTTTTTACCGAGGTTAGATCAGCGGAGACCCTAGCTTGGAGAAGAACTAACAAGAAACTCCGGAAATCAATTTATTATAATCACCCTTAACAAACATAAAAATTACAAAGAGTGGGCAAAAAACACAACGCTGGTAATACTAAATTTACTTTTCATACAAAATAACACGCAATGGCGGAAACGTCAAATTTAGTTCCAAGTTTGGCTACTGCCACCGTATGTGGCGGGTACTCTAGTAATTTCGCTAGTCACAGGAATATGAAATAGATACACTATCAGGACCATGTCGATTGAACAGCTGCTGTGACTTTATTGCAAATTATAGTAAATAGAAATACAATGATCAGCTATTTTATGTTGTAAGTTTGAATGTCCTATGGATATTTTTAGTTGTTTCATACATTCACACGCTATTTTCTCTATGCATGAGCTAGCCTTTAGTTAACAAAAAACATTCATCAACATCATCATCTGTCTAACATTAGTATTTACCGAGATACTGTAGTATTTTATTATCTGTGCCGAGATATATTGATTAGTAACCGGAAAAACAAAAATCTTAGTTCAAAGGAATCAGTCCTCTCTGTAAATTTATTTAAAAATAAACTATAAATGATACCTAGCCAATGTAGACTGCAACTGAAATCAAAACGTTTTGGGCTTGCACTTTATAACCGGAAAGTCTGCTACAAGCTTAACATTCTTTTTATTTATTTATTCTTGAGTTGATGAATTTTGTAGATCGTGATTGTGTTTTCCAAATTTTCTTGTATTTTCTGGTGTTCCCAATGTTTTTTTGCTTACACATGATTTCTACAAATGGGAAATCGTTTCTTTAAGAGCCACTAAAGTTCTTGTGTGAGGATTGATTTAAATTTCACTTCAATATGTCAAAGAATGGTGAAGTGTCTTCTAGTCACGGTACTCAAATTTTTATGGATATTTTTAACATTTTCCCATCATGGAATAAAACCAAAAAATGCTTAGGCCTATTTATAATGCAAACATTTATTAAATCGTTCATTAGTTTAAAAATTTCGTGATTAGTGGAAGAATATGAGTGTTTTATTTTTTGATGTATTCATTGATTTTATGAACTTTTTCAGGTCTTGCCAAAGACCCAAACAAGTCAAAAAAGAAATTAGATCTCAACTTGGGCGTTCCTTGTAAGGCTGAGAGGCGCAAGGCCTTGGATTTACCATTTGGAGGACCATCCAATGAAAGACCTGCATTTCTTCCCTTCACTGCAAATACTTCAACACAAAAACCCAGAATAACAACTAGAACTATAAGAGATGTCTTGCCAGATAACCCAAGGTAAATACAGACAATTTTGCTTCTAAAAGGGAAAACTTACCTTAGCTGATATAAATGTAATTAATTTCTATAGATAGAAACCTACCAATGCCCATGTATAACATTAAGTCTGCAGTTTTGATAATTTACTGACTATCAAATTCTTATATTGAATTCTGGATATGTGCTGATCCTGATTTGAGTGGTTAACAGGCCTATGCTTGTTCAAAATGATTAAACAAACTCTTTAAATACAACAATAGCATTTATGCTTTTCCATTGCAATTGTGAAAAACACTTTGTTATCATTTGGCTATGGTGGATATGATGACAAATTAATTAAATTTGATGAAAAAGAGAAGAAGAAGTAAACATATGAAATACACCATTGCACAAAAGGTCCTAGCTATATCATAAAATGTATCATTTAACCTTAAAACATTAATAATTATCCCTAAAACGTTAGTGATTGTGAATCATAAACAACTTGTAATTTATATACCAAAGCATTCTAATAACAACATTACATTGTTTTCAGAGATAAGTTCCGTATTTATCCCTCAATGCAATCATCTGGGAAGCTACAGTTGTCTGCAACGGACATTTATGACTTCACTGCTGATGATCTTCAAGATTATGGGGAGATTGGCCGAGGGGCTTTTGGTGCTGTCAACAAAATGGTTCACAAAAAGTAAGACATATACTGCAATATTATTAATATGAATTTTGTACTGAAGCTAAAATTATACCTTAGGAGATTGACAGTAATTATTCAATTGCTTTTCATATAAAATGGGATTTAGGCATCTACAGTATTTTGAGAAACAGAAGAGCATGTATGAGATGCTTGTTTAGAATAAATTAATGTGGTGATCAATAGTCTATGCTTATCCTATCGTAAGTAAAAGAATATATCTACAAAACTTTGTTGAAATAAGCTATGAAGCCTTATAATTAGTTTATTATAAAGTTACTGTATACCACTATAAAAGTAACAAACCATGTATTCTTCAGAACTAAACATGTGATGGCGGTGAAGAGGCTCCGCTCCACAGTAGATGAAAGGGAGCAAAAGCAGCTGCTAATGGACCTGGAAGTGGTGATGAAGAGCAATGACTGCCCCTTCATTGTCCGGTTCTATGGGGCTCTGTTCAAGGAGGTTGGTGAAAAAAAAGTTATTTAGTTTTGTGCATTTTATTGGGTGAGAATATTAGTGATAGTTAGATAAGTTACAAAGAAGGTTGTAGCAACAGTTCACTTAATTCACATTTGGATATTAGTTGTCTTTGAATAAAAGTATACTTTGATAGATATCAGGGCTAGATTTTATGATAGAAATTCTCAAAAACATGTTTTTGTTATTATGTGATTTGTTATTGAACTGAAACTGTAGTTGTCATGTAGTATTTCTAAAAAAATTTTGCCGCTGTCATCAATATTTTAAATTCTTTAACATCAACTCTCTAAAATGTGACATAAATTTCTTTTGAAATAAAGCTCGCCTTTGGAGATAAGGAGATGTAGTTGTGTGTATGTCTTTACAATGAATGTGTGTTGAATTTTATGTTTTTATTTCAGGGCGAGTGTTGGATATGTATGGAGTTAATGGACACATCCTTAGACAAATTTTATAAGTTCATATGTGAGAAGATGAAATCTCGAATACCAGAAACGATACTAGCAAAGATAACAGTAGCCACCGTTAAAGCTCTCAACTATTTAAAAAAGAAGCTTAATATTATTCATAGGTAAGTGATTGATTTAATTCATGTTATAATTACATAGTAAATGTCAATATTCCTCCTTAAAAACCGATCTGGGAGACATTATCATGTCTTTGAGGTCCACCCAAAAGGGTTTAAAGGACATGATTTTCATTAACCTTTGGTAATAATCTTTATTATATCAGCTTAGTTTCGTTGCAATAAAGTCTTTATAGAGAAATGATGTTTATAAATGTAATAAACTGAATGAACTGTTTAGAGATGACTGTGAGCACTCAAGACTCACTGGTCCCAAAGCATATACAGTACTGTATTTTACATTGACATTGTACAGCAGAAGTGTTGTTCTTATAGCATTTCCAATTAGGAAACCTAATCAACTTAATTTTGTTTGTTACAGGGATGTAAAACCTTCAAATATATTATTAGATAAGAGAGGTGATATAAAGTTATGTGATTTTGGCATTTCTGGAAAGCTGGTGGACTCTATTGCGAGGACAAGAGATGCTGGGTGTAGACCATATATGGCTGTAAGTTATTGCTTGAACCTTTTAGTACATATAATATATGAGTACAGTACTATACATACATTCTAGTGTAGGAGTACATACTATACAGAAACGTTTTAAACTTATTTAAAAAATATATTAACAATGGAATGATTATTTTACTCTTTGGATTTTATGGACACAAAAATATAATCCTGCAAGGGTTTCTGTATCGAAACACAATCTAATTATGATGTAGTGCACTCACTTATCACATGACTTAGTTGCTTTTTACCACATACCGGAAATGAGACCTAAGTTTGTATATACCAATATCTTTCTTCACAATTATCTGTTTTGATTTATAACTAAACGGGCCTTATCGCGTAAGTTTTTATATAATAATGTTACCTTTATATAAAAACTTACGTCTGCCCGTGACCAAGGCTGCTGCAACGTAGCCGAAACGTCGGGTTAATAATAAAGGTAACATTACATAAAAACTTATGCGATAAGTCCCGTTTGGTTATTAATCATGAGTATAAATCGCGAATCTCTAACCTATAATTATCTGTTATATCTTACAGCCAGAGAGAATAGATCCGGGGCGCGCTCGTGGGTACGACGTTCGCTCGGACGTTTGGTCCCTGGGCATCACGCTCATGGAGGTGGCCACGGGGGAGTTTCCCTACCCTCGCTGGGGGTCTGTCTTTGAGCAGTTGCAGCTGGTGGTGCAAGGAGAGCCACCCCGTCTCACCACTCAGAACAATACGTTCTCGGAAAACTTCGTCAATTTTGTCAATACATGGTAAGTGCTGGTACAACGTACATACATGTATACAACATCCTTCTTCGTTCTATAAACCCTGTTGGGGCGTTTGGACACACATTAAACAGTGTTATGGTGAAGTATATAAGGTGAAGTAAATGTGGGTGTGGTTCAATTGGTAGGATAAAGAATTTCAAATAGAAAGTTTAAAGACTTAAATCACATCCGGATGACAAGCTAATGCAAAATGACTGTATTTTATAAATTGCATTATTTAACGTCAGATGTTAGAACGATTTTCCTCATAAAAATCTACTACCGAGAAATTCTTTTGATAATTTTGACCTGAATTTTTTTGTTTAATATCTTTGTCTTCTTTCATAACATATGTTTTTAACAACACTAATATTTTTTGCAGTTTGATCAAAGACGAGACGATAAGGCCCAACTACGACCAGTTGCTGGAAGATCCCTTCGTGAAAGGCATAGAGCTTTGCCGCACCGACGTGGCCGCGTATGTCTGCGAAGTTCTCGAATCTATGGAGAAGCACGGCGTCAGCCCCTTCACAATGGACCTTCCGGCCCAAGCCTGGATAGACTAAGTAAGGATAAGTGTTGTATTTTGGATTACGTAAAGATCTCTGTATAATAATTAAAAACAATGTTGTGTGGAATATATTCAGAAGGAAACTTGATAATTATGATTAATTCAACCGTGCGTGTGACGTTTGGTTGCCAAGAAATAAATTCAAGAGAGTAAGGCGGCAGTTGTCATGACGACGTCATTTTGTTTATGGCGGTTTTTAAAGTGTAACACTCACTTATTCATACGCAGCGTCATATGCATATTTATGTGTAGACTAAATTGTTATTGAGTTTAGCGCATTCAAGTTGTAGTCATAAATCCAATAAATAGTCTTAATATCCACATGAATACTAGTATGAAAACTTAAGGTAATGACATCAAAAAAACAGAAATAATACAATTACATGAAGTTACGGTTATAAATAATAGTGATATTACAATATGAAATGATAGTTCTTACTAAAGAAATGCGAATTTCGATTATTGCATATTTAGATTTTAATGTAATAATATTGCAAAATAGTAGAATTAAAATGTACCTATAGCTTAATCGTAGATGCATAGTTGATCGTTAATATGATGTTTAGTTACTTTGATTGCACTGCTAGAGTCAAAAGTAATACCACTTGCTATTTTATATTGGGTTGACATAGTTACTGATCCTTTGAATAGCTTAAGTACCATTTTTGTTGTTATGTTTACTATTGACTTCTTATGGAAATGTTATTATCGGGTAATATTATAATTTTAGATCTTATATTTCAGTAAATATGAATACATACTAGTATAAAATAATGTCGTAAGTGTAAAGAAAAAAAGTTATGTAGATCATTATTAAAATATAAGAATCTTATATAAGCTTCGCTATTCATGTATATAATGGTAACTCAAAAATATGGGAATTTGGCTATTTATGGCTTTTGAAACTATCAATTTGGGGAAGGCCGGTATTTTTTAGTAACCTTCGTCATTTAACATATGTACATAACAGTTTAAGCTTATTCTTGTGGCTTATATTCGAAGTATGTATTTATTTTATCCTCGTATGAGTTGAATATCTTGGGCACTTCTTGTATACAATTTTAGATCTAGTCGTTACTGAATTATTTTTTAGGCAATTGGTAACTAATTATGGCGTGATGTTGTTTTCTTGTTGGCATTTTATTATTTGCAGTCAGATAGTACAACCGGCTTGTATTCATTTATATTTATGATTTTTAATTAATAAATGATATTTGTGATGCATATATATAATTCAGATTAAATCTTATTCTTAATGTTGCAAATATATCATAAATACAAGTGAGTATAATTGTTGTTAAACTTATCCAAATCAAGTTTACGTGAAAATCTTTCTTTGAAAGCATGGAACTTAACTAAGCATTTCAAAATTGAATTGAATGTCAATAGTGTGGTCAAGAAGTGTCAAAAGGTATTGAACTTGTTGACATTAAATTAAAGTGCCTTGTAGTGCTGTGTGAATAGTTGTAAGCTCGATATGCTAGGTAGTCTTGCTGCAAATAAACGCCTTTATTTTAATACAGGTATAGCAACCTTTCACCACACTTTTTATAGGGCGTTTAGGTCTTCTTATAATGAACATTAGCGTAAATGTGAGTGATTCACTGGCTAATCTGTACTCTGAAGGTGTGTTTTATTGTTAAAAACTATGTAACACTGAAAGAGTACAAATAAAAGTAATTGTAAACATACTCGAAACATAACCTTATGCATTTTTAAATAAATAGGTTAACCCTTTATAAGGTAGAGGCAACGGAAATTTGCCATCTTGCCTTGCTATCTTATAAAGGTTTAAATATTTCTACACATTTATTTTATTTCATGTAGAACACTGTTCACTAGCACATAAAGTATAGAGTCATTGGGGTCACAATAACAAAGTCATACCACATAAGGACAATGGGAATAGTCAATTAGTGGTACAGTTATTTTATAAATGTCATAAAGCTTATCAAGCTTTCGCTTAGTAGTTGCATAAGCATTGTACAAGCAATTACAGCTTTGTCTAAGTAAACACATAAAGAATGAAAACGATAATTGAAACATTGTGAAGTCATTTAATATTTCAAGAATGTGCAATATTTAACCGTTGATATGTTCCCATTATTAGACATATTCCTACAAGTGTAATAGTTTTAGTTATGATATGATCAAGATTAAAGTCATCTAAAATGTTTATAGGATATTTAATTTCTATGCTATTTGGTAACATAACAATTTCGTAATTTGGTATCCAAGTTAATTAATTGCTGTTCAAGTTACATGCACTCCAAACTGTTCGTCAATGGACAAAACGTCGTCCATTTCTACTAGTCTATCAAGTGCCTAATTAAAAAAAAAAAGAAATAGTCTATGATTTCTTAATTTTATTCTTATCTTTGTTGTTTTATTTAATCTATGATTCTATGATTTAAAAACAAACAAATAAAAACGAGAGGTTGGAATAATCTTTTATCGCGCGCGTTCCTATCCTATTTCATTACTTTTTATAGAAGTTGAGTTTAGCTAAAACTTTATTATATGTATAAATGTTGGGTGGATTTGTTCAATAACTTTAATATAATTTAAAAAGTATAATTTAATATGGCGTTGTCTTCGAGAGACTTCGTATTAGAAGTTATCGAAAAATATAAAGCATTGCCCTGTTTATGGCAAGTAAAACACACCGATTATCACAAGAGAGACAAGAAAGACGCAGCGCTAAAAGAATTGTTGGTGCTATTTAAAACTAAAGATCAGGAAGCGAACCTAGAAACAGTAAAGAAAAAACTTAACACAATAAGAAATTGTTTTAAAAAGGAACACAATAAGGTATGTAATAATAGACCTAGACGTGTGCCATCATCATCATGTTGTTTTACTGCCACACTGACCTACAAGTTAATTTACTTTAACTTCAGTTATTTGTGTCTCAATATATCTTTTTACTGATGAAAAATCTGTACAAAAAAAGTCCTTAATTGATAAATGGAAATGAAAGAAATAAAACATCATGCTTAGTGTGCTCATAATCTATTTATTATGTTTTTTTAATTACCTAATGTTAAACCATAAAATAAATTTTCAGGTAAAGGCGTCTGAAAGATCGGGTGCAGGGACTGGAGAAATCCATGTCCCTAAACTGTGGTACTATAGCGAAATGCTTTTCTTAGCAGATGTGGATGTCCCAAGGAAATCCAGAACATTGGACACGATATTTGATGACATGCCATTTGAAGATAATGCTGTGGTATGTTTTAAAAAGTACATTACTAAAATATATTCTCATTTTGCCAGCTGACGCTACCTTCCTCATTAAAATATTTTGTAAAGGCTTCTCTCACATTTTTTGCACGATTGCTAGCATTTCTATTGGTAACATTTAATGGTGTGAGTCCAGTTGTGACAATTGGATCATCTGTATTTATGTCAATATCAAATGCATTGTCGGTTGCATATGGGGAGCTAGATTTTCTAAGGAAGTTGTGAAGTAAACAGCATGTTAACACAACTAGATCAATTCTGTCCAGTCGTAAGTTTATAGCAGTATGAAATATTCTAAACCTGTTTGACATGATACCAAATACATTTTCAATAATCCGCCTAGCTCTTGATAGCCTATAATTGAAAATTTTCCTTTCTGTTGTCAAAGCCTTTCTGTTAAATGGTTTCATAAAATCAGGTCTTAGGGCAAAGGCTTCATCTCCTATAAACACAAAAGGTAATTTAGTTGTGCTGTTTGGACAATAATCATCATTGGGAATATTAAGTGCCTTGGTCAGTAATTTTTTGTGAAAAACTGTGTTCTGAATGGATCCTCCATCTGATTGTCGGCCATTTGTACCAACCTCACACCATACAAATTCGTAGTTGGCATTTGCACACGCCATAAGTACAATGCTATTGAAATGTTTGTAATTCCAATAAAATGAACCACTATTTGAAGGGGGGACAATTCGGACATGCTTCCCATCTATAGCTCCTAAACAGTTAGGAAACTGCCACTTTTCTTCAAAATCTTTTGCAATTTTCCTCCACTCTTCTTCTGTATCTGGCATCTGTAACAAAAGCATATTACATATTTCAGATAAGTTATGATGAAGGCGATGACACCTTGGATATTCAAGCACCATCAGAAAGTAGTGAGTTTGACGACACATCTTCAAGAATTCGACCGAGAAAGACTAAATCTCAGAATCCTGATTCTGTTCTTGCAAAAATATCAAAAAAATTAGATGAACCATCAAAAACCAAACAACAATATGACGCTTTCGGGGAACATATTGCCGAAAAGTTGAGAAATATGATGCCTTTAATGGCCACATACTGCCAAAAAATAATTAATGATGCAGTATTCATGGCTGAGACTAGCAATTTAACTTTTCATTCCCATATTTCTCACAATCGTGGAAACAATTCAGCAAATGAGCCTAGACTTTCACCACAGTATATTCCAGAACAGCATAATCATCGAGAAGGGCAGGCTCGCCAACAACAGCAAGGTCATCAACAACGACATGATCATCCAGAAGAGCATGATTCTCAACAAATAAATGGCACTGACAGCAGTATTTTGTATGAAGCATTTGTTGCAGCTATAGGTAACACTCAGTCTGAATAATTAAGTGTAATACAAATAAATGTGTCCATATAATAAATAAAAACTTACTTTTATTCTTTGGTTTTCATTCATTTATATCATAGAATCTAACCCTAAATAGGCTGCTAAATTTAATACAATAAATACATAGATAACATCCAAGACCCATGACAAACTAGAATAGTTCGTTCTCTAGTTTGCCCCGACCAGGGAATCGAACCCGAGACCTCCGGTTTCACAAGCAGTGGATCACACCGAGGCTGACATACTTACTGTATTAT
The DNA here is from genome assembly GCA_030578115.1 of Leucoptera coffeella. NCBI lineage: Eukaryota > Metazoa > Arthropoda > Insecta > Lepidoptera > Lyonetiidae > Leucoptera > Leucoptera coffeella. The sequence goes on from JAMBLF010000179.1 coordinate 97,521, forward strand.
AATAAAAATATGAAATGAATAATTTACTTACCTTCATAAAACTTTTCAAGACAGTTATAATTGCCTTACAAGTTTCGGGTATAATGGTACCCAGGCGCTGAGCAGATATAGCTGTTTCAAACTTTAAATTTTCATATGTCATTCCTGAAGCTAGAAATCGAAGTGTCGCACATAGCCTTTCATGTGGAGTAATGGCTTGCCTCATATTGGTATCTTGCTTTTTAATAATGGGTGTCACAAGTTCTAGTAAATGGAAATAAGTATTTTCATCCATTCTCAAGAAGTTTCTCCAATCTGTGGGCTCTAAAGATAATTCTAACAATAAGTTGGTATGTGTAAACGTATTTCTTCTTTGCAACCACCCCTTCATCCACTTTCTCTTAGGTTTTTTACGATGTTTAATATGCAAGTAGATGTTAGGTAGGTATATTTATTGTTACATAGTTATTTTGCGATAATGTAGTTTGTTGATGTCACTTAGGTAAGGCTTGTTGTTGTAAATGGCATGTAGGTTGAGATATATATAATATTTTAGTAACCATTTATTGATATTATCTTATGTGATTGTTAATTTTACCATGAATTTTGTACAGATTCAAATAGAAAAATAACATTGTAATTTGATTAAGATTTAATTCTCAATTTAAATGTTTGTTTAAATGTACAGAAAGTTAAAAATCATTTAGTTTTGTAAATATTCATTGTTCATAAAGTCATCTAAGTAAAATGTTTGTTAGAGAATGAAAAATGTTCAATTTAAAATGAACAATGTTTTTGTGTATCAACTCTACTTCAAGTTAGGTTCACTAAGAACATTATTATAAATGCATAGTATGAATTTGTAAAGTTGTAATATCGCTCATTTGGTGCAACAATGGCGTAATTACACTTTTACAATTTTTAAAGGAGAGCCGATTAAAGATTTGTATACGATGCATGGCATTTTGGGGAGACTCATTATAATCCGAATCATTTTAAAACTAAGTTTGATTTTTCAAAAAAAATTTCGGTCGATGTTTCTCCGGGTGTAAATAGACTTTTCGAACATAATGACATAATAACTTTAATTTACAAAAAAATGTAATTACGACGTTGTTGCACCAAATGAGCGATATAATAAATTTGTAGCTTTGCTTGTTATATTTGATTTACAGGGCATTTGAATATGTGATCATTTCTCTATAAACTTGGTTAAGTGCCTACTTTAATAACATCATGAAACATACAAGGTGTCTATTGCAACTAGTGTAATCCACAATTTATTATTTTATTTCGGATTGTCAACTGATTTCACACTGTCCTGTTTGAGAATGTAGCCTATACTTAAAATATAGAAAATAAAATTATGGATTGGTTTTAATTATTACCCTATTTTGTTTATTTTTGGACTATTCATGAATTAATTGAACTATTATTATTAATGCCTCTAATGTATTCCTTGTGCTGATTATAATACATAGGAATATATGTATATGTATTTATGGAGGAAAAAATAATATGGCATTGTATTTCTAATAATTTATTTACAATATTGACTATCTACGCATCCTTAACACAACAAAATTCCATTTTAAATTGTACATTAAAATACAATATATCCTAGACCACAATTCATTATTCAGAACTATACTTATATTACAGATATAGATTGCAGTGCTTTTAATGCTAATGAAGGGCTATTTAAGTTTTTGTAAGCTGTGATAGGATGATTTTTCTTAGTGTAAGTTATAATGAACTTTGTGAAATAATCACATTGAATAGACTGTAATTGTATCTGATCTGTACATAGATGATTTACAGCTATGATTGCATTTCTAGTAATGTCTATTTCGCTGACCACTTTATTATTTTACTATTTACATTTTCTCAACTACTCTAGGACTGCAGCCATTTTATGAGCATCATGAACTGTACCAAATTTAATGAATAATTTGTACCGAGAGCCATCTCTTAGTTGTGGAGTTAGATAAAATGCATCAGTATTTTTGGAAGGTAAATCTAACAAAGGGATCCAGTCTTCAGATTTTATAATTAGATCTTTTCTTCTGCCCCAAAAGTCCAAAGAAGATAATTTAATGTGTTTATTATCTTCGCTGATGTAAAGGAATCCTATTGTATTTTTCATTGGCAGACCACCAAGAGTAAGAAGCAGTGAGCTAGTAACTCCTGCAACAGAAACCGTAAAATAAATGTTAGTACAGATATCAATAACTTAACACATACAACAGTTACTGATTTAGCACATTAGGTATATTACCTACAAATAGAGACGCAAGACAAGTATTTTCTGACACGGTTCCTAGATATTCAAGTACACCAGATGCGGGAACTGCAGTCGCTGTAGCTGTTAAACAGTAAACTTTTAACCTGTTAAATAACGCAAAATATCTTGTGAATGGGAAAGAAAATACTGTTTTAAATTCTTGTTGTGGAACATCTCCTTTTTCTGTTGACAATGGTCTCCAAGAAACCATGCGTGGAGAGATAATTCGCAATCCATATCTTAATATATACATTTTTAATTGAATTAAAATTATACAAACATAATGTTTTACTTAGTTCGAGATCTTATTCCTAATAATATAACCTCACTGTATCAAAATACCAATATAGTAAGATCCATTCAATATGATAGTTTTTTTCGAAACAACGATTAGACAAGTATCAGGTATCTTTATTATTTCCTGAAATGTCATCAAAAACTTTAAGATCACTTTATTATATTATAATCAATTAATTTTTAGTGTTAATATCCATCTTTTATCTGGTTTATAACATATTGTACTGGATTTACATTTATTATAACATTTCTTTTGTTTAATTCTTTTGTCCCCACTAGTATCATCCCAGAAGGATGCAAATGAAACATTTGTGAATTCTGCTTACACCTGTCTCTATGGTGAATAGGCGTTTATTTTAATGCATGTATGTTAGGCCAATAGTTTATGATATTGGATACGTATGTGTCTATGTAATCTACTTAACTTAACTTGGTTTGAGCAACATTATCGCAGAAGAGGAAAGAAGATTTTTTACGAATACATTGTCAATAAAGACATTGGTAAAATGTTGAATTTCTAGACACATTTAATTTCAGCGAGGTTATGTTTATTATTATTTGAGTTTAATGTTGAAGACAAAAGCAAAGTAATATTCATTATCTGTATCATTAAAAGCTGTGAATTGAATTTTAGCTATGGCAAACGCTTTAAAAGAAGTGTAAGTAAAATAACCTTAATTTTTGACGAAAATATCACATTTGTTTTTAACAAAAATATCACATTTATTTTAGACAAGTAAATACAGAATCAGTGTGTTGTGTTTTTGAAATTTTGTCATTCCTCATGATGTTTTCTAGGAATATTTGTGTACGGCTGTAGAGGAATAATATTTGAGTAGTGTTATTCTCTTAAACAGCATACATAGTGCCTTTGAAGAACAACTCACCTTTACTTAGCCCAAAAATAATCTAGGTAGTAGTTGAACTAGAGAAATGCGGTTTTTCGCTCCAAATGTTCCAACATGCACCATATTACTCCAACCTCTCACTAACTAGACTACACATGTTGAGTATGATGTAATTAGTAAGATAATTTTAATTTTAAAAGATGATAAGTGTACCACACGGTCCATGCCATATAATGGATTATAATAATAATTTAAACCATGAAACTTAGAGATTATGAATTAATTCATTCTGCTGAGTTAAATCTCCTGATGATAGATACAGTGAGCGTGTATTGTGCATAAGCATAAAAATACTATTGAACAGGTTTTATAATATGCGAGAATAATTATAATAAGGAATTGAACATTATTTATTGTTGATAAAAATCAATAAAAATTTTTTGGTTGGCTCAGTATGCAGATCGTTTAACACATGGTTAGATCCTATGACAACTTAAGACAATGATAGAATAACATTGTTTTAAATGTTTCAGGTTTGAAGCAACAAATGAATACAAGGCATTCTACACTGGAGGTGAGATCCAGTGGACTACAGCTGGCAGTCAGTTTCTGTGCCAATGCAATGATGTCGTTCACTTGGTAGACGTCAGTTCTTGTGCTATAATACTAACTATTGGAGAGACGGAAGAAAATGCTGAAGTGGACAACATTTACACTTTTGCCCTGTCACATAGTAATGAGACCGTAGTCACTGCCCACAAAAGTGGTCTCATGAAGCTATGGGCAAAGGAAACTGGGACGCAGCTTAAGATGTGGAGATCAGGTCACAAGGGACCCGTGGCACGCTTAGCTTTTGACACTGATGATGAAGTGGTCGCTTCAGGAGGCTCAGACGGCATAGTCAGACTATGGAACCTAACCCATAATACATGTACAAGTAGTTTACGTGGTGCAGTTGGAGTCTTTACTGTGCTGAAATATTTTTCAAATGCAACTAAGCAACTGGTTTTTGGTGCAGCAGATGACACAAAAATCAGGTCTTGGGATGCTAAAACAGGCAAAGAACATCTCGTGTTTGCAGGTCACTTTAGTAAAGTTACTGAAATACAATTCACACCTGATGGTAATCATATGGTTAGCTCAGGCAGAGATAGAGTGTTGATTTTATGGAATCTTCACGATGGGAAAGCTGTTAGAACACTGCCAGTTTATGAGAGCATTGAGTCCATAATCCTACTTCCCAATGTGTTCCAAATACCCAATTTCAAGAAGAAACCTGAAACTGATGGTATTTTTGTGGCTGCGGCTGGTGAAACAGGTGTTATAAAGGTGTGGAACATACAAATGTCTCGTCTTATGTATGAGCAAACTAACAGTCTTGTATCAAAGGCCAGTGAAGATGGCAGCTTGGCTATTACTAGTCTGTTGTTCAATGAAGCCAGGAATCACATTGCTGTAGTCACTGCTGACCACAATGTGATCATTCATGATCTAGAAACATTCAATTGTATGAAGCAAATGATTGGGTACCCAGATGAGGTGTTAGATATCATATTTGTTGGCAAGGATGAAGCTCACATAGTCGCGGCCACTAACAGTGCTGATTTAAAATATTATAATATGGATAGTATGAATTGTCAAATCATTAAGGGTCACACAGACATTGTGTTATCCTTAGCTAAATTCCCAACAAAGCCTGAAATGTTTGTGTCTTCAAGTAAAGATAATTCAGTGCGGATATGGTTACAAGACATTGCAAAAGGTATAGTGTGTCTAGGTGTAGGAGCTAGGCACACTGCTTCTGTTGGTTCAGTTTGTACCTCACAAGTTTCCACGAACTTTTTCACTTCAGTAGCCTTAGATAACTGCGTCAAAGTCTGGCAAGTCAGCAACGACTTTGAAACGTTAGGTCAAAAGATAAAGTCAAATCATACTGAGCTTGCTCATCAAATGGACATCAATTGTGTATCAGTTTCGCCTAATGATAAAATGATCGTGACTGGTTCTCAAGATAAAACTGCAAAATTGTGGTCAGAAGATTTGGTATTATTAGGGGTCTTAAAGGGTCACAGAAGGGGCGTGTGGTGTGCTAAGTTCTCGCCAATTGATCAAGTTATCCTAACCAGCTCAGCTGATTGTTCTATAAAGCTATGGTCTTTGTCGGATTTGAGTTGTTTGAAGACATTTGAAGGACACGAAAGTTCAGTATTGAAACTGGAATTCCTCAGCAAAGGTCAACAAGTCCTGTCTTGTGGAGCAGATGGCTTGTTGAAATTGTGGAATATCAAAACATCTGATTGTAAGATATCTCTAGACCACCACGATGGAAAAGTGTGGGCTTTAGCCGTGACCAGTGATGAGTCTACTGTGGTCACTGGAGGATCTGATTCTAAATTGGTAAAATGGAAAGACGTCACCGCTGAACAAAGAGAGAAAACCTTAAAAGAAAGAGAGGAAATGATCGTACAAGAACAAGAGTTACAGAATCTGTTGCATAACAAGAAAATGGTGAAAGCTTTGAAACTCGCAATACGGCTAAACAGGCCCTTCCAAGTTCTCAAAATAGTGAACGAAGTGTTGCGTAGTGGGACTGATAAGTTGCACGAGACACTAAGCGACATCAACGACACGCAGAAGGAGACGCTGCTGCGGTTCGCGGCGGAGTGGAACACCAACAACAGGAACTGCCAGGCGGCGCAGCTCGTGTTCAACGTGTACGCGCCCCTCTTAATCGCAGGGGATCTGCAAGTGCCCTCTCTGAGCGGCTTCATCGAAGGCGCGCTGCCCTACAGCGAGAGGCACTTCGAGAGGCTCACCAATCTGCTGCAGGATCTCAACTTCATCACGTACACGGTCAATTGTATGCAGCCTCATGCACTTAAGAGTTAAATATATTATTACGTAAACATATTTTGTGTTTTCTCTTATTTCACACAATTTTCCTCCTCTGATCTATTTGCGCTCCATGTTTATTTGAGACACATTTACGTATACCGGCTGCTAATTACAGTTAGTGCTAATCACTTCAGATGATCACACTCAAATATTGACTTATTATTAACATGCAGATGAGGTTTCATGTTCATTAACAGCGTGCTCCTCTTATTAACAATGTGTACATGCAGATTATTGGGTTTGGCGACAATGCGCACGCGATAGGCGGTCGGCAGGCCCGCCCAGTGACGCACGCGCTCCGCAAACACCTCCTCGGCTGATTATTAGGCTCTTGATATAAGCGAGGCTGGTGGCGAAAGCTCTCAGACCGGCGGCAGGTGCGCCCGCGCAGCCTCACTTGGCTATCGGCGAGTGTTTACAGTAGCTGATAATATTTCGCGGGGAACGGTCGAGCGGCATGCGCGCGCACTTCGTCAACTGTATCCGCGACACCGACTTGCTCCGGGGCTGATGATGCATACGATAGCACCCCTTCTGGTGCTTATACTGTCGAGCGATCTTTGTTTCGGCCAAAAGGCGCAATCGTAAGTACAAACACATTGTTTACTTAATATTCTTCAGTTATTAAAGACTAATACTTACAACATAACATCTCTATCAGAAACATTTCGCGTTCAATAAGACCAATTGGTCTCGGTTGCGTTGCGATTCTCGAAAAGAAAACATTGCTCTTAGAAGTCTCGGTGCTCAGATTAGTTGTTTTATTTTTCCGATAGCCAGGTAATCGATTTAAAAGTTGTATAATGGCTATGAAGTAATGTTTAGAATTTCAATTTTTAACGTAAAGATAATTGTACACCAAACCTACTTATACTTAATTTATAAATTTGGTAACAAAATGGAATTAGGTACATTCGTAGTCACCTCAACTTTTTTAACATTAGCAATCTAAGTTCAGAAGTATTGAATTTATTTTAATATGGTGGGTAGGTAAGTTTAGCTGCAACAAGACAAAAACGAGGTTGACTATAACAATAATAAATCATAATTGCATAAAAGCAAAACTACAATCGATTCACATTGTGAATTTATTTCCTTGCAAAATTCACTACAATTAACACAAAAAAGGACTTGTGTACTCAGTTATTATAGTACATTAAAGACACAAACAACTATATTACAACGACGTCTTTATTGATCTGGTATTAAACCTTAATTCATTATGGATGTTATGTAACAAGTTCGCGAACTTTGAGGTTTTATTCTCTAGCTTGAAATATAGAATTTATTAGGACGGTAAATACGGTAATACCTAGACCATATGCATAACTAAAAGTATATAATCAGTTGATACGATGAATTTATAGGATTTAACTTTTACTTACTTTAAAATAAGCAAATCACTCAAACGACCATATAGTATAATATCCAATATTTCCTTTGTTTATTAGTTGCAACATTATTAAAACATATCATTCCATGCTGTATCTACTCATACCGTAGTTTACGAGTGCGGTTAACCGTACGTGACAATACAGTCTTTAGATCTTGGGTGTGACGTGCGCCTCGTCGTAACGTCTCGTAGGTTCGAATCCATTGTTTAAAACTATAATTACTTATCAAATATCGACAAATTAGTTGATCTTAAGTTAATTCTAATAATGTATATAGTGGTACATATATGTAAATACATTGCCTTTCCAATTTAAAAGATACCAACATAACTATTCAGTTAATGTCGATTCCGTATGTTTCCACAGCGGAAGGGCTAATATTTGAAAACAATTAATTATTATAATTCTTTATAAGTATTATGATAGGCGTATAACGTTTGTTACTAGTGTTTATATGTCCAGAGATCATACTAGTGACTGCGTAGTAAGGAAACGTAACGACCTATTGTGTTACATTTATAAGCAGATTGATTAGCCATCCAAGAATTTAGACCTCGTGCCGTGTCGAACTCGTCAAATAAAAATAGCTAATATTTACATTGACATCGCACTTGTTCCTCTGCAGAGGGTAGCCAGAATTTACTGCCCCATTAATTAGTTCACATCCAATAAATAGAATTTATGCTGAACTCTTAGTCGCCTCTTATAATATGACAAAAACAGTTAGATAGTAGTTAGTAAACAGTTAGATGTTAATGATACATAAAAGTTAAAGTTAAGTTACGTGTCATTATACAGGGGTAGGCCAATCTCATAAACAATTTTATCCGTCACTATCAATCCGCTTTCGTTTCATTGATACACGACCAAACGTATTAATAGGCATTAATGAATCACCTATTAAGATATAGGTATTCTATGTCACACCTGTTTCATGTATGAGATATCAATATTATGTTAATAGAGAATGTTTTTACTTCTGAAATTTCCTGTTCTTTTATCTGATTGCATAATACGTAGACGGCTTACATTCTCGCCGTTGCTGTAATTAATTAAACGCAAGTAATTAAAATATACAAAAACAGTACTTACTGTTGGTATGCTTGGCAATTGATAAAAAAATAATGATGTAGTGGAACTACTTTTTCCTGAAAAATCCCTTAAATAGTAAGTTTCGCAATACTTAGACATTACTTTTCTTGTATTTTATTCGCAAGATTTTTTTTGAGCGTAATGTCTTCAAGTAATTGCTTAATTTTTATAACAGTAGAATTAAAGACAAACTTGAATGCATGAAAATCTCCATCTTCTTTAAAGGCAGTGTGACTAGAGCAAAGGGGAAGCCTGTAGGGTGAATAACTAAAGACTCCTCTTAAGGTAGGTACGATTAATTATAAAGCACTGAAGGTTCGGTATCGATTTGGGGAAAGTTACATATTACGTCTCTTTATCCATTGTTGTCGGGACAGACATTAGAAAACATAAAAATATCTGTCTATGCTTTGCAACCAAACGATCGTACTATGAATCTGGCTGTACTTATATGGAGCACTGGTAAAAAATATGTAAAATAATAATATATTATTTTCATACACATTTATTAACTGAAAATATATAATGTAATGAATAAATGAGGAGAAGATGAATAAATAAGTTGGATTCCTTTGGAATGATCTAGATCGTGACATGACTAAGGCTCATCCTTGTCCAGGATAATGCATTGAAGGCAGAGTACAGATGGACAGTCACGAGCTTGTCGCCTTCATTATGATCGAGGCTCAGTACTGCTTAAGTGTTCTAATTGCTGATTCTATAGCACACGTCACAAGTTATTTACTTAAAAAACTTTTTGATCAATCATTAGCGTTACTAGGCTTCATTACTTCGTCATGCTAAATGATTTCACGGATTCAAAGAGAACGACTTAGTTCTGTCGATTTCGTGCTAAGTTTAGGTAAGTAACAAAGTTATGTATTAAATTCACTTACAACAGTAAGTTAAAACAACTTGATTCGTACTAATGTGGTTTTTATAATTATTTTGTGTCTACTAATAATTACTAGATTGAATATACACAAAATAAACAGATACACCAACTTAGAAATAGACGTAGGAAATGTAATATAGTCATAAATTCCAATATCTTCCATATTTACAAGTACTGTACTCATACACAATACAATTATTGTTACTTAAATAACAAGATCCTATAAGTTATATTGAGAAACAAACAAAATGTTTACAACAAAGACAATCTATCAATAACAATAATAAGAGTGAGGTAAACGTTTCTTCAACGATCATTGGTCGTCCACTAAACAAGGCAGTCACTTTGTTTCGGTTCAGTAATTAGCAATGATCACCTTCCGTGAACCAGTCTGCGAGTTCATATTAAAAAATGTGCTAAGAGTTGTCACATCGCAGAAACAAATGATTCCGTAGGTTTATAAAGTGGTGAAAGACTTGAAATGATGTTGATACATTAAAAGATGAATTAAGTGTGCTTACACAAAAACCTGCTTAGCAAATGTTGAGTTTTCACTTGCACTTCAAGATATGTTGCAACGATGCACTGTAGGACGAATCAAGGTACACTAATTTTGTACCATTAAGAAGTTAATGTAGAATCTTGAATGAAGCATGTCCTACATAAGGGATATAAAAGTTGTCTGGTTTACTTATACGTAGTTCATAAGTTTGTTTAGGATATGCTATAATCTAGATTTGTTCAGCTAACGATAAAGACGTTAAACGTTTATCGCGGATTAGCATCATAAATTAGAATGCTGAGATTGGCGATACGGTGAATTTTATTTTCATTAGAATTCAATTAAAAAACAGAAACAGATGGTTTGGTTAAACCCGAGTAGTGTATGAAAAAATCAACTTTTCTTAGGAATATACATAATGTTAATTTTACCTAGTCTTCAGTTATGGTCATATTTTCTATAGGTCATTGTAAAATAGGCGTAAAACACAAATATACGGATTAATTTTATTGTTATGCAAATAACTAACAATCAGACGTTCATGCTGATATCAGAATGATTTTAAAAACCTATTCTCTTTTGTATGCTGATACTATCTTAGATAGTAATGTGCAAATTATTTCCAAAAATACATATAAGATGATTTACTCATTTTATCATAGAAATTAAACAATGAAGACAGATGTACTGTTATCATGTATTTTCGAAAAACCACGTAGCTTTTCTTTTGTGTGATTACATCCCCTATCGGACATAAGAGATCAGTGAACATTCTGTTTAATTCTGTGTAGCTAAGAGATAAAAATGATAAATTTGCAGAGAAACAGGTTCTAAGCTATGTTATGTTATCATGCGATATAGTTCTCTATGTGCTGTCGAAGTTAACCTTGCAGTTTCCATCCATTTAAGTTGTATTTTACGAGTACCGATTGTAACCTTATCGCGGTCGTTGATTACTTCATCGAATATTGGAAGACACTATTTGAGCTAACTATTACATGTGAATAACTTTTTTGGAAATTACAAAATAAATATTTCCAATGAAAAATTACAAAGGTCGTTGTAATTTAAGGTATGTTTTAATCCGTTATCGCAACGAAGTAATATTAATGTGCGCTAATGACATGGAGCGTTAATAGCTAATTCGAATGGGGATACGGATTAAGCAATCGCACTCGAGTGATGGCCAATGAGAGCCATGGCATAGACGGACTTCTCTCCGGCGGCCGCTGAGCGTGAGTCACATGACGGGCGACCGCCCCGAAGGTTGCCGGTTGTTGGCTTCTCCGCTATCTCGGCGCAGCACTTAATTGTGCCTTAATGAGCTCGTTTCGACACAATATTATGTGCTCGCATTAATTTTTGAGCAAGCCGAGGCTAAGCGTCGCCACTGAGCTGCATTGTTCTCTAATCGCCGTACACTGGCAATTGTCTCGGTGCTCGCAGCCAGTGGCCGCCTGCGCCGATGATTTATGCAGGCTTAATCGGCGCAGGTTTCCTCGGCCAAGTGCCATGTGCCACTGTGGTGGACGCAATCACCGGCCATTTGAGCAAAGGTATCGCGACGCGAGAGCACTTTGCTCGCGTTAATATGTGCTTATGCGTTATGAGCGCTCGTTTAACAATATGCTCTAATTTTCATAATAATGGCAACTTACTCGATGCCCGTGACACTGATATCGTTTATCACGGTTAATTAGTGAGCCTTATTCTCTTTTCTCAATGTCACTGGCATGCACGTATCTGAAGAAGCCATAAACATAATCACACTTTCATCTGCTATATAAAGAAACTGCAAATATTATAACTCAGTATTCACTGGCCATTCATAAAGACATATAACGAACTTGCATTAATGCAAATTTTAAACACAAATCTCGGCGCATGGGCATAGGCGTGTGTTGTATATTCAGAGCACGGCACTGTAATGGTCCTAAATATCATATTGTAGATTTTTTTGTCTCGAGGTTGTCTACTTTGAAAGGTAGAAAGGAAATGAGGACGTTAGTAAATGAATGTATGATAAGACATCGAAATGGAATCAATACTATATGTTCTGGATCTCTCTCTCGAATGTAATTTAAGGCACTGCTTTGAAGACCCGGATATAAACTAAGATAATAATTATTTGAAATAATTTATATAATTCTCATTCTATCGAATATTATTAAGATATCGAAAAACATTTGAAAAAAGTACCTTTTGGCAACTGCTGCTATTCATCACTAGTAGTATTGTATTGTGTGTCAATTTGATAGTTGCAAAATCTTTCCGGGATTCCTCGATTACAATTCAGGCGCTCAAATCGTAATCAAATTACTCCGCACTCATTCGATGTCGAACTTCACCTTGGCGCACAACCTTGAGTTATAAGTTTATCGATAAAACCCGACATCTTTCTTTCTCTTTAAAGAATACAAACTTGGAAGACGTGACAGAATTTTAAATAGTATCAGTTTAAACAATATTGTGCAACCTTTGCAACATGGTAGCACTGCATTTTTGATTGAACTAGCCCTCAGGTGCAACAAGAATGTTCTTTTTGTCTGCCAAAACTTGTCTGTGCCCATAGACAAGTGTCAAAACGGTATGAGAAAAGAAATAAAAATGTATACGATTGGTTTAGAAAGGACACGTGAGTTTTCTATTGTTTTTTCCCCTTGCCTAGGGTCCTATAGTCAAATAATATAATTATTTTAATACGTCACGGTCGTAGCCTTGTAGAAGGGTAGGCCTCTGCCTATAATCATGTAATCCCATTTTTTCCGTTCCTGGTGAAAAGTTTTCGCTTCAATAACCTCCATATATCGTCTCAACACTGTCGATTCAAGACCACACATATAAGAATACTGTATAGTATTCTTCTTATATCTGTGGTCTCGATAACCATACAATTCGCTTAGATTTATGAGTACGAGTATTTTACGATACTTCCTTCTCGAAATTACTGAATAAAATTATCTTTGTTGATTCATGTTTTGCTTTATAGAATGAATATTTGATTACCGAATATATTATCCACAGCTACTGAATATATATGAATATACACGCTTCAAGTTTTAATGGGTGCACAGTAATACACATTCCAAGATAATTGAAGAATCAACATACTCAAGAAATAAATTAATACATTTTTCCTTCCTTACAGAAACGAGAATGTAAAATTCACGTTTATTATAATTTTCATAATTTAATTGATCATAAAGCAATTAAAATAGACTAACATTATATTAATAACTAATATAGTTTAAGGAAATCTATGTAGCAATATAGATTTTATTATGCAAGACCAACTAGGCAGAACCAAATCATTTTTTGTCAGTACAATTCGATTGTCGTAATTATTACCCCATAAATTCGGCTGTTGACAACATTTTGTGAAGAAAGGCAGCTCGTTATATTTTTATTTAGTGCTCGTTATTGTTTTTTTAAAAATCCCTCACGTAATTGTTCTGTATTATAATTATTTTCGAGTAAATAAAGTAAATCAATTTCACATATTTGTAAAACTTCTAAATTTTAATTTTATCACACCGGTATTAAACATTTGAATAAAACGGTGACTCTACACGTCATTAACGGGCTGATAATTTAAGGCATGTATACAGGAATGTCAGAACTGTACACAGAAAATGATGGATTATAATAAAACTGATTAGTTTCAGGGTTTACCATATTCTTGTAAGTAAATTTGGCGCTAGTGATCAAAGCCAAGCGGCCTTCGGTCTAGTGGTTCGGGGCTATTTCACTTTGAAATAAGCGGAAGAGTAACCTTGGTATTTAACATCCATAAAATAATTAAGTTTGCATAGTAAATGCAGTTTTTTATATTTAATTATGCGTCCTAAATGTACCGTAACTAATAACTTTAAATTTGAATCGGTAACTTCAGCTACATATCCGTTAATTTATGTTATTTATTGTTTTTTTTTTAAATTATTTTTTATTATTTATTGTTAGTAATTGCAAGAATAACTTACATTAAGCATCGGTTAATAGTAACCAAACACAAAGAGCACCCTTTTTTTTTTTTTTTTTTTTTTTTAACGTCAGGAAATCCCCACGGATACCCGTCCAGCCCTGGGGAGCCAGAGGGTTATGTCGGACTCGAACCGACTAAAACCTGACGGTGTCCTCCGGGGCGCCTTACTCGGCGGGGTCGCGGGAACGCGTGAGCATAACATCACGCGACCCCACCGGCGCAGTCCGGCCGAAGCCAGACCCATCCCCGGCCAGGTGAAGGGAAACCCCCCACCCAGCCAACACCGAGGGGCGCGCGGGACACGCGCACACCACCTCTAGGCCGAACGCGAAGGAGCGGCAAGCCCCAGCTTACCACTCCACGGCCCTAGGTAAGGGAGAGAGGAGGTCACGATCATCGTAGCGTGACCCCCCCTCCCCACCACCCAGCCCATCTCCAGAGCCCGGTTGCCCGGGCTCAAGTAATTTTTTATAGAGGTTTTCTTCCTCGTGGTCCAAGGAGCAAGCCCCTTAGACCCTCGGCCCTGACCAGAGCGAAACTCCAGAACAGGGTTACGAGATTGAACGGTGGCAGCGCAGAAGCTGCCTGCCCAACAATCGCGTCGATTGCCGGGCCCGCCCAAAAGCCAGGGACGGACATCCCAGTGCCAGGACCAGACACCAAGAAGCCGTCCCGGCACCCACTGCTCCAGGACTCCGTCGGGTCCATCGACGGAGATGGAGCAGCCCCGGGGCAATTGGTTTCACGGTCTTCCACTTGACCGCTACTCACAGGGTGGGCCACGAGAAGGCTTGCCCCATCCACCCCACACAAAGAGCACCCTGAACCAACCAGGTTCTAACTTGAATTATAAAAAGGGAGCTGTCTACCCTTCCGGTATAACGGACCTCGTCGCAAACAAATACAATGTAATGAACTCATACGCACGTCATGCAAATGGTAGGTACCCACATACAAACAAGAAGTTGTGCTCTCACATCTCTGTTTAATCCAGGTTGTAAATTATATAAATTAAATACAGATTGCAGTGTTTGTCATTTCTATGTGGAAAAGCACGCAAAGGCTGAAAGAAAACAGTCCAATCGTCGAGTAGAGTCGTATTTATTTAAGAAACTTACCTTTGAATATATAGTTGAAACTAGATAGTATAGATGAGGTATACATAAATGTGTGTTCGTGTTGCTGATTTGCAATATTAGACGGAAGCTTACAGAGTATTAGCTTAGAGTGTATTATGCTCTCTGGAAGCTCGGCTTCGATAGGTATTAATTAATTTCTTAAACGATGAATCTATGTAGAATATTGGATCCCGGAATCGGAACAAATAATTAAATTTAAGTGTATTTTAAACCATTTGTTATGATTTTATTTAACACATAATATGAGTACTACTGTGTTTCTAGATCAATGTACGAGTCTACCAACATAATATGTATCCTTTTCTGTTTAGCTGTGTTTGGGGATGGTGTTTTCTGTTTCAGTCTTGCAGTGTTTCCTTCCATAGCAACCAAATCGATGAAATGTTAATCAGAGTGCATATTTGTGTAATAGAAAAGAGTAAATTTGTTCAGAATCTTATCAGAGCAAATATTTGATTTTACAGCTAAGCTGGAGTCATCTCGTAGCCTTGGATAAAGCTATACCCACTTAAACGGACCGAGCGGCAAGAGGCAAACAATCTCGTAAAATTGCACATATTTACATTCTTACTGTATGTTATTCTATACAGAGGACATATATTATATTAATATTGCCACGTAGTTAAATCATCGATCAATTTTGCAAATATTTTTCCTCTCAAACCGTCAGGAAAACGGCATGATTGACTAACATTTGCCTTAATTTCCTCTTACGGTGGTGGTTGACCATCTACCTAATACAAGAGACAAGAATTTAGTCTCAATATGAAATAAACATGTCTTAGTTGCATGTCATAGCGCAACTTCTATTAACCGATCTATTGTCGGAATATGTATACATTTCATTTGTAACATAGATGTTATGACAGAATTGAGCACTTGTGGTTACCACTTTAGGATAAAACTTGTATTTTCCAATATATCTGAGTCATTAGGTCATTTAAGTTATTATTTTTTATTGTAGTCTCGTATCATACTTGTATATGTGTATGTATTGTGTTCTATGCAAAATATAATGCATTAAAACCATCCACCAAAGGTAAGTATGTTATAATAGGGATAAGTGCGTTCCACATACACATTAGTAATACTTGGGAGCGGAGTGTTTGCACCTGATTAGCGCAAACCTCTCTTTCAATATTGACAGTACCGCCGGAGACACAAAGATAACTTTATTTATAGCGCTTTAAACTAGATTAAAAATCCATTGTTTGGGTAATAACTATCAACTCACTTTATCTCATAATGTAAACGTCGTACGCGGTTTTCTCAACGCCCTTGTTACGTGTTGTAAATCAGAATTCAAGGATGGAAATTATCATATAAATGATTATAAGAGTCGAAGTTTTTTGGAACATGAATCGAAGGCCCGTATCGTGGCGTACTACATGCCTGACTATGTTATACATAGGGGTTAGACGGTGTGATTACACTTTTCCCTTCTAAGGTTAATAAACATACATACGCTCTCTTTTTTGTGTCGGTGTATTCAGAGGCTTGAGTGCCAATCTCAGAAATTTTGAAGGCATATAAAGTAAGAGTCACACGAAACCCGTGTTTCACTAGACAGACAGCACCCAACGTGATAGGTAGTGGACCGTATCGCCGTATAAAGGCACTGGCAATTGCGTATCCCGAGGGTTAGGCAGGTTTTCCTGACCATGTCTTCCTTTACCATTAATAAAGTAACACTATACGCTCATTTTACCCACAAGATGGATTAATCTATAGCATTTACTTACATTTTACTAATTACTTACAATTATTAGTGTTTTCATACGTATACTCGTATATTATAATTCGTGTTAACTAAAATCTTGTCATAACTTCGACGAAAGATATTTAACATTTCCTGATTCTATACTTTTTATTTAAACTTTTCGGTTAGGTGATTTTAGCTGATTTTATTCATAAAGTAACCACGTTAATATAAGTTTTGTTACAATAATTGTAAAAACCATATTTGGGAGATGGAAACATAACATAAAATTAATGTTATGATACGTTATCAGCACAAAATAAAATAAATATAAAGAGTAAAGAAATAAAAACGTAATGAGAAATGAGTAAGAAATTTGTATATCTAAAATATTTACTGTAGTAATTAAGAATAACATTTGACTGGAAAATCCCAACCATAATTATATCTGTTGATATATCCTCGTAGTTGATGCATTTAAGAGTTCGACAGATATTTCCTGTTAGGGCTTAACTCACGAGGAATGTGTGTATTATCTATCGATATACAACGTGAACGTGTTAGCGCATTTTGCACATTTATTTTATTAGGTTCATTTATTTTATTAATTTAATTTGTCCGCTTATAGTACCTTTACGTACGAGTTGGATCATTAGTGGATGTTAATCGTGTGCCCTTAATTTCAATATGGTAGGAGTTTTCACAAGGAATGCGTATTATCTCTCGATACACATACAATGTGAGCTATTGATATTATATTAGAATCGATGCGCGTATTTTATAATAGTGGCTTGATTCATTTGTATTAATTCAGTGGAATTATCTACAAAAATATAATCTGTCGATGGAGGTAAAACACATAAAATAAACTCAGAAAAATTCATCGTTAAAATGAGAAATACACATATACGTACAGTTCACGGTGACTATCACTTGCCCAGTCAGAGATTTGACATTTTGTACCGAATGTATAAATGGTCCGAACCGAACCGAATACTGAAATGTACCGTTTTTCATAGTTTCTCGTTTTATTGAATATAGGGGCAATATAGGGGGTTTGACATGTAGGAGTAGCTTACTTTGATAAACTATCTGAATTTACTGATGTATCTGAAGATTTGGGTGTACATAAGGGTAATTTAATTAATATTACTGCACGGTATTGTACAGAAGATATTTTAAGAAAAATATCTTTAAATATTTTGTCTCATATTCGGACTATTGCTATATACTATATACATATATAAGATACGCAATAATATAAAACCACAATATGTGTAAAAAACCACATCAGAGATTAGGTAAAGTCGTAAAATGCTAACTTAGCAATTCTTATCCGTTTAATTGGTTTCTGAGTAACCGTAACATTAATTATGTGATTGCATTCCTGTATTATTGTTGAGTGCATAGTGATCACAACTTTGTTATCCATAGTTGTAAAATGTTTTAAATCTCTATATCCTTCTATTGTCTATGTTTATGTCCGTAAATATATTCCCACAATAGATATAGGTAAAGTCAGGATTTACGTTGAAAAAAAAACTGTAAAACGAAAATAAATACAAATGAATGAAATAAAACTAAAGTGTATTCAACCTTTCAAGTTTTATTATTACGTTCCCTTGCAACCTTAACTGTAATAGACTTTACACCTTATCTTTTAGTAGCTACATATGCTGATAACTTACATTCTTACGTAAATATTGTGTTAACCATAATAGCCATAGAGTTAACTATATTTTTCTTTTACAGGCAGAAGTTGGCCCTAGAATGCCCGCCCTTAGATAACGGAGACAGATTTACTCAGTCCGAGTTCTTGTCTCGTCTCGCCAATGAGTGTCGCTACGACAGACTGCTGTTGCCCACGTATGAAACGAATGGAGTCCTCTATGTACACGCCAGCTCCTACATCTACTTCATACAGCCGGCAGAAGCCCATGATCTGGTAAGAAAATAGTGAAATGAAGTTATATGACACGTGACTGTCACTTTTTAGTTATTAAAAAAAAGAGGAAATATATTGTATGCTAATCAGAATTGAGAGATTAGGGTCAATGGAATTTATTGGCAAAAGAGTTGCAAAAATTGTCACATCTACTTGTAAATACTATATCTAGCCCAATAGTAATGCTACAATTGATTAATTATAATTAGTCATATATATAATTATATTTATTAGGCGGATAATTGTTTTGAAATTTATTTAACAAGAAAACGGGACTTATGACGTATATTTTATAAACAAAGAGTTAGTTACCTTTGCGTACCTGACGTTTTGAAATTGTGTCGGTATTTAAAAAGTTTTAAATTGTTTTGCTATTTTACGTTACGTACACTCGCAAATTATTGCGAGTTTGTCCAATCTATTTAATGTGTGTGTACATTATAGTACTCGACGTGAGAAATAGCACCTTTTTCAACTATATACACACATTGTAATAATATGATTAAGGAGTATCATTTGTAAGGTGCTAATTAATAGAAGCAATAATTTATTTTATTAATATGTCAACACACGTGTTTTTTATGAATATACGAAGTAATTGGAAAAGTTAACTGATGGGCACGGATAAGACATATTTTTAAATTACTATTATTATAGAATAATATGAGCATAGCTTATTTATACATTTATGTTTCTGGTAATTTAAAGTTATTTAATAGGCGGTAATGATGCCGTGTAAATAATAATCTTTATAGCTGTCACAAATATAATATTATACGGTACAGTTTTAACTTCGCGATGAAAAATGATCTATTTACCGCTCAGACTAACTCCGGAAATTATAAATCTAATTAATGGTCGTAAAATAAAAATCATCGACAACTAATTACAGTTTATTATAAGCATCTAGTCACTAAAGCTCATTAAAATTCTAGTAATACGTATATAGCTCTATGTGTATCGATCTTATCAGCAATTAAAGAAGGAATAACAAGCAAATGGAATGCCACGTGCTGGTATAATTGCTCTTGTTGTTACTTGTTAGGAGTCAGATTTCCTACTTTACATGTCAATGATTTGAGTTTACGTGTATAAATTACTCGTTTATTCAATATTCAAAATTGTAAGACTAGACTATTTTTTCAGAATTTCAAACTCCATTTTCTTTTGCAACTGAGATGGACGGATCCCCGTTTAGCCTACACCTTGTACTCGCCACAAAGAACCAAAATTATTGGTGAAGACAACTTGAAGCAACGGATCTGGGTGCCGCATTTATACATGTCGAACGAACAATCTTCTAGTCTCATGGGTACCGATAGTAAGGACGTGCTCATTTCGGTGGCACCTGATGGCGAAGTAGTGTACAGTAGGAGGATGCAGGCAGTGCTGTACTGTTGGATGAACCTCCAGAAATTTCCATTCGATGACCAAACGTGCGCTATGAATCTTGAGAGTTGTAAGTTCTTAACCATTATAAAGAAGCTATATTTTAGCAGGTGGTCATGTTTACAAAACTAAAAAAGTTTCACGACGCTTATCCCTTTCGAGAAGTTTGAGACTCGCGTGTCCGTAAATGCAGAGTTAGTAATTCTATAGCCACCTTTAGCCCACGAGGTAACCTGACTATTTCCGGTTCCAAGGAAAAAGTTTTCCTAAAGATGTTTTCCCTTATCGTAGTTGCTGCATTGCGAAATTTAATATGTCATACCAGGCAATAATTTACCACCGTAATACCATACTACCGTAGTACCATATTAATCACCGTTACATTTCAGGGAAATACAATGCTTCGAACCTCCGGCTCATGTGGGAGAAAGAGAATCCAGTGCGACTCTCCACTGAGCTGCACTTGACTGAGTACTCCTTGATGGACTATTGGACTAATGAATCTGTTGTACGCGGAGATATCATTAATATGAGATTGGGTGGAGGTAAGAATATGTACTTACAAAATTTATTTCTTAAATTTTTCTTTGCAATTGGAATTATTTTAGTTTAGGAGCGTGTATATATCGCGGAAAGCATGCATGCAAACAAAAGAAAATTGATATGTCAGGATCAGTATAGACTTGTCAGGATCCTTTTATATTTTTGTCAGTCTCGTTAGAGGAGTAGAAGCGTCAACATATGATTCTACTCATAAATTAAGCTCATTACATTCATTAATCATACGTTTTTTCAGCTGGCAATTTCAGTGCGTTGAAATTCACTTTCAAGCTGGGTCGAGAGGTGGGTTATTACTTGATGGACTATTTCATCCCCTCAATGATGATAGTGGCGATGTCATGGGTGACCTTCTGGCTGCATCCCGATGCTTCACCGCCTAGAATCACTTTAGGTAAGATCTACTTCATATTGCTTAAGACTTTTAATTGCGCAGTAAAGTTGAAATAAAAAGTTAATTTACGATACAATGTAGTGAATGTCAACAAGCATAATCATATTTCCTGTTCTAATTAGTCATAAAACAAATATTCAGCACAGTAAAATGTATCACAATAGTTTCATAATACTTATTCTTTATGAGGTGCCTATAATGCTGTGAAAGAAAGACACTCTAAATAGATTAGGTAATAAGTAAATAGCTAGCTGCATATTGATTGTTACTTACTCAGCGACACAATTTCAAACCTTTTATTACCCATAACTGAAGTAATAATAATAATAACCTTTATTCACAAAAACACATTAACATACACATACAGGAAATTAAAAAAAGAGAAAGAGAAAAAGAGTTTATAAAGTAAAAACATTCGTATCATTTAATCTATATAACTATCCGTTTCCTATTCGACAGGTACGAGCACTATGTTGTCTTTCATAACCCTGGCGTCCTCCCAGGCGAAGACCCTTCCCAAGGTCTCCTACATCAAGGCCAGTGAGATCTGGTTCCTCGGCTGCACCGGGTTCATCTTCGCAGCCCTCGTCGAGTTTGCTTTCGTGAACACAATCTACAGGAGGAAGTAAGTACAATTCAGTGCGGTATCATATTTGCTTTATGGTAACTCCTCTTTAATACTTGGCAATCAAGTGAGATCCTTAGTTAAATAGTTTCTTTACGACGCGTTGTTCGTGTATGTAACAAACAGTCGGTGCTAAAATTAGTGCCGGTGTAACAAAGCTTATGAATAAAACATGTAGTATTATTTCAATGTCCAGTTATATGTTTACTTGAATATTGCAAAGTAAGATTATATGCACTTACATTAATAACAGTCTTACTCTGTTCATTGAATAAAACATTAAATCATAATGGATATGAATAAAAAACGTAAAAACGGAATCCTAATTGGTTAAATGCGGCCTAACTAAGAGTGAAATTTAACTTTAATTGAATGCAATCGCGAGCAATATTTTGTGGACACAAATTACTGATATAAATAAGAAACACAATTTTCCTTAACCTATTATCAAAAAACAGCGGATGTCGACATTACATTATACGGTAACTAAATAGGTTATTGGTTATTCTAGAATACCCAATACAACTATATTATTATCAATATAGACTTAATGCCAAAGATACTATTTTTTGCTATTATTTATTTATTGCTATTTTTCATTTTCACATGAAATATGCGTCATTCTCTCGAAAATCAAATAAAAGATAGAATTATTTGTATGAGTCAGCACTATCATAGAAATCACGGCTTGTTTAATTTTGCGGATGAGTTGGTATTTATTCAACTTATACAATTAAATAGTCATGTGACCAACTATGAAGTCATGACATAGTTGGTTATTCTAGAAGTAAATAAGATTATAAGAATAAATAGAGTACCGTTACTCATAATGACTAATGTTACCTTATTTGTACTTGCACAAAACTTTGTTTACTTTTATATGTCTCAGTGTGTTTGCTAAAGAAATGAGGTTTCTTAGATAAAATTGATATCAAAATCACGATCTGTGTGTCTGAAACTTACCACTGGTTGTAACGAGTATACCTCCTTACGCAAATAAATAAATGCTATTGCGAGACTGGAAATCTTTTGCAAATAAAAAGACTTTCTCGGATTAATATTGTTGATTACATATTTAAATATGATGTCCGCTTTCATTTTATTGCGTCTTTTCATGTTTGATGCGTAACTACATTAATATGTACTATTAGAATTCCCAATATGTGAAATAATAATTTTCGTAATGTTCTTTATAGATATTTACAAATTCCTTGCACGTCATTTCCTGCAGAATCTTCTTAATTTTTCAATTAGCGATCATGTTTTTGATGAATGTTATTTTTGATTTTCAAATATGAACATCATTATTATCTCCTATTATTTTTAACATACACAAACCATTCACTGGTAAAATTGGTGAAACCAATGGAACGTGAACAGCCAAAATATCCCATCCTGACACTAACCCTACTTAACTTCGATGATCTAACCAAAAGCACTCAGTCACAATCTACAGCCATTTTATTTTGTAGAAGACACGTTATAACTCTATTCATTTTTACTTCGTAGGAAGGCCGTGAACCTAAAGAAGGTGAACAGCAAATACATTCTGAAGAGCACGTTGACGCCTCGGTTGGCAAGGAAGGAGTTGCAGAAGGAACTGGAGGACACCAGCTCTCCTCAGCAGCTGACCAAGTCCCGTTCCTGCTCTTCCTTGCAGCAGGAGTCTAGCGTCGACCCAGCCGGATCTGGCTACAATAACTATCTTACTGTACATGTGAGTATTATTAAAATACTAATGACCCGCTCCGGCTTCGCACGGGTATAACATACCTACTCCACTATTTAATGGATGTTATTATACATATAAACCTTCCTCTTGAATTACTCTATGTATTAAAAAAAACCGCATCAAAATCCGTTGCGTAGTTTCAAAGATTTAAGCATACAAATGGACATAGGGACAGAGAAAGCGACTTTGTTTTATACTATGTAGTGATTTTAGTTTGAATTTTGTTGTTCTGTGAGATCTTAGTATTCTGTAGTAAGGCAATTTAATGTTTCAGAGGGCTTATGCACCATTTTCTACATCACGACAGTTCTACAGGGCAATAATTGTAAATGTTTTAAAAATGTTTTATATGCAAACATTTACACACGCTGCATTATCTTATCCTTCGCGCGGGTGTCATGGATTTTGTATGTTTATCTCCGCAATTAATTCCGCGTTTTTAAAAGATTTTATATCGCATAACCAACGTGATCATTTTCACCATTCCAGAGTTTCCCATCGGCCATGAATCTGCCAACGATCACGACTCAGAGCTACGACGACCTGGTGACTCCTCCGGGCAGCCAGCCGCCAGCCAACGGCGGAGGCAGCGAGGACTCCGACGGGCCCACTGCCAGGCATCACGCGTGGACCACCATGACTCCTCAGGAGATCGCCACCTGGATAGACAAGCGCTCCAGATACTGCTTCCCTCTCGCCTTCCTTTGCTTCAACATTATCTACTGGACGTTCGTGTACTGTCTGTAAAGGCAACTATATTTTGGAAGCCACTATACTAACACAACTTGCGCCTAACGCGTTCAAGTTCAGTTTCCACGACGCAAAAGTATACGAGAGCCCTTACAAAAGGTGACGTCATGCTGGCGCGCAAATACTTGCATTATGGAAACCCGGCTTAACTTTCAATTGATCTTGTTTCTAAAATAAGCTGAGTCAGTAATTTATTTGCACAAAAGTAACACCTAGATAAGATTCGCTTTGCCATCGGATAAGTTTCTGTAAATAAAATTATTTTCTTACTTAATAAGGCTAGTGTAGCTTTTTATTGTTGTTTTATAGAGTGATGTGTTAACGTCTTCTGGAAAGACGAGATAAACTGAGTGAAGAGCTTATAGAATACGCCAATGCCATTTGTATTATCCTTAACGTGTGCCCTGTGATAATTTTATCCTGTTGAAATCCTATATTGATACCTGATATGTATTATATTTGTAAATTTATGATCGATATAAAATTATATAGAACAGTATTATTAATGAAATCTAATTAATCGGCTTATAAATTATTAGTTAAAACAGATATTTTATGTACTAACGTTTAAGTCATAGGTGAGAATGTTTTAAAGTAAGTCAGAAACAAGAAAACGTCCGAAAAGTTATGTTATATTTAATGTAATACGACGACGATGTTATGTAGTAGTTAAATATTTTTAACATGTGAGATTATTAGTAATTAAACGGTGCATTCGAAAGTTGTGCCAAATAAGTAATGAAAATTCATTTACAGTTGTTTTATTTTCTTGATAACATGATACATGATGAAGAATCACGTTGTTCTAGTATAGTAATTGGAAGATAGTTAGCATTGGAAGTTAGTCTATTGACCTTCAAAAACAGGCTAAATGCAATATGAGCTTTTATTCTTTGAAACCTCTTCGAGTCTATAAACGTGAGAAGTGTGTAGTGTGTATATTATTCAATATTATTAAAACACATATCTTTCTAATGTACACTTTATTACAACTTTAGTAGAAGCTTGTATCGGCGGAATGATTTATATAAACCTAGAAGGAAGTTGAAGCTATTTGAAATTATCTTTAAATTAACAGTATTTTTCTTGCACATATCAAATAAACAATGATAAATTTACTATTATTTAATATTTTTTCTTCATAAATATTGAAATAAGAGGTCATTTTACATCGTTGACGAAGTCAGTGAAAATGCCACTGAAATCACTGGAGCAATTCTGATTATAAATACTTTATACATACATAAACATACATATAAATACGTTGAGCAATCAACACCTACAGAAAAATCAACTATTTATATATTCTATCATACAACAAAACACATTCTAACAAGCGAACATCTACTGTTAAAAAACATAAACTACGACAACGTTAACATTGAATCTATGTATACATATATACGTAATTTTAATCTTTATATAATATATACCTACGTAAGTTTTAAATCTTTATTTAAGGCCATATAACATAGGGGTTAAGTCAGCTATGCATAAGTTTTCTGTAGCTAGCAACTGCTTTCAGAAATAATTTGCAATGACAATACGGCTCTCTTCATGATACCGTATGTTTTCTTGACTTGAAAAGACTTTTACAATACTGTACCCAATACTATTACCCTTTTCGATAGGGATGTTCCATTTGTATACCAATTGAGAAGTCGAATCTTCATCACGGACCTTCGTTCCTCCGAGGAGCTACCATCACGAGGCTGTCATCACTTGAGTACCGCTTCATTCCGCTTGCACTTGCTTGACTGAGGAGGAAAAAAATATTTTGAAGGTAATTGGTTGAGATGTTACTGGTTAGTATGTGCAGGTAAATATGGTTTGAGATAGTTTCTTGTGTAATTAAATAGATATGAATCATTTTTGTTTCACAAATTACAAAAATGATACAAAAACACGTTAAATCAAAAATCTAAAATCGCTAAGCTAATGTCTATTACGCATAGACTCAACACAACCAACAAATTCCAGAAATAGTTTCATTTATGTATTATCATCAATTAAATAAGGAGTTTCGTCCAAGAGTGTCATCTATGTTAATATGTCGGTGAAATGAATACCTATTTCTTGCTTTCAATAAGCGTATAAAACATTTTACACTTCATGAGTTTTGTATGAGTAATAAAAACACTTACTTATATCGAGTCCTGGGCCTTGGAGTAGGCGGCAGTCGAGGCAGCCGATGGCGATCGAAGTTCATGGTGCCACCAGACCCTGAGGAGGAGCTGCCTCGGCCGGAGCCACTCGAGCTTTCAGACCACGCTATCTCTGTTAAGCTGGAAAAGGTTAACGTACGAGTAGTAAGTACAGTAGTAGTAAGTAGCTACACAATGAATGTCTCTACACTTCAATCAATCAACTCATTGCAGTCCATAGCTGCTGGATGCTACTGCTGGTCAGGCCTCCCCAAGTGTACGCTATAAAACACGATCACTCGTGGCTCTCAGGCAGCCACTACAGCGACCATTTTCAGGAGGAGGAGGACCTTGCAGGAGGACGTCCTACACTTACGTATACTATTCTACTTGTGATAATACTTATTAGCACTTGATGATATTAAATAAAAATCGCAGACGAAACGGGAAAAATTTAAATAAAGGTTCATTTACACGAAAAGAAAGATCGCAAATGGGTATTTAAGTGACGATACGACAAAAGAAGATTTATATATCGTATAGTATGGCGAGTCTCAATCCCACCATATAGTTAGTATACTTGTATCGTTACAATATCATTGTAATGAAACAAGGAAAGGTATAAAGTATCTTTATTCCTAGAATATACGTAAATATTATTGCACTAGTAAGTAATACTAATGTTTTGTAACCAATGTAATGCAGATAGCATAGCAAGTGATTGTCTCCTTAACAAAGAGACGAAGATTGTACTACACTACAGTGTCGTAAAATGTAAATTACTTACTACATGTATCATTGTCATACAACTTAGACACGTATGTATTTCAATTTCCATACTCTTATTACTAACGGTTTGCCGACGTAATCAATATGTTTTACAAGAGTTATTAATAGTGTAGTTTTGCATATGATATGGAAAATAAATTCTTTCCATATGTTAAAAGTATTGTAACTATTATTGTTGTGACTATGCGTAGTTATATATCGTCGAGAAATAGAAATCAATTGATATTTAATAATATCAATAAGTAGGATCCTGTGATCTTCGCATAGAATCCAAAAAAGAATGTTATGAATATACAGAGCGAAATTAAATTATCATATCATTATACCTTGGTTAAGAAAGAGTCGAAAAACATTACAATCCTACTACGTTTTAGATTCTATTCCTTTTATATTTAGTAACTATGTAAAGTAATATACTCGTACGTTGAATTTATTGTTATTGAACTACACTTCAATGTAACAACGTACATAATTTCATTTATTTTTTATGGTATCCCTAGTTACCTGCTAGACAAAGGCGGCAAATGGAAAGTGGAGGCGTAGACCTCACTGCTGTCAGTGTAAGTGGAAGCATGGATTTCTTGCTGGTACAGCTCGTATAACTGCGCAAGGTCTGGCGGGATGTTCACACCCAACTCTGGAAAATGGAGTTAATTGATTTGAATGAATAAGGAGATTGAAGAAATACAGTATATTCCAATTTTGGGATGACTTCCATCCCTATAATAATTTAATTAGCAACCAATGTGATTCCATATGTTACAGTTCACTAAAATTCCATGCAATTAAGTATTTATTACGTGATGTATCTTTTTCGGGGTGTGTATAACTACTAATTTCAGCAGACATTTGAATTCAAGAACGTCACATGTCAATACTACTTAACAAACATTTTTACTATACAGTAGTGTAAGGTTCTTATTATATGATGTATAATTGATTATAATCACACTTAATTAATAATCTTATTCAACGCATACCTCCAAGCTCCCGTCTCTGTCTCGTAATTATTTCGTCAGCCAGTTTTCGGTTGGCGTCCCTTCGCTGTAGAGCCAGTTCCCGTCGCCTCAGCTCGTGTGCTCTGGCGGCCCTCTCGCCTTGCAGGGCCAACTTATCTGCCTCTAACTCGTGGACTCTACAGACAAGTGCTAGGACCTCTCGTTCAGGACCACTGCTTATTTGGGCTGGCAGCTCCTGGGGTTTGATGTAAGATAGGTAGGGTTGAGTTTGTAAGTTGATTTGACGTGTAGTTATGATAAATACCATTAGTAAATTGTAAAATAAGGTTTAAATAAATAGAATTGGGATTGGTATTTAATAAAACTAATATTCACAGTAGTAAGTTTTTTAACGCAAAAAGTCGTTAAAAATCCTTCCTCTGTAAGACTATGATAACGGCAAAGGTGTAACCGAAAACTTTAAGTGGTATTTTACTAAAATGATTTATTAGTGGCTGGTATATATCATAATTATTATGTATACTGCACATAATACCCATTTCGCAAAACATAACACAATATTCATTGGCTATACCTGATTAAGGTGACTCTTATGAGGCATATATACGAGGCATACTATTAAATACATGATGTTTCTTACTTGTTCCAACTGAGCCCCTCTAAGTCTGACTTGCTCCAGCTGTCGTTCTACGCGGTCCCTCTCCATCCTGGCTGACTCCTGCTCCCGTTCAATGGCGGCTAGTTCGTCCCAGGCCTGTTCCACGGCTATTTCCGCTTCTGCCCTTTCGGAATTCGTTGATGATATCGCTGTGCCTCCTCTGTTGAGAAAAGTAAGATAATAAATAGCCCGTGGCTATATACGGCGATACGGTTTTCTATCTAACACGTTGGGTGCTGTCTATCTAGTCAAACGAGGGCTTTTTGAGTGCCTCATATCGAATATGTCTTCGGAATTTCGGAGTTGGGCGCTCAAGCCTCTGGATAACCCGCCACAATAATCTACCTGTGTGTTACCTGGTGTCAATATACACGTACATACCTCGCAAGTAAAAAGCTTACCTTCTAAACCTTCCTTACGGTGTGACGGATAAATTAAATATGCTGACAACCTTTTCTAAACATTCCATATTGATCACATTCAATTTACACCAAGACAAACGAAGACATATTTTCTAAGGTACAGTCTATCTGAAAGTGACATTTGATCGTTACTACGTACCGATAGCTCTGCTGCGTGCTGATCCTAGAGCCGGTGACGCCGATGGGCTTGTAGAGGCGGTTGAAGCGCGCCTCCCAGTGCGAAATAGCAGCGTGTTGCTTCTCTGCGTCCAGGGCTAGGCCGAGCAAGTGGCTGTCGAGCTCCATCAGGCGTCTGATATGAGATGAAACGTATGTTATAGGTATATAGGTGCATTGGAGGTATGATACTACACTTCTGTAGGGAAATGAAGGTGATGTGTATGTATAAGCATTGGTGGTTTGGTTAATTTAAAGTTTTTATTATAGATAACAATCGTGTGTAGGTAACTACTTTTTTTAACGTATTAAAAGGTATAGAACTATACATATATTTATGTTTAATAATATCTGTATCAACTAGCTTACATTTTAGTTAACAAAATTCTAGTAGTTTTCATTTTCTTTATTAATAATAATATAAGTGAAATAGTAAATTAGTGATTTAACTTCTTTTTTGGAGTGAAAAAGGTAGTTTATAGAGTACATAAGCGTGATAAAACAGAACTCTCCATCGTTGGAACCTATAATAATATATTTTCTCTACAACGATTCTGCACCGGAGATTTATAAATTCACGTTGATTTACGTATTTATACTGTTCTACTAAAAAGGCTATTACCTGCGTAATCTCATCTGTTGTTTAAAGGTTGCCACTATGGATTCCCGTAGAGCCTTCATCCGAGCTGTGTTCTGAGGTGAGTCAGGAGGTATTTGGCCTTCCCCATCTTCTAGTTTATCTTTGGACTTACTGTAAATGTTAAAAGGAGTCATAACCTTATCGTACCGTACCGTTGTGAGAAAAAGGTTCTGTTTCATTTCTTAACTAAAGAATTGTATGTAACTAATTACCTGACAATTTTTTTATGACTGCGTTATGGCTGATCAATTTTTATATATGTTGTGATTAATTTGATCTTCATACCATCTTAAAAGCTGGATGTCAATGCGATATTCTAATATTTAAATTTGATAATGAATATAATTATTATTTTAACATAGTCGTATATTGATTGATTATATTAAAATACTCATACGTTAATAATAACATTGAAACTATTATGAAATGCAAAAAATAATATTGATACCAAAAACTAATTACCTGGAACGGTCGTCCTTCATTTTGAGTTTCAACCGGGCGATCTCATCCCTCAGCTCACTGATCACTGTTCGGTATTGGGACAAGTGCTTTGGAGTCTCTATTAACTCTCTTTCAACCTAAAATGGAGGGAGTAAAACAAATCTACATTACGATGAATTTTATTAGTCCTTTCCAGTATAACTATCAATATTGAGGTGATATTAATCAGCAGTACCTAAGAGGTGATATGTTTTAGCACCACCGTTACCAGTTATGCTTATTGTGTTAGCATACATTAAAACTAATCTTTCCTGTCATATATTAAAGCTTTTTATTTGTAAAGATAACAATGAAAGACAGTTTTAATGCCTTAGAATAGAATTTGAAGGAAGTGGATATACATATATGTGATATATAATTGTAACCTTGTCATTGCCTACCTTATTAGTGATAGTGGAAGCCCGTTGCGCGTAGTGCAGCGTGGACCGCGTGGTCTCCCGGTGGGCGGCGCCTGGGGCCACGTGGGCGATCATGGCCGTGCGACAGCGCCCGCCCAACACCTCTCGCAGGAGACGGGTTAGCTTCGAATCGCGGTAGTTCACGTATCTGTAGTTTAAAAGGTTGTATGTAATACCTGTGTTTCTTTCAAAGGATGTAGTTTATACGTTCTCTTGATTTATGAATGTAATAATATTATAGAAAATTTAAACTTATGAATAGACGACATATTGAAAAAGGGTCCTGTTACTTTTAACCGCCAAGTGTGTGAAGAGGTGTACAGATATCATTGAAACGAAACTGATTTAGTCATAATAAAACTAAAAACTTAAAAAATATATAAAAAAGACGAACGTACAATATGAATTCTATAAAAATTTGATATACTACGAAATTTGTTTGCTACGATTATCTATACTACGAATGCACGAAACAAATTTACATTATAACCAGTGCTCCTGCATGAATTTATTTGAATAACAGTATATGTGTCTAAAAACTATTATGAATAAACTCAACACAGAAAAAAAAATAGGTTTACAACTACCTTGCTCCTCCAGATAAAGCCATAATGCAATTAGCCAGCGCCAATAGGGACCGATTGATATGGGCGCCCTCTAGACGTCTCGCCTTGAGTCCGGCTCGTTCGGAACCTGCCAAGTCTATGAGGAACAACCTGCCTCTCTGCACGCCAGCTGCCACCTGGCGGGAGACAGTCACACTGAAAAGACAAACAAACTCATATTATTCTACTACCAAACGCGATTAGCTGATGCTTTCGATTGCCACCTTAAAAGTTCTTGACAATATTTTATTGCATGACTCTGATTAACCGTCTTATGCATGTTCTTCAGTTCTTCACGCTACGCTTCAGTTATTCTACTATTATTTAAGACTTACATAATATACATACATATATTATGAGTTAGAACCGTTTTGCTGCGACAATAACATGCACAAGCTATACCTCCTAGTTTGTAGAATGATTTGTAAAATATTTGTATTGTGTGTGTTTTTGTTGCTGTAAATAAATGCTTTATTATTATTATTATTATATTATATAATTTACATACGCTTTTGTGACTTTAACTCCCCGCGATGGTGGAGTTTGTACCTTGCCACCTTGAATTCACGTGTTACACATATTCAGTATTTAGTGACAGGGGGTGAATAAATGTTAATCCATTGTATGAAAGGAATTCGGTATGAATCATTCATGATTCATCCTTTACTAACTTCATGACTCTTTAGTTTTTGAATACGAAAGGTACAGTATGTACATGTAAACATAACAGACGATTTCAGGGGTAGACAGAAGTTCGTGGTCCAACTAAATGATTGTGGAGTAAGTGATTTATCATGTTAAAGACAAAAAACGAATAACGTTTGTAGTCAAAATATAATTACTACGATAACCTTAGATTTATATTATTGAAGATTATTAGATAGGAAGAGTCTGTATTTCGCATCCCTTTATTTTCCTCTCAGTTAGTTCTAGTTAGTTCAAGAAGCAACCTTTGAAATATAATTGAACATTTGCCGAGAAGTATTAAGTAGAGCAACTACTGCCCAATGGAGCACAATGTCATGCAGACCGCATTGCATCATTGCTGTTCATTAAGGTTCGCGTGTTTCTGATTCAGTAAAACAAACTTCATTAAAATTTATTCATACCCATTATGAGCTCATAATGAATGCTGTTTTGATAATTTTCTCAAAAAATGTAGTGCAAAAAAGTTATTTACTACGTTAATTTATTGCGCTCATATATTTACTACGCAACCTATTAAATTTTGTATTTAATTTGTAGATATGTACTACGTAGCTTTTTATATATTAATTAATTTTGAATAAAATGTATTTTCTTTATTATTACATCAAAACAATCTCGAAAATTTCAAAGAAACCTATTGCAGAACGTGTATGTAAACTCTGATTCGAATACTTGTAATAGCAGAGTGCAAAATGTTAGGAATTCAAGGAATGTACAGTTTTTTATCGCCTCATGTCACGCTCCAATGCTTATCATTCCTGCTAAGCGGGGCGGCCCACGACAGTTCACGTTTTTACATACATAAAGGGTTCTGTTAGACTATGCGGAATTTTTTATTAATATACACGTACAAAAGTGTAGGAAAGGATTGAGAAGTATGTAGTAGTTTTCTTTCTATGTAGGTAATCGTGTCGACTATTGACCCTTACGTGGTTCGTAGTTGTTTAGTGGTACCTTGAGTCCCACCTTAGTCATTGTGAATGAGTTTGGACGTTTTAACCCTATGCGGTCAGCTACTATACGATTTTTTCCTTTTTTTAAATATTGTAACATTACAGTTTTACATGTAATCCGTTCCAGTACAAAGAAATCTAAGTAAATAATGGTTAATAAAATTTTTAACAATAAATAGTAGAGATCATCGGCGTGT
Source organism: Leucoptera coffeella (assembly GCA_030578115.1). Taxonomy (NCBI): domain Eukaryota; kingdom Metazoa; phylum Arthropoda; class Insecta; order Lepidoptera; family Lyonetiidae; genus Leucoptera; species Leucoptera coffeella. Next base: position 131,050 of record JAMBLF010000179.1, read on the forward strand.
TGTATTATTTCTATTGCGTATTGTAGCTAATGAGTTTGATTCATTTGACTTCAGACAATGAAATAAAAATGATGCCCAATGATTTGTTTTGTATTATACACGTAGAACATATACTATAGCTATTTTAAAACATATTCATATAGTGACATCAAAAGTATAATGTTGATCTAACAGAATTCCCTTAGCACGTTATTATGTACGAGATCCATTCCATTACTTCAATAAAACACCTACCTAAGCAGCGCATGTCCTCTCGAAGAATGTTGGTTAGCGTGCGTAGGCTCGGCAGTTCTCGCCCTGTCTCCCCTCGCCAGTAACTCGGTGACATGTGCGGCGTCTCTAGCCTTGACTTCGCTGAGGCCTGCCACGGTGGGAGCCCCGGAGCCTCCCTCGTCCCGCAGTTCAAGGGCGCCGGATGACGGGTTCAACAGGTCACGAATGTTCTCGTTGTATATCTCCAGGTAGGACATCTTTACCTGTGTAAGACAACAAGGAGATGTTATTTAATAGCTTAAAAGACAAAAAGACAAACGTGATCACGACCATTAACCCATGCGGGATAGTCAGAGTTTCAGGTATCCATCTCCACAATCGCGGAGGTAGTAATTCTATGGCTACCTCAAAACGACGTGTTGACCAGATAGTTAGTACTCAATGTGACAGGTGGCAAGCTATGTTGCCATTTACAAGCACTAACTATTACCTGTTCGGGAACAGGTACGTTTCCACACAATGTTTTTCCCTCACCGTATGTTTTTTGTTACGATAATGTACACAGAAATGCACTAAACTTCATTTCCGTTGGTACATGCTTAAGCGGGATTTGAACCCTGTATCTACTGATACAGAGTCAAGCCCCAAACAACTGACTACGTCGCTACGTCGATTTACATTTTAATAGCTTAATGTTAAAATTACTTAAAGTTGTCAAATTAGCTTTATTTTAATTGTTTTATTTTTGCAAGCACAATCGTTTTTGCAATAAAATCCATATATGCGTAAATAGCAACCCTCATATTTGTGCTATAACTGATGAAGGACATTTTAAGTCCTCGAGGTTTTTTCAAAGCCAAAACAGATTAAAGGCGTGAATGTATGTAACAGATTTATACTTATGATCAATGTAAAATAACAGTGAGGATGTATGTATGAATATTCGATTAGTAGGAATGTAAGGTCATTATGGATTTCTAAATTTTTCCTAATGTCCTCAAGTGAAGCACAACTTAAAAGTAAGTGCGTAATTAAGTATATTAGTTAAGAACAAAAACCTGCCGTGTTCGACCAAAACGTTTGTTATTTCATATAATAAAACTGTATAACCAATCAATAAAGCCTACGCAACAACTTATGCACACAAAGCGATGTTGACTTAGTCATAAAGGCTTTGTATGAAGTGGAGTTAGTTTACCTACTTACCTGGCCGTTTGACTACAGGGTTCCTAAAAAAATATCTACGAACTAGTTCGGCTAATATGTAAATGAACTCATAGAACGAAAAGTGAACTTTGGCATAGATATGGATACTATAATTAATTTTCTATTACTTCGAGTACATTTTGAAATGAAACACGTGCGCGAATACATTTCAATATTACATTACTTGCTTTTTGAATGAAGTAAGCGTTTTAGTATAATGCCATTCACTATATTAAAATGTTTTCTCATTCAAAATGTGAACCAGGAAAGCACGTAAACCCATATTTAAGTTTAATGGACTGTTCAAATAAAAGTGCCTATAAAACTTCAGAGACACACTATTTCCCAGGTCACTTAACATAACTCAAGGCAAATAGAATTCGTAGTGAAAAAAACATAAGATTTATCGTATTAATAAGTAAGTAAATATTGGAAAGTAATTATTATACTAATATCTTGCGTATGGGTAATTTAACTTAATTTGTACATAAACGACGATTGTTCAGCTATTTATTATACAAAATTACTATAGGACAATTTTGTATATAAGATCCTTAATTCAAAAAGTTCTAGTTAATAAATACATATTAAAATAAATTCATTTTTAGTACTCATAAATCGTTTGGGATATTGTGAATGTAATCTACGAGTATATCTGCGTCATAAAGCCAAGGTGAAAGCGAAATTGGCTTATCGCGTTACTCACTTCAGAATATTAAACTAGGATATATAACAATATCGGTTCATGTATAAATTGGTCTAATATTAAATGGTTTGGATTATTTCTTTTTAATTACAAAACTTGAAGGAACCAATTTTCTTAAAAAATTGCGGCGTAATTTTAATTAAACCATATTACTGTAACTTTAAATTAATAATAGTCAGTGTTTGTACCCTTCGTAATGGTCGACCGTCTGTCACGATTCGTACTGACTGTTTGGTAAGAATTGTGATTATAAGCCAAATAAAATCAAGATGCAAGCTGATATAATCATCTGTTCATAATAGGTCTTAGACAATCTTGAAAGCGTTAGTCATGATAATAGAATATATGCATTCATGTAGATATCCTCATTAAGGATTCGTAATATGTTTCCGGTTTCTGTTTCTAAGTCGTAAATACTGTTATTTAATTGGTCAAAGTTCAAAGTTGGACATATGTATTTAACGGACTGAAGTGGATTAATCATTTGCTTGAATAATTAATAGTTGAAGGGTCGTTTACTCATATCGAGTAATACATTAATGTACGAACAATATAATTACCCTGGCTTTTTACTTGTTAAACAAAACTTTCTACCACTAAACATTGATTATTCATTCGCTTCTGATGTGACAAGAACAGGTGTATTGCGTTAAATAACTCGCGTGTGTCTATCATGACATTACCAAGATGAACATTAAAACCTTATATAATAATATAACACACGCACTCACTCAAACAAGGTTTTTAAGACTGTAGTTCGTAAAAGATCAATATTTCGAATATATTGAAGTTTTCTGACAGTATGTAAAACTATATTTTTAATCGGAACTATTTATGTATTTACACTATTTTATTGTTATTTCCTTTTATAGCAAAGGGGATAAAAAAGCGTTCTCTAATATATATTTTTATAAATGTTGTGTAACCTGAGAACATATTTAATGTTACCTATGTTGTGTAAAAAATGGAATCCCTAGCTTAATGTTCTAAGTGAATATAAGTGTCTATCTACACGTGTGAAATCCAAGACCATATTGATCTGATAGTAATTGTTATTAATGACTTCTAGAAAGCTTCTAGACGTTTGATTAAACGCGTTTGATAACCTAATGGTGTTTTCGGTGTCAATCACGTGACCTTTACCTCCTATCTACACATCGAATGGGTTAAGGGTGATACGGATTAAACGATGAGTTGTTGGCTCTTCAAGCTTTTTATATATTCTACCTGGCTTAGCTTAGTTTAGCTTAGTTTAGTTGTCTTTACATTGATTAACTAAATATTATCAGCAATGACTCGAGATTTTATGACATCCCGAGTGTTCCGTATGTAAGCGTTTGTTTATTATAAATACACGCAAAATAAAACAATGGCGTTCACGACCATTAACGCTTGCGGGGTAGTCAGATGTGCAGATGTCCATCTCTGCAATCGCGAAGGTAAAAAATCTATGGCCACCTCGAACCCATGTGTTGACCAGATAATATAATCTTTTTATTTGAATCTAAGAGACAAATATATCAGTTTTAGATTATATTTCATAAATATAATGAGAAATGGTTAATTCATTACATGTACCCTTACTTTCTTACTCGCATCTTACGACAAACTGGCAAGGAAACTGTAGCTTGTAGCATTTTTTTAAGATTCGAAGGTTACAAAGAGCGTTAAACCGATATTGTTATATTCAATATTTTTAGAACTACTTGAATAATTCCTAATAAACCCAAAAAAAAACTACTTTAAAAGAAAACTGTCAAAGGGTTTATAGAATAGACTCCTTAAAGTACTTTATTAAGCCTCTGTAATCGGACTTCACGTATTTTTGTGTTTAAACCGGAACACCCTGCCGTGTAGAGGTGGCCTTGAAATGACCATCCATCCACTTTCAATGTTACGGGGTGGGGAGGTATGGTGAAGTTAATTTTGTGTTTTTAATTGCCATGAATTTGTTTTGGACGAAGGAAACGAAAAAAATCAATCGAATAATTATTTATGGATTCATTGATGCAAATCACTTGTGGGAATATATTTTATAATCATATATATATTTTTTTCTTTCATTTTGGAATATTTATGATATTTAAATATATTAATAAAATAGTCACTTGCTGGCTTGAGGCTTCTTCGAGCAGATTCGTCCATAGCTTGTCTAGAAACCATGTTTCTACGAGTATAAACATTAATTATGTTGCATGCGGACTATTTGTCGCAAATTTTTCTACGTGTGACAAGGTTCTTAAGGATTCTTGTCATGATGCATGTTTAAATGGTACTCGTATGTGAAAAAGTAGCATTAAGGTCAAGGCGGTCGTGTAGCTGTTTATATAGTAAGAAAGTGTTATGAACAAAGTGCCTCATTAGTTTTGTCGCCTGTTGACACGATTAAGGACTGCGTACAGGTGAATTACCATAACAAGCTATTGGAAATATGTTATTATACTGAGTTCCTTAGTTAAACTAGTGTTCCGTAGGTAACAACACATGTATATACAGAATATGGTCCAAATAATGTAATTAGAAAATTCATGGATTGAAATAAATCAAGAACATCGATTACATTATATTTGTTATGCATGAATTTGATGGAATAAATAAAATGAAAATAAATTTGTTATTGCCATAATAATATAGGAATAGCCTTTACTTCCGTATTATACAAATTTGTATTATTAGATTTGAAATATGACGCAAATCCATTAGCTAATACAGACAGAAATAGCACAAAAATATTTGTTAGTAAAACAAAATTATATTTGCGTAAGTTAGATATCCCTTTTCACATATTATGTGACCTTGTACACATTCATTCACTCCATTATTGACGTTATACCTATCTCAAAAGACCAAGAAACAAGTATTTGACTTTCTTTCCCCTTTCATTAACAGCTCAAGCCTTTGCATGACTTGCAGTAAACTCGGCGAGAATGACTTGCAAACATTACTTGGATACGACCTAGAGCAGGATACAAGTTTCTTTACTATGCCTCTGAAAACAGATAGTGTACAGAAGGGTAAATTGCTAAATACGCAAGGAAATAAAGTATGATTTGACGTAGTTACGTGTATAAATTTAGGCTAAAGTGACCTGAAGGCAATTTTTGATCCAGGTTACCGGTTATTCAGTCAGTCATTTAACAATTTTCCTCATATTTTCTTCTTCATCATATATTTTGAAATAGGTATATCGACACGTGTATTGGTGTTTTTTATGATAACATTTATTTTATATTATCATGGTTTTCTTTATCAATCACTGGTCATTTGTAGTATTATGTGAATTTTCACAAATTTCAACATTCATCAAATAATGTATGAGAATATTCTGGTACACGCTATGGGTATCTTTGTAAAGTAAGGCAAATCATCCAACACCTCGGCAACAATGGACTTTTATTTACTTTCATTAAAGGAAATAGGTAAAGGTTGCTAAACAAACGAAGTACCTACTTCATTACTAAGCAAAATTGCTCCTTTGAAGTACTTTGTGTTATTTTCTTCTTAATAATGTACATGGATTTAACATGTTAAACAGTGAATTATTTGGTAAATATTAACCTAGTTCAGGTAATTCAGTTTACTCTTTTCTTTGTTTAAACACAGCAATTACTCAACGAATATTTTTTATTAAATAACCATAGTTTCATTCTATAAAAGAGGAAAACACGTTACAGAATATTTTGTATTTGAAAAGTTTGATGGAGAATATAATTTATTTGACTACAATGTCTTTAGTAATTTGTTAAGTAAACATTAATGGCTCCAACCATCCCCATTGAAGTTTTTGAAAAGCGTTGGCATTTATTATGCATGAGAACATGTACATTACAGTAATGTATTTATGATGAAGGCTGGCATCATTATATTTGTTTTGCGTGTCGTTTCAAATGACCACATGCATTGATGGTATCTGGTACAAAACTACCTTAAAAAAATATAAGAAAATTATACTCAACTTAAGCAAATAAAATATATAACGGAAGTTTTCTTCGCATTCGTAGCGTTGATGTTATAGTGTCGATGAATTTATAATTAGAGGAAAATACGATTGTTTTTTTTTACTCATGTAAAAGCCCTTTGGCGGTTTTTAATGAAAAGTTATTTTTGAAGTGCTATAAAAGAATCTTTTACATAATAGCATTAACTATGACATTCTTATATTCTTTAGGATTATGTACGGATATAATATTGGTACAACTAAGCTCGTGTAAGAAGGTTTTATACTTAATATTTACGAACTTACGTCATAAGCATCAGGGTTTTCCACCGTAGCAATGCTGTCGAACAGATGGTTGAGGGCCCGTGACATGAGCCCCGTCATGGTATACGTTTTGCCAGCCCCTGTGGCGCCGTATGCGAACACTGCTCCTGCGTAGCCATTCAGTGATCCAGTTACTAGTGGCGCGCATACCGCCTCGTATACTTCGGCCTGCGAATTAATAAGAAAAAGATTTATTTATTTGCATATATATTAGATAGATAATGTCTCTTGGTCACTATTATGCCTTACGACGGGATAGTCGAAATCCATCGTCAGAATTGTAGAGAGAGTGATTTAAGAATATAGCCACAATTTTTACATACACGCATTTTGATTGTGCTTCGTCGAAATCTACAATATTTTTCATAATCATCAGCGTCAATTTCATTGATAAGTTTATGAATCATTAAAGTAATCATATCAAATAATTCATGCCTCGCACTGTCACGTAATCTTAATTGCCATTTATATATAATTACATTAAGGCTTACAGTGTCAAACTGATATACTCCATAGAAAAATAGATGGAAACAAACAGCTAAATCACAATTCCAGCACATTTACTTATCAACGTAATAATTAACAGGCCAGTAGGTGCCACTAAATCGCTACCCCGTTTTCCACAAAGCAAAACACGCGATTCTATGCACGTAGAGCCATAGGTAGCTACCGATTAACAACGGTTTGCACCTTGACATTAACATAGCTTTATTCTTGGGTTTCTACACTTGAACTACGCTTTAAGCGTCGTTTTAATTTAAGCGATTGCTCGAATTCGTTACAACAGCAATGAAAATCGATCGCTACATCAAGGTATTCGTTGACCTCATCACAGGAAACACTGACCTTATCAGGTCGGACTGTACTTTCAGCACCACATTTAAAATGGACATGCCATTAAGCATTATAGCCGTGGCAAATACTTTAAACTTGAATGAAACATTCTATTTTAAATGCGGTTCAGTAATAAAATGCTTTTTATAGTTTTGTCAAAAGTGACCAAGAAGTAATTATATCTCCACCCCGAAAGGGACATAAATGTACGTATATGTATGACGTATATAATAGAATTAGTTAAAATGAACGCAAGTCTCGTCCAAATTACTCTGCAAGTTTGAAAATCATCGGACGTAGTTTACTTTGGTTACCGCTCCTTAAAATTCACTCTCACGATAACTATTCGCAATTTAACACTGCGGATCTGCAACATAGTTCGATTGAATTTTCATTCATTCATTGTTGGTTGAGGTCCTTTCTTCAAGAGATTCCATTTAACCCTAGGCTAAAACTCGCATTAAAAAGAATTGCCTTGACGTCAACAAATGTCAATCACAAGAGAAAAATCTGTTGTTTATTGTAATAAGAAGTATAATATTATTATTTAAATAATAACGATATAATGTAATATCATAACAAAAAAATCACTTGCTTATAGTACTCGCAATATTGAATAAAATATGTATGGAATTTCACTTAAACATAGATATAATTACCATTAATCCGTTAACCATTACTCTCAAGGGTACATACCAATTTTCAATTCTTTCATAATAATGACAAATACCCTACATGAGTATAGATTGTAAATAATTTATTTTTGACATTCTTTACTAGCATAGTCTCCTACCTAATCGTGAAAGAACTAACCTTTCAATATATACCCGGTACGATATAAAATTTAAACATACTGACTAGGTTTCGAGCTTTCCTTGGTCTGCCCTAGTCCGAAATAATGTAGGAATATTACGCAATGCACTCCTGCATATATTATACTTGCAAATGTAGCAAGGCGGCTAACCTGTGAGCTATCTTCGCCAAACACGCGATCATACATGTAATGCTTGTCGTTGATTCGCCTCTGACGGAGAACATCTCGACGGACATCCGACTCTTCTTCTAGAACTAGCATCTGGAATAAAGAGTGTGTATGTAGAGTCTTAAGTAATGAAAATAAGATGCTTTAGTGGTAAATTTTAATTGCATTTTTGTCTATTTCCCAAAACTGTGTTAGAATATAAAAAAACATGAATACACTTTTTTGAACCTGTTCGGAATACACATAGTTTTGCATGCCTAACTCCGAAACGACAAAGTTAGTGATTCGGTAGCCTTCTGAAACTTAACCAGATATTCAGCATCTAACATGGCAATTACTTACATCACAAAATAATACTTTGTTCTTCGCTGTTTTGGTCATTAGAAAAGTTGTTACTATGATATAATATGAAAAGTAGTAGTAGTAATTAATATTTACCTTATCACTAACAATATGCACGATCCTGGAACCCTCATCTGATCGGTGAGGTCTCACGCGCACAGCCACCTGCGATAGTTAATAGATACTTTAGTTAGGTTATAGACAATATTCGTATCATATTCATATGAAGGAAGAAGAAGGAATAGACAGAAGATTTATTCTAAAAAAACAATAGAAGATCCCCTATCCAAGTGGCAAAACACTAAGATAAATGAAAATATATAGGATTAGTTAAGAAAGATCATGCAACTCAGTGACCGCGTAAGTCAATACTGTTTTGTAATACAGATTTTCTAGCATTTTCCCACTAGGTTTTTAATCTGTCCTAAACATTTCCAATTTTGAATTATACCAGTTATTGAAAAGTAAATGTGTTAACATTTAGTTTAACAGTTAACACATTCCATTTTATTAATTCTTATGTGAATATTACGTAGGTAAAAATAAGTTTTACGAACATTGTAAACTAAACACGCAAGGAAATGGAATAGTAGGCTTGAGTTTAGAAGGAGAAATTTCTCAGCTTACCTTGGTAGGAATTAAATTATTTAACTAATTATGATGTTAATTCATCATGCCGATAAATCCAAACGACTAAATAATATGTTGTATTCGTTTTAATGATGCAAACTAAGATACCATCACGGATCTACAAGTGCAAATACTTTACACCCGTTTTTCTATATAGGGATAATCAGGTCAGATTTGTTCGATCTTGTCATACCTGCTGTTGAATTTCACCTCAGCATACATGCTAAGCGATATCTAATATTGAAAGTGCAGGTCTACCGACATGTTCGCAAGTAGAGGGTTTTATTGACAATATGCATTGCTATATTATACAATAAAGAAAAATGGTAATACTATCCATCTTTTGCCACAGGGCCCATAATGTTTTTCCTTATCTTATCTTAACTAAGGTTTGTTGTAATAGCTTATGGATGCAAATAAATGAAGTACTGAAATCTCGTAAATATATATATTTTTAAATATATTACTTACTAATACTACGATAGTATACTTTGTCCTCGAAAAATAAAAATATATCTATATTCTCTTACCATAAGTTTTTCCTCTGTGACAATAGGCGGAGCCGCTCCGAATTTGTCCGGAGTTACTAATCCACTTTGAGTCATCTTCGCACATACCACTTCACAAACTCACAGTCATAAAATGATCAAAATTATAACACGAAACTAGAAGGAACAATATTTACGATACCACGTGATCAATCAAACAGAACTAGTAATTCAAAAACAATTTGTGCAATGCGCAATGAAGAATATTAAAATATGTTTACCGAGAAAATTAGGGGCACCACCGACTATAATGCAGTTTCACGTGGAATGAAAAACTTTTGAGTAGTGGAGGGAAACGGTTGCCATGGCGACGAATAATAACAAACATTCCGAAATTTCACTGCGACGGCAATGACACCTTTGAGTATTTTGTACTTATTATGCTAATATTGCATGTTGGACAAGAATAAAAAATTTCATTGCGTAGATACATTAATTAAATTTAGTCTGCTACAAAGAGGAAAAAAACGCGACCTTTGAATGCACCCCTATAGGAATACGGTCGTCATGTATTTGTTTTATTTATTTATTAAAGATCTGTCGTTGCACTATAATAAAGTATGACTTCATCTATTCAGCAGTTGTAAACATTATTATTTAACATTGTTTTATAATGACGGACTGTGTGACTTGTAGCAGGCAATGCTTAATCATAACATATAAATAATTTTGCAGTAGTATCTCACTTTAGCCCATGCAACATTATCGAGACTTGTTTGAAATATAAATGATTGTGGTTATTCAATAGATAGACAGTGCCTGTGATGCTAAGTGAACTGTATCGCCATGTACAAGCATTGGCTATTGCCTATCCCGTCTCAATACAAAAGGAGTCCGTATACATGTTTATGTTTCATTTGTTCATAAACAAGCATCATGACTTATGTCGTAACATGTTCATCATGTAATAATAACTTTTAGTAGCCCCAATATCCCGCAATCATCTCTAAAAGAATATCTCTGATATAATAGTAAAGTAAAATAAAACAAAAGTTATTTTAAAACTTATTTTAATAATATGTCTATTCCTAAATATATCAAATAGTACCTGGAGCAAAAAGCTTTGCCCCTTTATCAAAAAGCTTGAATAAATATCTAGATGGCTGTAGATCCATAGAGTTTGCATACTTTTCTTGAAATTTCCTACTGATATGAGTGATAGTCATCCGACCTGAAGCGTCTGTGCTCCATCCAGCAGAAAGGTTACCAACTACTACCAAGGTATCTGACAGGTGAGCTAACAAATTAGCCAGGACACAGGTTTCATCATCTTCACCAGCCGCATGGCAGACAAATACCGCTAGAGAGTGTGATGATGTTACAAAGTCTATTACTGAGTTGCATATCCTATTTACAAATTTCAGATCTAATTGTAAGTCAAATAAATGAGTCACACCATCAAAAATTACATTCACTGAACCGTGTTTTGCTTTCAATTCATTAAGCTTATCTATTATGGGCTGTATAAAATTGATTTCATTTATATCTTCATTTCTGTTAAACATCTCAGATACTTTTGAACCACAATCAAACACTTCAAAGATATCAGTATCAATAGATTTCTTCAAATTGCAGAACATTCTTAAGCCTACATTGTGGTAATGTGAAACAGGATTGTGTGTAGTAATTAATAGAGTTGGAGACTTATTTTTTATTAAGTGGGACATTATATGACTTATAATGAATGAACCATCGCTTCCATTGATCTCCTTGACCACAATTACTTTTCCATTAGTGAAATCTTTATCTATATCTAGGCATGAAACTATGTCGGAAGACATTCTGAAACAAGAAAATGATTACATCAATAAATGAGATAATAAACGTCATAACGGAATAGACTGAATAGTTAAATATGATATGAAGAATGTCATTCAAATAACCTCTTAAGAATCAGTACATGCTGTACTAGAGCAATAAATAGACACTTAGTAAATGCTTGGAGCAATAACCTTGAACTGTAAGACCTCTTGCAATCTCATAAATCCTACATAATTTATATTTTTTGTTGGCTACTGGAAGTGTGAAAACAAATAATAGGTAAGCACGTATGTGTTTCAATTAATTATACAATAATGTAACATAAGTCAGAGAAATGTATGTATAACATTGATACTACTCAAAACGATTATTAGATTTCAAATAAAAAGACAATTTCGTATAATTAAAGTTTAAATAAACTTACTTTAATGGTTTAATTCAGTAGCATGAGACGATTTTCCGTGAAAATGAGTTCTTTACTGTGTAGTTAATTAAACAAACATAAATCAGTTATATTATTAACTACGATTTAATATAAATTTTAAATAATACAATCTACAAAACATAACATAACCTTAAAAATTCTCAATTTCTCATAGAGATCCCGCCACATAAGCTGGCAGTAGCCAAACTTGGAACTAAATTTGACGTTTCCGCAATTGCGTGTTATTGTCTGGCTAACGAAAGTAGATACTGAAAAAGCGCGGCAAATTTAAAATATATTAGCATTGCAACCCTAAAATAAAAAGGAAAGGCGGAACAACTCACTTTGATACTTTGACATTCATTTTTATTTTACTAGTGGATGCTTCCAATTTCGTCCGCGTTATGACGTGATTAAAAGTAGCTTATATAATTTGTTATCTCTTTATTAACTCCATACCAAACATCACACGGATACGTCACTCCATTGTAGCGTATTAAAGGAACAAAAAGAACAAACAAAAAATAACTTAAACGAATATGTACTTACTTAATTAAAATAAAAAAATATCAAGACCTTTTTACCGCACTAACCTAACCTAACTATACGCAAGTCAACCATAAAGAACCATAAAGAAACATCAACAAGACGTCAACTTCGGCGTCAGAAATAGGAATACCATACACTAATTCTGATTTTACCAAATTTTTCGGAAAACAGATACAAATTAATTTTCTTTAAAATAAAATTGCCAAGTTTTTCTCTACCTAATTAGTTAAGATATAGTGTACCTAATTACTTAAGCTATTTATTAGACCAACGTAAGGCTTACTGTAGCTCTTGTAATGGTCCAACACGTATATATGAAACTAATTTTCGATTAACACAATTTTAGCAGACGTACGAATTTTTAAAACTCATTTTATAAAATGTTCAAAATGAGTTTGTTTTAAAAATGCCTTTTTGGAATTAATTGTTCCTTAGTACTTTCTACTTAAAATACCCCAAATTGTAGGGTAAATATCCGATGGTAGGAACACTTTAGTGTTGTCATATAAAAAGTTTGCAAAATTGTCCAGTATCTACTTTCGTTAGCCAGACTATATTTGGTATGAAAGGTAAATTTAGTATTACCAGCGTTGTGTTTTTTGCCCACTCTTTGTAATTTTTATGTTTGTTAAGGGTGATTATAATAAATTGATTTCCGGAGTTTCTTGTTAGTTCTTCTCCAAGCTAGGGTCTCCGCTGATCTAACCTCGGTAAAAAATATGTAAAGACAATGCTCAGTGCCATGTTTGAAATAGTTTTTTTAATTTATACTTAGATCATAAGATAACTTTCAAAGAGAGCTTGTGATATTTATAATTTTGAATATATTATGGCAGATGGAGGCGTCGCCGCAGTTGCATAATTCACTGTTGCCAGTAAACACGCCAAAACTAGCAATCACTGTGCCATACGGCTCGATACATTATAGGTTTCATTGTAACGGTCTTTGGTTGCAGAGCTATAAACTCAAATAAAACAAATTAATATATCAAAGTCAAAGGTCAAAATAATTTTAGACCGTTACAATGAAACCTATAATGTATCGAGCCGTATGGCACAGTGAGTGCTAGTTTTGGCGTGTTTACTGGTAACACTGAATTACGCGACTGTGGCGACGCCCCCAACTGCCAATTTATATGGCGGGATCTCTACTATTTTAATTTGCTACACGATTGATTTGAACATGACAGGAAAAGGGAAAATTCTGACAATTACACAAATTTTGTAGTTCTATAACATCTGACAAATATGTATATTGTCATCGTATTTAATGATTTTACACTACTTATGCACATTGTCTTTATTCAAATAAAATAATCTGATTAAATTAAAACCTTGAACATGAATTTAAAATAAAAAGCAAACATCTTGTTAATTATTTAATAATTTGTAAAAATAAGCAGCAGAACAATGTAATGTTGATTTTTTCAACGGTGGCGACCAGCTCATTTCTACTAAAAAACAAAACGGCACTTATAATTGCCCTCACAACGAAAATATATGTACTACTAAAGACAATAACGGAGTAAATAAATACGATTAGGTGTTTTTTCTCTTCATACAACTTATATCTCAAACTGCATGATTTATGTTAATGCATAGAAGGTGCGATATTTTTACGAACTTAAATTACGAGTGGTGCATCAACTGCTGTTCTAGTTAATTAATAGGTCTAACGTTATTTTAATTAGTTCACTCTCATTTTTGCTCTTATAGATCACTAACAATAATAAATTACAATTTAATTAATATCTTTGGTAAATATGTGCAATCACGTTATTCTCATTGCGCATGTTACATGAAGTTATGAATTTTTACATTTTTTTAAAGAGGAAAGGAGATCTATGATTTCTGTTTACCCCTCTAAAAAGAACTGGTATAATAAGGTGCCCATGGTTTAGTTAGACCACTAGACAATTTATAGACAATAAAATTTTGTGCGATATTGATTGTGTTACTTGTCAGTCACAAGTCATAGTTAGAGTACCCGCCACATAAGGTGGCAGTAGCCAAACTTGGAACTAAATTTGACGTTTCCGCCATTGCGTGTTATTTTGTATGAAAGCTAAATTTAGTATTACCAGCGTTGTGTTTTTTGCCCACTCTTTGTAATTTTTATGTTTGTTAAGGGTGATTATAATAAATTGATTTCTGGAGTTTCTTGTTAGTTCTTCTCCAAGGGTCTCCGCTGAACTTCTTCTTCTCAATCGTTACGCTCTTATCAGAGCGGTCGTGGTCTTCATGACTTGGCATCTTGAGCAGCCGAAATGGTTGGTGAACTAACCTCGGTAAAAATATGTAAAGACAATGCTCAGTGCCATGTTTGAAATAGTTTTTTTACATACATACATACACATCACGCCTGATTCCCTGTAGAGGGGTAGGCAGAGATCACGGATCCCCATTTGTCCCGATCCTGACAGACCACTTTCGCTTCATTGACATTCATACATTCTCTAATACACTCTCGGCGGTTATAGGTACTCCTAACGTCACCTTTTTTCAATATAGCGTTTATCTGACTGTTACATATATGTCTTATTAGGCCGGCCCCTACGTAACCGCCCTTCCACTTCACTCATATATATTCCTTTTGTCAATATATAGTTTTTTTAATTTGTACTTAGATCATAAAATAACTTTCAAAGAGAGCTTATGATAGGGCCTATTTTGAATAAAAATATTTTGACTTTTGACTTTGGTATATTAATTTGTTTTATTTGAGTTTATAGCTCTGCAACCAAAGATCGTTACAAATGAAACCTCAATATAATGTATCGAGCCGTATGGCACAGTGAGTGCTAGTTTTGGCGTGTTTACTGGCAACACTGGATTACGCGACTGTGGCGACGCCTCCAACTGCCACCTTATGTGGCGGGTACTCTATTCTCGTTTATTTTATTTTTATTCTTATTGTCAACAAAACTTTTGAACTTATATTATTGTATAAAAAATAGTAATTTTTTTTCTTTTTAGAAGGGGATGACTGTAGCGGTAACACGTACAGTGTTAGCGTATTCATTATTGCTGACTTGCAATTCAATTAGTTTAGATATATTATTAGATTATTCATCAGTCACGATTTATACTTAAACGAGAATACACACAAATATATACCATCATCTAAAGTTAACCTTTGACTTTTATTAGCTAATTATTAGAACAACCCTATTAGCTAAAGTCGTGAATGCGTTTGTTATGTTTTTTTGTTAGAGATCCCGCCACATAAGGTGGCAGTAGCCAAACTTGGAACTAAATTTGACGTTACCGCCATTGCGTGTTATTTTGTATGAAAGGTAAATTTAGTATTACCAGCGTTGTGTTTTTTGCCCACTCTTTGTAATTTTTATGTTTGTTAAGGGTGATTATAATAAATTGATTTCCGGAGTTTCTTGTTAGTTCTTCTCCAAGCTAGGGTCTCCGCTGATCTAACCTCGGTAAAAAATATGTAAAGACAATGCTCAGTGCCATGTTTGAAATAATAGTTTTAAGAGATTCGCGATTTATACTCATGATATAAGATATAAGGGTGTGTATAAGATTGATTGCAGCTGTGGGAAATCCTACGTCGAACACACTAAACGGTCTATTGCGGACAGAGTGAAGGAACACATAATATATGTAATATATAATAAGAAGGATAAGTCCCGTTAATTATTAATCATGTTTGAAATAGTTTAATAAACATATTTTGACTTTGATATATTAATTTGTTTTATTTGAGTTTATAGCTCTGCAACCAAAGACCGTTACAAATGAAACCTATAATGTATCGAGCCGTATGGCACAGTGAGTGCTAGTTTTGGCGTGTTTACTGGTAACACTGAATTACGCGACTGTGGCGACGCCTCCAACTGCCACCTTATGTGGCGGGATCTCTAGAAATGGATAAACTAGAGTACCCGCCACATAAGGTGGCAGTAGCCAAACTTGGAACTAAATTTGACGTTTCCGCCATTGCGTGTTATTTTGTATGAAAGGTAAATTTAGTATTACCAGCGTTGTGTTTTTTGCCCACTCTTTGTAATTTTTATGTTTGTTAAGGGTGATTATAATAAATTGATTTCTGGAGTTTCTTGTTAGTTCTTCTCCAAGGGTCTCCGCTGAACTTCTTCTTCTCAATCGTTACGCTCTTATCAGAGCGGTCGTGGTCTTCATGACGTGGCATCTTGAGCAGCCGAAATGGTTGGTGAACTAACCTCGGTAAAAATATGTAAAGACAATGCTCAGTGCCATGTTTGAAATGGTTTTTTTCATACATACATACACATCACGCCTGATTCCCTGTAGAGGGGTAGGCAGAGATCACGGATCCCCATTTGTCCCGATCCTGACAGACCACTTTCGCTTTATTGACATTCATACATTCTCTAATACACTCTCGGCGGTTATAGGTACTCCTAACGTCACCTTTTTTCAATATAGCGTCTATCTGACTGTTACATATATGTCTTATTAGGCCGTCCCTACGTAACCGCCCTTCCACTTCACTCATATATATTCCTTTTGTCAATATATAGTTTTTTTAATTTGTACTTAGATCATAAAATAACTTTCAAAGAGAGCTTATGATAGGGCCTATTTTGAATAAAAATATTTTGACTTTTGACTTTGGTATATTAATTTGTTTTATTTGAGTTTATAGCTCTGCAACCAAAGATCGTTACAAATGAAACCTCAATATAATGTATCGAGCCGTATGGCACAGTGAGTGCTAGTTTTGGCGTGTTTACTGGCAACACTGGATTACGCGACTGTGGCGACGCCTCCAACTGCCACCGTATGTGGCGGGTACTCTACATACAGTGTTAATCTTGTCAAAAGTCAGTCATCCTCTTTGCCTCGCGCAAGAGTGTTGCTTGTTGCATGTGTATTAAATTATTTGTTTCGTGTTTAATTTAAATTATAGTTTTCACATAAAAGATTACAATCATTTATAAAAACACTTTTTTTAAATTTCTGGTCGTTTGGTGGCCTTACAATAATCCTTTATTACAGTTTTAACATGCGGTAGTTATTTAATTAAAAAGTTGGTCTGGTGAATGTCCATCCAAGGTCGAACGAGATAAAGTAATGAGAAATTAAGTAATTATTTCATAAATATCAATTGGTGCTTTAAAATTTGG
Source organism: Leucoptera coffeella (assembly GCA_030578115.1). Classification (NCBI taxonomy): domain Eukaryota; kingdom Metazoa; phylum Arthropoda; class Insecta; order Lepidoptera; family Lyonetiidae; genus Leucoptera; species Leucoptera coffeella. Next base: position 148,632 of record JAMBLF010000179.1, read on the forward strand.
CATCTTTTAGCTATTTGATCAGGGAAAAATTTACTATACGAGGTAATTTTACGTAATGATTATTATTTTGCATGAAATATACTATAATCTATAATTATAAAAAAAACACCTAATTAGATCAGTTTGTTTTATTTATTTAAAAACGGTATTCCTTTGTAAGTAAGAAGTAAACAAGTACTTTGTAAACAAGTACATAATCCAAGATATAAATGATATCTAGAATAAAAATTTGTATATTAAATTAAAAAACAAGAAATGTTTCTTTTTAATAAAATGCTAGTGTCTCATTTATAATTCAATCTATATTCGGAATAATTAATAATACCATTATTCTGCCCCTTTTGTAAACCCAAACTTTATATTTTTTAATTCTAGGATGGGAGAAAAGAAAGGCAAAGAAATCCGTCTGGCAAGATGGTACTTTGGAGGCTTAGCGTCTGCTGCAGCTTCCTCAGTAACTCATCCATTGGATTTAATAAAAGTACAAATGCAAACCCATAAAGGAAAGAAAATATCAATATTTGGAGTAATAGGAAATATATTAAGAAAACAAGGTGAGTTAATTCAATTTAATTAATTTTGGAATGGCACATACTGTACATTATTTCATATGAAACATAGCTAACAAGCAAATCATTTAAAAATATATTTAATATGTTTATCTTCTATAGTTAACAACATAGCTAACAAGCTAATTATTTAAAAATATATTTAAAGTATCTAATAATATCTTTTATATCTTACTTAACTCATCTGTTTCGGAATTACCATATGGAACGCAACAAAATATTTATAAAACTCTTCATTAAAGTAAACAGTAAGGTATTACTGGAGAATAAAGTTAGGCGATACTTTTACCTACCAACTGATGTTGAAGGAAAACTCTTCAGAAACACCAGGTAGGCTGCTTACTGGTTTCATTTTAAAAACTATGTTTACTATGAATCATTGAATATTTTTATGTCTGAATCCTTAAATATAATCTCCTATCAAATAACTTGTACTTATCTGCTTATGTACTAGTTTTTACATAAAAATAAGTGAGTTCTGAATTCCCTTACAGTGTGTACAGTGTAAAACTAATATATTCATGTAGTTAAGCAAGTAATAAGCAAATCCATTATTTGTTAATGTATTTCTGTGAATGACCTTTCAGCTATTGACCTCTTTGTAGAAGCCATTTCAGTGACTCAAAGTCCTTTTGCTAACTAAATCAAACTACAAAATATGTTTCATTTTATGTTCAGTACACAAACATTTACAAAAATGGTGACACAGTTTAACACCAGTCAAAATAGTTGCTGACTATCTGGTTAACACACAAGTTTGATGTGGTAATAGAATCACTATGTAATTGCAAGGTTCTGCCTACCCCACTAGGGAAAATGGTTGTAAAGTGTATGTGTTGTGTTATATTTTATGTTTTCAATTAGGTTTAATGTGTAGTCATATTACATGATTACTTATTCCACATTCCTTATTCTCTGTTATGATGGTTGTCATTACTTTTTAATTGCACTGTGCATTTTTGTGTCTTGTAGGTGTATTAGGATTGTACAATGGTATATCGGCATCAATATTCCGTCAGCTGACATACTCTACTGTTAGATTTGGCATGTATGAGCAAATGAAGCAGACTTTTTCTCCAAAAGATGTAAGTGTCATTTGTGCTGATTGTATGTATTGAATATCAATAAAACATGTTGCTGTTATGGGAAATAGAATTTAACACTGTAAACTAACAATCCATATAATCATCATGTTAATTTGTTAAATAACCTACTTATTAATTTTGTCATCCTTGAATCTGGCTGGATAGAACTTGGAGACAAACTATCCCCTTGGAATATTGTCTCTAACAATATACTAGAATAAAAGGCAGTTACTCTACATTCCAGTATTAACTTTTAGTTAGTTCATTTAATATACATTACATTTATGTGTAGCAAATACAATATTACTTGAAATAGAAGTATTTTTTAAAATGACCAATGCATTTTAGGGTCGACCACTCCCATTCTACAAAAGTGCCTTGATGGCGTGTTCCAGTGGCTTCACTGCAGGGTTCTTTGGCAACCCTGGTGACTTGGTCAATGTGCGGATGCAGAACGACATCAAGCTGCCAGCTGAGCAGAGAAGAAAGTGAGTATTACATTAAGTGATTTAACAATAAAGAGTGTTACCAAGGTCCATATGAAATCAAAACCCCTATTACGCTAATGTTCTAAACCAAAGAGTTTTTCATGTGTGCCATCTGGCCAACCCGAAAGGGATTAAAGGATGTGTTTGTATATTTATGTAATTAAATAGTATTGCAGCGTATGCCTGTCATATAAGGAGCTGAATATGTGCTTTACGCGTGAGTTCGAAATGCCTATGCCCAATAGAATTATCAAATCCGCATTTGCGGAGATAGAGACACTAAATCTGCCCGGCAAGGGTTAATGATCGTGAATATAATGTTATGTATAGCAAGCTAATTAGCTTTGGCATTCAATAAAACTTAATACGGTATTTCATTGGCAAGTTTTATGATAGTAGTGAGTGCAATTAGTAATTTCATTTTCTACGATCGGACTCCTATCATCGGAAATTTTCCGATATTTACGTTAACGCGCTACCGTGATGGAAAAGAGCACTGGGTTAAATATACACTTTGTTATTGCGCGGATAAAATATGGCTTCTTCTTTGATCTATATCACGCAGTTAATAGGAACTTAAGGGTGTGAAATACTCAACTAATAATGTTTTACTAGTACGGCGTGCTTCGGGTCATGACCTTGATTTTCATAGAAGCATTATAACTCAAAACTATATGTATGATTGACGCACATGACTTGTAAATTTCAAAGTAGTCTCCGATATTAGAATTTCTGATCACATTTTGTATACTTTACACAGTATTATAACAGCTACATATATATTAAAACTCGATTTTATAAAGTTGTTTGTGCATTGCAGTAGAAATTATAACAAATATGTATTCATATATTTGCGCAAGTATTGTTATTTAGATACCGTTCTATTATGAAGAACTTTTCCTCAAACAAAACTGTAGATAACTAATGTCATAACTCTTATTATGTATTTGATAAACATTGATAAGATCCTTAACAACAAAGATACTGCTGTAGAACTGTGTACTCTTATGTAAGAGTGCTTGTGTATAAACAATATCTATGTTTCAACTGATTACGACCACCACTGGGATAGGGAAAATAGAAAGTGCTTTTGGCATTTAAATCGCGTTTATCAAACAGGTGGGCGATGGTTTGACTGATAAGCTGCGTTGAGACAAACCAGATAACATGGAACATGTCTGCGATTTTATTAAAGATTTTCGTTTTAGAGCTATTTTTAATGCTGTTACTGTGCTGTTACATTTTGGCCAAAGTTAACGCTATTTCAAACATCTCGGATCCATATTTGGTCGTTTGTTTTTGCTGTCTAGCTATCAAAATTTACTAAAAAACAGGTCAAACACTTTTACGACCATAAATCTTTGCGGGGTTCCTCACGTTTTGGCTCTTAGCATAGTCCGTATATAAATGATAATGATAAAAAGAAAATCAAAAGTACAAGTACACATAATAAAGCTAAATGTACTGCAAGGGTTAGACTGTATTATTATGGTATACAGTTCAGTATTGCTGGAGTGTATAATGTTATTATTTGTGGTTGGTTTAAATACTACCCTTTAGCAAAACTATTTTTATTGTGAAAATGATAATTTAAAATCGAAAAGTTGATCTCCTTATGTATATGCTCCAGGGCCTGATCTCTAAACCCACTGGAAAATACTGTTTAAAATTTCTACATACTCATGTTTAAAAACAACTTAGTTATATAGTTAACAAACAAATTTGTTATCATATAATAAATCAAGTTATCTTATTTTTTTAATTTATTACGTTACCATTTATTGTCGTTTTAGGGCTATATATTTTGCAACATTACATTACTACTACTTAATGTTATGTTATTATTAGGTTCTATTGTAGTAGGTAACAGTCGTAGTCAATAGGTCAATACTCGTAGTAATTTTCATAAAACCGTAGTGGACCCTTGTGGTTGCAACTATAATTTATATACGATTATGTCTCCAATATTTGATTCTAGAGCATAGATATTGAAAATAAATGAGCAGACAGGTATTTTAATTGTATACGTGATGTTTTATAGTTTGGAATTGATATAAGTTTTCATATGTTAATATTGAGTAGATAAGAAATTTAAATTAATTTACATAATTGACCGAAGCAAAATGTGTGTTTAGGATAAAATAGAATACTATTATAACAGCTCTAGTTTGTTACCTTAGCTACCAAGTAAATTTAGCTTTACTATTATATAAGTTTATTACGTACATACTCAATTTTATTACCTTGGTCCGTAGGTATCCCGGTGAATCTTAGTTTTTACTGTAGCAATGGTTTTCCTATTTTCGTATTCACATTTACCCACCTAATATTTGGCACGCTATCTTTACATTACGTGAGCATTACGTATTCGTTGTAAATTTCTTAATACATCTGTATATAAGTTTTCATTCATGAAGCATAATTTAATTTAACAGGATGAAATAGTGAAAGTGTATACAGGCAATTACCTCTATAGGTTTTCTAGGTCACAGCTATAGTAAAGTGATTGTAGAACGTAAAATAACAAGATCTGGGAATATATTCATATATCACTTGAAAGGAAAAGGCCACGCCTATTATGCTGTGTGTATTTGATAACATATCAAAATTGCAAAGTATGTTTGCCAACACCACCAACAAAAGTCTTAAATGAATTGACAGAAGGATTTTCTCGAATCTTAGTAAAATTCTCTTAAATATAGATAAAACATCTATGCTTACGTAGTTTGAGCGTGGAAGGCGGTGTCTCATAAAGAAGAGCTCATGATAATGGCTATTTTTAAATGGCAGTTTATCTACGTCATTGTTACGTAGTTTTGTGTAACGTTTTTACAGAATTAGGTGGTTCTTAATCTATCGTTTCCTAGAAATATTGTACAGGAAAGAATTCAATATTACTAGATCGGGTGATGCAATGGAAATTGTTTTGATGATTGGCTGAACTGGTTTTTATGTCTCTTTCCATCCCCTTTGGGAATTATTCATTACCGCACCTCATTTAAAGGATACACTTGTGTTATCGTACATAAAATTAAGAATCATAACTTGAACTACGATATAAGGAATTATTCATAAGGCAAACATTGTTTTGAATAACCGACTTGATCTTTATTCGTGAATTTATTCATTAATTAGATTAAGTAAAGAGATTATAGTTTTAAGAGATTCGCGATTTATACTCATGATTAATAATTAACGGGACTTATCGCGTAAGTTTATATATAATAAAATTACCTTTTATTAACCATGGCTACTGCAACGTAGCCGAAACGTCGGGTTAATAAAAGGTAATTTTATTATATATAAACTTACGCGATAAGTCCCGTTAATTATTAATCATAAGTAAAGAGATGCCCAATAACAAATATGAATGGTTATTAAAACGTAGTATGAATTACTAAGCATGTGATCCAATTTTAAAATCAATTATTACCATTGTAATACGATCGTTCACGGCTAATAGTAAATTTTCAACGTCACTAATCTTCAGTTGCGACATTGTGAATAATTTGCGGCCATTAAAATGGCACTAAATGGTTCATTGCGTTTATGTAACTATAATAGTTTTTGTGTATGTACTATGTTTAAGAAAAAGTTAAGCGTAACTATCGTTAATGTAATTACTGCTTACTGATATCTTTTATGTTCGATTTAGCCATACACCACTTACTCTAGACTTATGGGCATGCGGTCCTGATTTTCCATAAACCTCAGAGACTATACCATATTACAATGTCTTACTATATAACTTTATTATGATGTCACTCTCAGCATAAGTACCGCAAGGATTTATCTTCACCTTACTGCTATTGTTTTCAGTTACAAACACATATTTGACGGTATCTACCGCGTGGTGAAAACTCAAGGCATTTTCGCCCTATGGACTGGGGTCAGCATGAACTGTGCAAGGGCCACTCTCATGACCTTCGGCCAACTGGCCTTCTACGACCTCACCAAACGATACCTACTGATGGTCCCCGTTTTCAAGGATAATGTGGTTACACATGTATCGGCCAGTTTAATAGCGGTGAGTATTGAACTAAATGATTGTGCTAAAAGATTGTGACAATAGTACAAAGAGTCGTTGTCACGATTTGTTGTGTTGAATCTCTAGTAAAGACTACGTCACTAGAGTATTTGTAGATGATTAAGCAAAGGTACTTTAATTTACTTGTTATTAATGTATAATACTTATTATTTTACCTTAGTGTCTAGCTTCATTACTCTTTCGTATGTATATGTAACTAAACCGAAGCCTCCAACGTATTCGATTATAAGCGTCGATCGTTTAAAATCGTTGCATTTCTTCGATTCCAGGGAGGCATAGCGACAACGATGACGCAGCCAGTGGACGTGATAAAGACTCGCAGCATGAACGCCAAGCAGGGCGAGGTGAAGAGCCTAGCCTCGTTGGCGGTGGCCACGGCGAAGGAAGGGCCGCTCGCCTTCTTCAAGGGCTACGTGCCAGCCTTCGCGAGACTCGCCCCTCAAACAGTATTGACCTTCGTCATCTTAGAACAACTCAGGATAAACTTCGGCATCTCTATAAAGCCAGTCAACGCCGCTAACAATCACATCTAAATAGTAAGTGCAATTCGCGAAATAATTGGTTATGTAGGTAGTAAAATTTTAAGCATGAGTGTGATCTGTATCCTAAAGATTTTGTAGGAATCATACTGGCTTTTGATGGGAGTTAATTGTAATATATGACGTACTTATAGTGCCGGTACAGAATTTTACTTTTTCAATGAGTGCATCGTATTGCCGAATTCGTCAAGTATACGTACGTAGAATTTATTGCGGGATAGCCAAATTTTTACGTGTTTATCAACAAAACGGTACACTAACTTCTTTAGTACGTACAGGTTGTAATATTAATTGTAATTGTGCACGATACAGATACGAGGGTTACGAATCCTGTATGATTACTGTAGAAAAACTTGTAAATAGCCAGAACTTGGAAATTCTAGTCGAATATATTTATTGACTAACAAAGAACAAAACCTAACATACCAATTAATTACATAAACGTGTAACATAATAATTATAATAACATACCAATTCCAATATACTGTGATTTAAACAAATATTGTATAAAATCTACGCATAGTAATATGAAAATAAACTATTAAATAGCGAAAAATTAAAAGGGATATTGTATCGTAAGCAAAATATTAAATATGTCCACATCTATTTTTGTAACAGTTTACTCCGTTTTGGACTGTAATTGTGTTATTATTTTATATTGTACGGAAGTTATTGTAAATTCTTGTTGGTGCATAAACATTATGAGCAATTTTTTTTCACATTCCTACTATATTTACTTGTTCATAAATATAATAATGCTTGTTGTTTATAAACAAAATCTATTTTATACATAAACAATATAGAACAAATGAATTAGTCATCATTGTACAACACTATTTTTCATGTGCATGATATTCGGAGTATGAAGTTGCTATAGTTGTTGTTTTGATAGCGGCTTAAAGTGGTTATACATTTAGAGGACTATTTTGATTATCTGTTGTGTTATTACCATTAAATTTATTTGGTATTTATGTATATGATATTACGTAAGGCATAGAGCTGAAATGTTTTGTTTTATATTGGATTGAATTCGGCTGGGAGTAATAAATGTCATATTATTTATAGATTCAATAATATTTTTTTGTTTATGATATCGAGGGTTTTATTAAAGTACTGTTAAAAAATGCTGTAATTTCTTAAAAGAGAGAAAACTGCATTACTCATTATTATTAAAATTACTGATTATATCATATAAAATTGGATCCTGTACTTTTATTGCATCGAAAGAGTTATAAGGTATAACAATAAAATGACTATTCCAATCTTTGACAATTAAAAGACAATCTATGACAATGATCAAACTTAAAATATTTTATCTCAGAAGAATTTTTCGTTGCGTGTTTCGAGATGCTTACGTGTTGTATTTGATGTTGTTTAAATATGGAATGTATTACATTTGAAGATAAACTATTTTGCATATTTAATACAATTTAAGATTTTATAGATGGATTTTGATCTTTCAATAATTTATCAATTTTTATAGGCTGATAAATCCTTATTCATATATTCGATCGATCCGTCAAAGTACAAGGTGTAATTAATATAAAATCTTTTTAAAAACTATATACAGTATCTACCGAAAGTAAAATTTTTTCAATTGGTATCCTTCAATATTGTTATTATATGTAACATTAGAATACCTTGCCAAAATTCAGCTTTTACGAAATGATATTTTTTGAGTCACAAACATGCATAATTATTACTGAAGTTTTTTATACAGTAAAGTATATTTAGTTCTTAGCATAATTAGGCATTTGTAAAAATTAAGTTAATAAGTGACAATTGTTTTTATTGACTTTATTTTTATATATAATGAACTGGTTGGTTTTCTGCCGTATCCACACACCGACATATGTACGTACAAATAACATACGCATTATTATGCAAAATAGCATACCATACAAATTTATAGCCATTGTTTTTTAAAGAGGAAATTTTAATTTTTACAATGTATCTGGTTTTAGTACCATTTCGATGACACCAAAATATTCTCCTTGGCCCTTCAGTTCTCATCTTAAGTATATTTTATATTGTTGAGTTTTAACTATAAGTTCAGTCGGGTAAATCGATTCCATGTTTTGATTTTTGTTAAGTGTTATAAAGTTGTATAATCTTAATAAAATTGATGTTGTTAGTATATCTCTTGTATTATTTCCCTCGAACCCTTATTATAAAGGCGAGTTTTTATTATTTTATATTAATTATATTATTTATTTATTTTATTTTATTTAGGTAACAAACAGTCATTTACTTAAAATATAAAACATAGATATATATAAGACTTGACCTAAAGTTACCATTATTTTACATAAATATAGATACATACAGCAAAACTGGTGACAGCCAAAACATAAGAATTATACATACAAATTAAATGTAATTAGTGTAGGTGAGAAACATTATTAGTGTTAATTTATAAATAAAAACATACAATGTTCAAAATCGTTTATTCTATTTTAAACAAATGCCTTTGCAGAACTAAGGCTATCTAACCACTAACACATATTCCTATAAATAAAAGTTCTATGAGTTACAGTGACGACCTTCGTGGCAGTTACAGTTAACATGTTCACTCATTCGGTTATTGGCCACACTTATGCTGTGTCCCCAGTTACTGGCGTCGTATAGATTTAATACGCCCTTCTATATATTTGAAACGGACTATCCACAGTTTGTAACTTTTGTGCTTATTGTACGCAGTTGTTAATTGTACAGTTAATAGCTAACAGTTTATTTACTGGGGACACAGCCTTGCGTTGTTAACATCACTATGTGACTCAAAATAGGTTTGTGAAAGCGACTCTGGCTGTTCCTAATCAATTTAAAATAAATATAATTCAAAGTCATATATCTGTTTATTTAAATAGTTGACTAGTATACCCGTAACGTCAATCTTGAAAGGTCTGACCAAGAGGCAGGTTTAAATGGACATATAAAATAGTAATAATCATATATCATAAAAATGCATTGTCAGAAATAAAATAAATATAATAATTATTTATGAAGGAATTTATTGTACAATAAAATTGTAAATTATATTATTTTCGTATATTTCATAAAATACATTCGTAATGTAACTTGATTAACATCTTCTTTGGTATAATAACGTACAAAATAAAAGATCCTCGCATGAATGTCGCCGAAACAAAAATATTATACTCATATGCCATATGAAACAATATTGGAAAGCGTCTCATTAAGTACACACTACCTACACCAAAAACTATCTAAATACCGTACCTTATGTCTTTGTCAGGCTCAAGCCAATTATCATAAAATGGCAGGATTCACACACAAGTTGAATTATATTGTATAACTAAAACTAGCCTCTGTATAGCACAGCTTATTTGCCTCTACATACTCTATTGATGTTCAATATCAAAAACATATTCATATGGTGTTCACATTTAAAAATATCTAGCTTCGAAGTACGATTGGCCGATGGGCTAGCGACCTGTCACTAATGCTCTGTATTAATGCCATCAGTAACGCTAAATATGACCGAGCAGATTACAACTCGAGATGCTACAGAAAGGAATAGAGCCCTGAATGTATTTGTATATAAACATTTAGTTACTCTCTTTGTAGTCATATCATATTCCCTCATATCTAAGGATCGTGATTAACATCAGGGTTGCATCTGGAGCGTATGATCTGCCCACTTGTGTATATCCAGCGCGTTTCTTAAGTACAAAGCCTTGTAAATCGAACACCATAGTTTTACATGAGCAAAGAACATTTAGTCGTGGATCGTTCTTGAGCCTTCAACAAGGTGCATTGTCCGGCGTGTTCTACAGTGATAGTGGAAGCCCCTTGCATCCACGGTTCGCCGTCTACTTGCATTGCACTCGAACCTTTTAATTCTACCTGAAAGGTATATAAAAGATTTGGCGTAAATGAAATTCAGTTAGGCAAAATTTTGAAAAAGAGTGATATTAGAAGTACCTATAACAGTCCAATGTGTATGAGAATATATCTTCTATTGGCTAAACTGAAGCATTGGTAATGGATGTCAAGGAAGCGAAAGTGATTTGTCAGGATCGCTCGAGATCTCGAAACGGGTTATGGTCATGAAGCGTATTTTATATTATATTATAAATCCAATTTTATTCAGTTGATAATTTAATAGTTTCAATGATGGCATTCAGACTCAGACCCTATAATGGTTCATGTGCTAGTGAGTAAATTACCTTAACTTTCGAAGCTTGAGCAAATCGATACGGCGTGGCCAGACCACACTGCAACCGCGCTATATGGATTGACGACGACACTCCTACAACCTGACGAACAAATTAACATTCATGTTACAGACATATGTGGTATATTTTGGTTTTAGTTTTACAGACTAACCTGTTCCATGTACTTTAATAAATATTATGGTTCGAATGGGTTTATGAAACACACCTTTAGATAGGAGACAAACGATGAATATAAAAAATAGGTTAATCAATTATTTTAATTCAGAAAATGACATTGTAAAATTATTGTGGGCATCGAACTATTACTGAGTTAAATTATTATTATTCTACTTACCTCTAGCTTTTTATCACATACGCTTTGATCACCAATATTGTCGCCGTCGCTTCCGAGACCTTAACAAAAAGAGTTAGTGTTGATCCTTGAAGTTAGGTATTATGTTCGCTAGGTATCAAGTTTCACTATGTTTATCAACATTACTAAACTGCAGAACCAATAAATTTTTCAAGAAACACGGAGATAATCTACTTAATTATTATTTATTTGTTATAAAAATTAATTTACCAAAACATATCTCACGTTACATACCTATATTCACGCTTCTACTTCTTTAACGAAATAGGCAGAAACTATCGGTCGCCAAACAACAGGAATTATTGTAAAACCCCGTTTCCCTCAGGCAAGTGTTTGTATGCAAGTATGACGTCACTCAAATATTGCACAGCGGCAAACGTGGACTTGCATGCGAGGTCTACTGTTAGTATGCAAAGTGCTCTTGTATACAATAGTGACATCATACTTGGACGCAAGACACGCATAATGGAAACGCGATTAAAAGAGACTATAGCCAGAAAGATGTTAGCTACCATAATAAAAAACAACAAATATATACACTCAGTTCCGTGCTAGCCTGGGTCGCTAAAAGAATGTTAACTAGCTCCCCTTATTAAGGAAAAAGCGGTAAACGGAATCAATTGGGCGACTGGTTAGCAACCTTGCACCAATGATACATATAACGAGTTCCATTAACTCGGAGTCCTCGCGAATCTGTCTGCTCCGAAAAGGATTAAAGAACGTGAATATATCTATATACGAGTAGGGACACGAAAAATGTATCGATACTTTGTGTTCGATACTTTTACTTAACAAGTACTTCATGTACAGGTGTCGTATCGAATAATTATTTTTACGAGTATAGGTTTTTTGACTCACTCCACAAATCAACGCCGGCGCCCCAAGAGGGAATGTTAAGCAGCACGAGGGCCTGCAGCGGCGGCAGCGGCAGCGGCTCCCCATCATCAGCGGTGACCTTGAGCCGCTGCTCCAGGCCCAGGCAGCCGCCGTCGTCTAGGGCCCGACCCGCACCCAACACCACGTAGGCTAACTGCGAGATTATATAAAATACTAGTGAGCCGCTCCGGCTTTGCATGGGTATAAAATATATAGCCTACTCCACTATTTAATAGATGTTATTATACATATAAAGCTTCCTCTTGAATCACGAAATACTATTCAAAAAAACCGCATCAAAATCTGTTGCGTAGTTTCAAAGATTTAAGCATACAAAGGGACATAGGGACAAAGAAAGCGACTTTGTTTTATACTATGTAGTGATAATATAAGGAAAGGTATTTATGTATATATAGTATACACATATATAGTTCCGTGTTAGCTGGGACGTAAAAAGAATGATAACTAGCTGCCGTTCCTCCCGGCATGTCGTAGGAGGCGACTCGGAAGGGTACATGGAAGCTATTGGGCGATAGGCTGGCAACCCGCCACCAATATTCCATATGACATTAAATGAATATTCCATATGCTAAAAAAGACCTAGGATATACTAATTTTCCGATGTTTTGTCCACCTCGAAAGGAGTTGAAGTTGAGAATGTATATTTAGTATAAGGAAATCTTGCGTTTTTGAAAAAGGTGAGTAGACTGACGAAAGGTATGTGTGAAGAAAGGGCGGTTTCATACGGTTCGGTCAAATAAGCCATGTGACAATCGGATAAAAGCAAATTTTTAATGCTGATGTCAGAAGTACTTGCTACGGTTGAGTGTGTATGAGGAGGTGTATGAAAGAAAATGAAGCGAAAGTGATTTGAAATGAGATACGTAAGGTGTATATACTCACATAATTGATAGTCCTACTAGCATACTTGTAGAGAAACTGTGACCGTGCTCTGTGGAAGTCAAGCGTGACTTGCGCATCCACACCTATGCTTGCGTAGTTATAAGCGTAGACCACTTTGTCACGCCGGGCGCGCCGTAGACGACCGCCTTTAGGCTTAATAGTCAATTTCCATCTGGAAAGGAATACATTATAATATCATATTTACGTAGTATATTTAACCTATAACGTAACGTAATTGTATGAACAAGTCTACAGCGGGGATGAAAAGCAATTGTGCATTAGTTTCAACAGCGTGATAAACATTATGAAGAATTTATAAAAACTGTTCAGTATAATATTTTATTATCTGTGGTTCAGTCACGGAAAATATTAATAAACCTATCCAATATATAGTTACCTATCCAATGGTTGTTTGACAGCCTTATTGAGATCAGCGATTATGTCATTAGGATCCAGTGAAGACACAGTAGGTCCCCATCCCATCACCCGGGACAGGTCGTTACCAGTACCTAGAGGCAGGATCGCTACAGATGCCTGAAAAATGAAAATGGAGGTATATTAACATATTAATATTATTTAGCCATTGATGCAGAATATTTTATGTCATACTTATTATGATTTTCAGTGTCCATAGAACAAAAATGTTTAGTTGACGGTGGACAATCAACCTTTGACTATAAAAAAGGATAATAGTATTGAATGCACATGTGTATACTGGATACAGCACACTTAATCTCTGACTCCTAATAGAGTTTTGCTTTGTGAATACCTGTACAAAATGTACCTCAATATTAGGAACGAGCTGCAAGCTATTGAGTACCCAGGCCACGGTGCCATCTCCTCCAGCTACCAACACCTTGCATTTGGGAGGCAGCCACTGCACCACGCTCTCTGGACCAGTCTCGTTCAGGTCTATAACCTGCAGTAAAACGTTTGAAAAATGAGAATAGGAATTGTATGCAATACTTTTTATATAAAACACACAGACAAAAATAAAGAAAGGAATGTTAAATTGGGCATATGAAGAGGATGGATGAAAGGACGGTTACGAAAGGTATCTATACAGCCAAGGTGGAAGGTAGGGTTGGAATAAGAAGAAATTTGTTAAGGTAGCTTTATAAATAGTGTCAATAACGTAAAACACCCATTAGAAGTTTATTGGGTGTGTGAGCGAGACACAAGGGATTTGTCAGGATTGCTCGAGATGGCGATTGATGGTCTCTCTGCCTATAACGTCCCAAGTAGAAGCGGGCGTATATGTAATTGCACTAGAAAAGATATAAGAATTATACAATATTCGAATATTTTACCTGAATAGGATTTAAGATTCCTCTAAATGCTGATAGTATCTCTCCACCTTTGTTGCTGCCTGATTTTCTATTAGCTGAAATAAATAAATATTAGATTTTATAAAAAATAACCGGTACATAAAGAATAGTTATTTTTAAACACTCGCAATTTATACTCAATTTATTTACTATGTGCGACCACAACCACTGCCTATGCAACTGGATCGAAACGTCGGGAGAAATAAATGTATTTATATCATTATTAATTTATCGTGATACGACCTGGTCACACATAGCAAATAACATAAAGAATAATTTGAGACAACAAACAAGACATATTTGACAACCTCAACTAAAAAAGATAATATTGGAAAAAGCCATACATCCTTACCCTAGCATCTTACAAGAAGAAGGTATCTAAAAATATTGTAAAAATTAATAGTCTATCTAGTATAGTTAGTCTTGTATAGTTAGTCTATCTAGTATACTAATCTAGTATAGTTAAAATGTAAATCACTTTGTACTTCATTATTTACGTTTTTCATTGATCACTAGATACTAAAAAGCGATTCTATTCCTTACCAAACACTATCAGAGGTTCCGTGCCAGGTTCAGTTTTAATTTTAATGGCGGGCTTAGAGCCTTCTACTATTTGTACTGATTTCGGACTGATGATAAGACTTCTGTACTTTTGCATGTTGCATGGCTGTAAGAATCAGGTAAAATAGCTTTAGCAGAAATATAATGAAGATGGTAGTAATATATAGTAGAAACTATGTCATTGCCTTATTTAATAAAACTTGATATAGTTGTTAAGTTGTAGGGAAATGACTTTATTACACATCACAGTACCCAAGTTCTGTTTTTTTTTACTTATTAACATACATTCATAGTTTTAAGAACTTATAATTAGTCATTATAAATTATACAACATGTTTATAATCCATTCCATATTCAAATAACTAACATACCTCATTGTCATTGAGAGTAGTGTTTTCAGACAATTTGAAACTTTGACACCAGGAGCAGAAGAATCTGTACAGGGTTTCATCAGAAGCATCGGAAGTTGACTCTCTTCTTAACGCACCAACTGAAATTACAAGAAGGGATAATAATATAGTAGCCAATTTTACATATCTAATTGGAGATATTATTATTATAGGTATGAGAATGTTAATGGGTATAAGTGAAGCAAATGCAAAATAGTATCTGCCTATATACGTTTATAATTGGAGATATTCTTCATTAAGTGGGTGTATGTACAGCAAATAATGTAAAAGCATGCATGATTATTTTAGAACAGAACCTTTTTATGCTATCAACTCACCATTGATCCAATGATGGCAGAATGGTTTTTCAGCTGGCCAAGTGATGGATTTACATTTGATAGTCTTGTCTATGGCAGTGCGACATCCTTTACAAGCGCTCACCGCACAGCAATCACAAAACAGACCAAATAATGGTAGCATCAGTTTGTCGCAGTGTAGGCACTAAGACACAGAAAAAGTTGGTTAATAGAAGAATTTGTCATTGTAGAAATTTTTTAATATAACACAATTGGACAGGTACAACACTCCTTTACAAAGATACAGAGTTAAAGTCAATTTATTATATCATCTAATCATTCATACCAGAGGTATGGAGGAGAGTAGTGATTACTGAATATAAATTCTGTTTAAAATTACTATTATTCACTGATTTCATAATCACTCACATAAATATTATATGGTATGGAATGGTCGCCACCAATGCTTCTCCAAGTATGTCCATGACATCTGTACTTATTCCACATCAATGCATCATTACAGAATATGGAGTGAATTATCCTGTATACTAAATACGAGAGGAACAAACTTCCAATTAAAGAATAATAATTGAAAATCACATCGTTGACTTCTACAAAATTCACAGACATTGTTTATTAGTAAGAAATCAAAGTCATTATGCACTGCTTTACTATTTTGTGCTGCACTGATTTTAAATCAATATTATTATAAAATAATTTGCAGTTTTTCTAAAAAGTTATATTAATATATGACATAAAGAAAACCACTATCAGTAACGAAAGTATGAGTAATTCAATTCCTATAAATTATTTGTAAATTGTTATAGTAAATTTGTAATTATAAGTGCATAAACTATTTTTTAAATTCGCAAAACCCATTTCAATCTCTATCCATGGACTTTTTCTATGAATGAAAAACAAAGACTGATATAAGATTGGTTGCTCACACTGGGATCTGTCAGTCAATATGCAATATTTCTACTTAGATATAATGATAGAATTGAAATAATTGTTTTAAGAGATTCGCGATTTATACACATGATATAAGATATAAGGGTGTGTATAAGATTGATTGCAGCTGTGGGAGATCCTACGTCGGACAGACTAAACGGTCTATTGCGGACAGAGTGAAGGAACACATAATATATGTAATAAGAAGGATAAGTCCCATTAATTATTAATCATGTTTGAAATAGTTTTTTTAATTAGTTATATAGAGCTTATAGCTCTGCAACTCGACTGTGGCGCGATCTCTAGATATATTTATTCTAATCTAGAGATCCCGCCATATAAATTGGCAGTTGGGGGCGTCGCCACAGTCGCGTAATTCAGTGTTACCAGTAAACACGCCAAAACTGGCACTCACTGTGCCATACGGCTCGATACATTATAGGTTTCATTTGTAACGGTCTTTGGTTGCAGAGCTATAAACTCAAATAAAACAAATTAATATATCAAAGTCAAAATATGTTTATTTAAAATAGGCCCTATCACAAGCTCTCTTTGAATGTTATCTTATGATCTAAGTATAACAACAATAAAGATTATTATTTTTATAATTAACAAACATAAAGATTACAAAGAAAGTGAGCAGTGTGCCAGTTTTTCCTTAACAATAATTATGATCCCTATCGCCTAACGTGTTAAACGGTAAAAGGTGGCTTTGTCCAGCTATCCTCAAAATAAAGATTTTTGCTTCTTAGCCACTCTTGCATCTCAGATTCTCCATCCATCTGCCATAATATATTCGAAATTATAAATATCACAAGCTCTCTTTGAAAGTTATCTTATGATCTAAGTATAAATTAAAAAAACTATTTCAAACATGGCACTGAGCATTGTCTTTACATATTTTTTACCGAGGTTAGATAGACTAACATAGATATAGACTAACAAGAAACTCCGGAAATCAATTTATTATAATCACCCTTAACAAACATAAAAATTACAAAGAGTGGGCAAAAAACACAACGCTGGTAATACTAAATTTACCTTTCATACAAAATAACACGCAATGGCGGAAACGTCAAATTTAGTTCCAAGTTTGCCTACTGCCAATTTATGTGGCGGGATCTCTATCAGCTCCTCGAGTTACGACGTCATCGATAGACTTTCATGAGACTTTATGCGAAATTACCAAATCCATAGTCCTTCATCGTTAAGCTGGTTCTCCACTTTGCTTAAAAAAGTATGCTTACGGCCTGTGGGTATAAATGAGTAAACATAGGAACATATATTTTACGATAAGACTTCTATGCATGTTTATAAACAAAATACTTGTTTAGCCATCTTCTTCGATCATATGGAAAGGGTAGAAAAATATGTAAAACCATTTTTGATGTTAGTGCTGTTTGCGCACAATTAAACATTATACCAATTAAAGCAGTTTCATAGAAATTAATAAAATAATGAATAATATTTGTACATTCGATACAACTTTGGTTAATCAAAACCAAGTATTCTTATATCTGTGTCAAAACGTAGCCTAGTCTAAAATATTTTTATTTCAATAGTACTTGTAAGGAACTTATACTCAACAACAGGCAAACAAACCCTTCGGTTTTTTGTTTAGATTAACAGGTTGTGTTCTGGAACTAAGTTAGAAGTGAATGCATCATACCAAAACGTGATGTTCTCATAATATTCCCGTGGGACATCAAAACCAACAACAGGAGAGAAATTTACATTGCTTTCACTGACATGCGCAAAGCGTTCAAGTTGTTCGGCATATCACTTGACGTAAAATGAACACAATATATCTTTTAGTATGTTTTCATAAACCGCGTATAGAGGAAGTTATGTTTCAGTTATAGATAAATTAATGCTCAAATGTAGTAACTAATTATTTGAGTAAAATTCGTGTGTTTATATATCAAAACAAAGGATGAAATTTCAGCACTTATCATATAAAAATAGGACCAACATACTTTTTATTTGGTAATTGAGAAAAAATCAAAAAAAGGACAGCTGTAGGTAAATATATTCCTAGTAATTTTCACAATCTAATATAGGTTCATATTATTGCCACATATAATATAAGAATATTGTTATATTTAAATAATCACTTTTATAAGATAGTTATTACACCACCAAATATTTTCGATTTTAATATTTCAGTAACAAACAAGGCTTTATACAACAAACAAAAGACTCGTTTTGTTCAGATCATTATGTTTAAAACATTTGGATAAAATCTCATTTCGGCTCATCTTTGAAATTATAGGGTATATAAAAATTGCTGTAATAATATAGTATTCGCCCTGTGTTATAAAAAAATACCACTATAAAGATACCAAACAATTGGATTTGCATGATTAGTTTGCTAGGTACAAAAAACTATTCAAAATGTTTGTGGTAATCAACAGAAGTACCTTAAATAGTTTGGTATTCTGTTGACTTCCTAAAAGGTATGGTAATGATCGTGGGTTAGCTTAAGTTAGTCAAAAATTCGCACTGAGGAACTTCTTGATCCTGAACACGTCATGTGAATAATCAATGTTAGGAATCAGGTAATTTGAAGGTCAGATCGATTGTTAGTAATCGTAATTATATTTCAGTGACTACCTCGTATATATTTAATCAATATTTAATCCACTTCAATGTATTCTCGTTTTACTATACAACAGAATTCGTATATTATTTTCAACATAACTTGAACTTCATAACTTTTAATTATTTTGGGGTAGTTATGAATTTCAGTAATCAGTTGCAGGGAAGGCTTTAGCAATATAACAATATTTTCTTGGCAATATCCCAGTGCCGATTTTAAAACGTGCCAATACAAAAATATTTACGTTCTTTAATCCCTTTCGGATTGGACAGAACTTTAGAGACATTAAAAATATCCTTGGGAACTTATTAGCATGCATAATATGGGGTTGTGAAGATGATAGAATATTTAAATAACTATTATATAAAAATATAGTTGCCTGCTTCATTTTAAGGTCATCCATTTCAAGTGTAAAAGTACGTTACGCTTACGTTAGGAAGCATAAACATACGTAATTAATTTTGTTAAGGAAACAAGGACAGTATCTTAAAGAAAAACTCGGATTCTTTGAAGATTAGAAGAAAAAAATCCTTTCGCAAATATGTATAATCTGCACTGTAGTATAAACTCGTAATTCATGTTTTGTTATATCTTTAGTAGTTAGATTATATGGTAGTAGAAAATGGAAATATAGTGTCATGTAGATTTAGCATTGATTATCTGCGTAAAAGCGGGTTCTTTATGGCCATAGGGACACGCAAACCTTTGATTACCCTACGTATTATACATGTTCATGTTCGTGATTCGTATATTTTATTTCTCATGATGCTACTTAGGTTGAATTCTTCGTGATGTAGAGCTACGTTGTTATTATAGTCAACAACAAAAACCACCAACATAAAAATATATATGCAAAATATGCCGATCTAAACTTATTGATTAAATTTTCATATTGGCTAATCAATAGAAACGATAATTTTAGAGAATACTATGAACTGGTTACTTAGTTGCACCGTATCTACATTTTCATTCATTCATCGCTAACCTTGGCATTGGCAGCACGCCAAACAAATAACCATGCTTTAAATTCTATACGTAACATCACCCGCGGCAAAAGAGTTGTTTTTAGTTCATTATGAAATCTGTTTTGTGATTCACGTGTTCTCTGGTTAGATAGAATTAAAACGAGTTTTACCGCCTTCTAACACACGCGAATTGTATGGCGTGCGTGTAAATTATAAATCGACATTGTTTAGTTTAATCATTGGCTAAATAGTATTTATTGTAAACAAATAATATTTGTAAGACTGTTCCGAAAGTAAATAAGTTTTGCGGATGCTAGAAACAAGCGTCGATATAACGCTCGAAAACTGTTATCATTTTTATCGTTATCTGTTATAGGAGGTGCGGGTTTTGTATTGTAAATCGTGTTATGAATAATGATGTGAACGATTAATTGAATTCTGGGACTCATTATCGATCGGTCAGCGAAGCTAAACTGTTAGAAAATTGTGTGATAATGTAATTGTTGATCAATAAGCAGATTCTGTGATGTTCTTCTATAGAGTTTTATAGTTGAGTAACTAGTTTTTTTGGTGTTGATGCCGTCGGTTGTATTTTTTTTATGGTAAGTTTGTGTTTGTGCTGTTATAAATTAAGTTTTTGTCATCTTGCATATCCATACTAATATATCGTACAGCGTTACGGTAGGTTAGATCGAAATATAATCTCAACAGAACATAATAAAATATTAATTTCCAGTAAACAACGTGCATCCGGAAAATTTACTTTTTTCAGTTTTTCGTTAAATTGCAATGGCATTAGCGTTTCTATTTATCCGCATGGCTATCTCTATGTATATAGTAAAGTAGAGAAAAATCACTGGTTATTGATTAAATGTCCCTAAATGCGAACGAAATAACTATAAACATACATAAATACTCTTCACGATTTGTGTATACACACTCCTTTTTGTGGCGGGGTAGTCAGAGGCGTGAGTGTTCATCTCTGAAATTTTGAAGGTATGTTAGGTACGGGTCACTCGTAGGCCGCGTTTCACTAGATAGACAGCATCTAACTTGATAGGTAATGAACCGTAACGCCGTATAGGCACTGGCTATTACCTGTCCTGGTATATGCCAGAGCCGGGATTCGAACCTAGGACCTTTCTTATAAGAAGTCAAAGGTCTTACCCACTGGGCTACAGCCGCTTAAAACCAATAAAATAATTATTTTTATAGATTTTTTCACATTTTCCAATATATCATGCCTAGGTTGCAGAGTGATATAATATAGCCTAAAACCTATCTTGATACTGGTCTATCAAAAACATTTTTTTTTCCAAATGGCGAAAAGATGCTTTTTCATCATATAACATAAGAAGCATTTAAGACGTCCATTTAATACATGAATTAGTAGAAATTCTTAAGCATTCTTGGATTGTCAATTATCAGTTTTATCTGACATCAATAATGTATATTACGTGCGTTGATAAAAATAATGCAACATATTTATTTTATTACATGAAATGCAGGATGCAAATTGTTGTTTCAATAAAACGATAATAAAAATACGACTTTAATAAATCAAATTGTTCTATTTTGCTATTTTAGTGTAATTTATTCAGAAAATCAGAAATAAGAAAATTATGAAATCGTTATTTATAATCTGTCTACCGCTATTTATCATATTATCGAAAATTATCGAGCTAGATTAAGATTGATTTTCTTCGAGAAGAATCGAAAACATGTGAACAAATCCATACAAACAACTACTAAAAATTGAATGACAGCTTGTTATTGAACATACGAATACACACATGACCATTATCCCTTGCGAGGTAGTCAGAGGTTCGCGGGCTCATCTCCGCAAAGTCAGTGACACTATGCCCATCTCAAATCCCCTTATAATGGTACAGATGGTCACCCACTATTAATCAGGTATTCTTGCTCCCTAGCCAAGGGGCAACGAGAGTGTGGAACCGAAACTAGAGCTACCTGTATGCACAACTCAATGGCTACAGACTGTATTGATCAGCTAATTCAAGTAATATTGTACCAATATATCATAAATTTCTTTGAATTCAACATCGCATATGAAAAAAAGATGTTTTTTATTAATATACAAAATACTGGATTAAAAAAATTACTTTAATCGGCTCGTCAATACAGCAACCATTTTGTATTGAATTGTAGTTTCGTTTGTTTTATTCCGCTAGGGGCCCAGAATCGCGTTAGAGAATCTCACTGAACATGAGTATTTAACTTAGGTATTTTACTGAGACTACACGCTTCACGCTACTTTCCACGGTTGTATTCAGTGCATGTGAATAAAAGTGGACAACACTTTCCCTGCAGAACTCGTAGAATAGTACGTATAACGATAGTTTTCATAAGACAGAATGCAATCTAATTCGGTTAAGTAATTTGTGTATAAGCGCCCTTCATGTTAACAAAGTCGTAACCAGTGCATAATCTCATAACATTTTTAAACTTTAAAAATGAATAACATACTCTTGTAGTTAGCGCAAACCTCGGCATGTAATTAATACTTCTAAACTGTAAATTAATTTAAAGTAACTTATCTTAAACGAAGATTTAGTATCAAAATCGTTTAAGCTGTTGTGTTTAATGTTGAGGTAGGTAACGATTGTCATTCATAGTTTACTGGCCGGATTACATGTCTTTCATTAGTGGTTTCTTACATGCCTTCACTTAATGCATATTTCATGATACTTTACACTAACGCTTTTATTAATAGCACCTTTTGGTTAATTAACTAGTCCTTTAATCCCTTTCGGGCGGACAGAATTTCGAAGATATAATATATCCTAGGTAACTTTGTAGCATAAATATTGGGGTTGCGATCTCATAATAGAACATTGGAGACAGGTTACTAGCCTAGAGTCCTTAATATTCTATTTACGCTTAGTCCTTTAGCCACCTCCTATGACATGCCAAGAAGAACGACAACTAGTTAGCATTCTATTTACCTACTTCCTAAACCAGCGCGGGACCGTTTTTTTCTGTGCTAGACAGGGCATGCATTATACCTTCAATTATTGGGTACCCCCAGAATTATCTACAGAAGTTCATGTGTCCATCTTTCTGCAATTGCAAAATAGTTCATACATTGCCACATCGAACCCAAATTACACTGATATGCTACTGTCCAACATGATAGATAGTTTTCAAAGTCTCTGAAAATCATATTCAAAGAATGAGCTGTAAAAGTTATATGTGTCACAATTAAATGAAAAAAATGTAAAAACTGCATATTTTCGCAACATACTTAAACTATTTTCATCGATACAATGTACGCAGTTATACTATATTTCGTTTGACAAGCGGCTGTGTGTTACGTTGAATAAATTGATCGGTCATGTGAGTATGTGTTCCATACATGTATAACAATAATGAACCTTTGAAATCACTCGTGTATCTTAACGGGCACAATAGATTAGCTTCATTGTTTTGACTTTGTCATTCCGTGCCCAATCAAGGCCTCTTTTTCATATAAACACAAACACATTCACGTCTATTAATCCCTTTCGGGGTGGACACAACCTCGGAAACACGATTATATCTCCTGAGTCACTTTTCGGAATGAATATGGGGGTTGTTATGACATATAGAACATTGGTTGACTGGTTGCTAGCTCATTGTCCAAAAGATTCTTTTTAACCCTAGGCACTCCCACGATATATCGGGAAGAACGACAGCTAGTTAGCATTTTCATTTCGCCCGAGACCAGTATGGGACAAATTTAACTGTCTTTTCATCAATTTGAGTCTCCTGTCCATTATCAGTACATTAGGTATTTGTAGCAATGTACTTTATGTACATTATTAGTAAACCGAGTTTAGTAAGAAATGTTCCATTCCATTATTTATGATCTTTTAGTACTCCATAAGCTTGGGTGTTGTGTAACATATGTCCTTCAAGGAACATATACCGGCTAATATATTATTTAGCAGCACTAAAATATACGAGTACGACTTTCAAATGATTTTCCTTCTTTGTTTTCCTTTATGTCATTTTTTATTTTATGGGCTCTTAAATGTTTGTTGTTATTTAAAATGAGGTGAAAAGATGTAAAATAATTTAATAATGATATGATTTAAATATTTTGGTTAAGAAACTTTATAATTTACGCTCAAACGTGCTCTTAGTTACTGTGAAAAAAATATCTTGTGGGAACTTAAATTTCAAAATTAGGTATATTATACAAACGAGACATACATAGTATATATTGTATATATTATATTATTATTTAGTAATATTTTATTGTATATTATACAAGATAGACATATAAAAAATTTTAATAATTCATTTCCGTTAGTACGTGCTCCGAGGTTTTGAATCCTGTACACATTGATACAGAATCAAGGCCCTAACGACTGACCCTCGCCGAATCGTTTTCAAACCATTAAAAATTATAAATAATAATTGTCGATACAAACCAGAGGCCTCAAATATTAGCGCGTGCAATCAAACAAACTCTTCATCTTTATAGGATTAGTATAGATACGTATCACAGTTCTCTGATTGCATAATGATGTTGAAATATCTCGAAACACTCGATCTCTATCTGAAATAATGACTGCTTGTCCTTTTTCCTTTATCACATTTGATGTTCGTGACTGGAATTTTAACTGATTTACCTGTCCCATTTATGACATTGATGGTACATTCTCGGCTGGAGATTTAAAACATACATACATAACATACGCTTCACGACTTGAGTATAAACACTCCCTTTTCTATTGTGCCGGGGTAGTCAGAGGCTTGAGTGCCTATCTCCAAAATTTCGAAAGTACATATTGTAAGGGGCTAACACAGGTATGATGAAGGTGGTACACTAGCTCGTGTTTTATGTTTTTCCTTACCGTTAGATTTAAAACGTTATATGTATACCAGTCTGTTATTGTTTATCCCTGACAGACAGAAGAAATATAAAAAATGAAGACAATTTAACTGTCTGGGGACGTCAGAATAACAAGAGTGTATTTCTGAAATTGTTTCGTAAATAATGTGCATTGAAAATAAAAACAACCCTTATGACTTTGTATTTCCACAATTTAATGCAACCTTGAATGATATGCACTGTTTAACATATTATATTTAATTTTACTAAATGTATCTATCATTAACTTAGTTTGTTACTGTAATTAAGATCATAGAACCATATAATTAATTTAAATAACACGAAAAATAACAAATTACCTGGAAATTAATTATTAATTACAGACAATGTAAGGCATGTAGTGAAATAACAATTAATGAATAAGATGTATGTACATTTTTGAACTAATTTCTTTTTAACATAATGGTATCGAAAAATAATAGAGTAGTTATTTTCTTTCACCACATTAAAACTATGCAAACGGGACTAGAAGGAAAAATGATCGCTTCTCTAAATTTGGAAATATATAACAAAAATCCTTCCGCCATGTTTTACGAATCGGGTTTTAGGCGGTAGATTAACAATTTTTTTTTTCTAAATTCCAAACAACTTAATCCCTAAACATATATCCCTAAACCTTTTGCCAGTGCACCACATACCATTATATACGTATTTACAGTACATATGTTTATAAGAGAATAGCTAAGGGTTTTATTTTTTTATTACTGAATTTCTCTGATTATCTAAGTATTTTGGTCATCCGTGTAATGTAATTACACAATACCGACATTAATATTTAGATTTGCAATAATCTATTTTATTGATATTTTTTATTGTATTGTTTAAAATTGGAAGGGCAATTACAAATTCCGATTAATTTTCATTTTAAAACAATTTTTGTTTATTATTTGAAATCATATTTTAAATTCTTATGCCAATACAATAAAATTATGCACTTTTGCTAGAGTTAGAATTAGTGTTGTAAAGAACTCGAGTCTTTTAGTCTTATTCGATAGACTCGACTCAATTTTCTAAGACTCAGTGAACTAACTGAACTCGGAGTCTTGAGTCGAGCCGAGTCTGAGTCCTATCATGAAGACTCGAGCGCCATTATTGAACTCGAAACCTTAAATAGAACTCGAGTGACTCGAGTCTTATAAAGAGCTTGAGTCTTAAAAGAGCTCGAGTCTTAAAAGAGCTCGAGTCTTCTTCAAACTGGTCTTCGAAATGCTGACAGTGATTTATTTAGAATAAATGTCTATACTTATATAATAAAGCTGAAGAGTTTATTTGTTTGGTAGAACGCGCTAATCTCAGGAATTACTGGTCCAATTTGGAAATTGTTTCAGTGTTAAATAGCCCTTTTATTGGGGAAGCCTATAGGGTATATAATATCACGCTATGACAAATAGTGTAATTTATTGTATTTATTTGTAGCCTTTTATTGGCTGCTTTAAAAAGAATGACTCAAAGCGGAAAAGAACTCGAGCGCGACTCGGCGCGTAAAAAGGACTCGAGCGCTAAAGAAGACTCGAGTCTCGAGTCTCGCGTTCAAGAGCTCATATAGACTTGAGTTCTTTATTCTTAAGAGTCTTATTGTTATGAGTCGAGTCGTGTAATGCAGAGTCGAGCTCTAAATTTAGGACTCAAAGACTCGAGTTCTTTACAACACTAGTTAGAATTCAATGCAAGACTTACCTTCACTTGCAGTTATAGATATTCATCACAACTGATTACCTTTTTGGGATGGTCAGAGTTATAAGCCTCGTCGTCACAGTGTTTCGCCCTTGAAAGCCTCATTCTAAATTTTATCTATCACATCATGTTATTTTTTCGTAATCTGATACGTACTTGCGTATCTACCCACCTATGTGATTACATTCGGTGCAATAACCCTTTGGCATATCCAAGTCATCGAAAATATTTCAAATTAATCCAGTAGTTGTCATTGTTCCGTACTCCCTTTATTATGCTGTTGTTTTCATAATTTATATCTTATGTGACTGATAAAAGTTTGTATTTATCACCTATATTGAATTATTTGCTACCAATATCTAATTATAAGTTGATTAGTTCTGATAACAAACTACTTTTCGAATTCAAATTTACGTAAGCTTACAACAGGATAGATGTGTACATTTATTCTATATATTCGTAGCCTACAATTAATATCCGGTAACTTATAAGTTTCACAGAAGTCGATTTTTTGTAGGTAACTCTAAAAATGATGGCCTACTCATCTTCCTTAAGTTGACACTAGTGACACCTAGTCAAAAGTGGCCTTCTGTTGAATAATAAGTTTACTAACTGTCCTTTTATTACTGTAATTAAGTATTGTAACAGACGTACATGTACCTGCGTAAAGTACATACTTCCTCATAATGAGGATAAAGGTAAAGTAAACATAGATACCTTATATTAGTCATTAGTTCTAGATATTCATGAATCATAAATGAGTATGTATGTCAATGAACTACACATAGATATGGAAGTGCGGCTATTTTGCTGTTTTTCAATAATAATATGCTTCAATAATATGAGGGAATAGATAACTTTACCCCATGTATGCGATATACGTATGAAATAAACCTTTTTCTATTCTGACGTATACTGCATACATGTTTCTTAGAATCTTACCTAGAGATCCCGCCACATAAGGTGGCAGTAGCCAAACTTGGAACTAAATTTTACGTTACCGCCATTGCGTGTTATTTTGTATGAAAGGTAAATTTAGTATTACCAGCGTTGTGTTTTTTGCCCACTCTTTGTAATTTTTATGTTTGTTAAGGGTGATTATAATAAATTGATTTCCGGAGTTTCTTGTTAGTTCTTCTCCAAGCTAGGGTCTCCGCTGATCTAACCTCGGTAAAAAATATGTAAAGACAATGCTCAGTGCCATGTTTGAAATAATAGTTTTAAGAGATTCGCGATTTATACTCATGATATAAGATATAAGGGTGTGTATAAGATTGATTGCAGCTGTGGGAAATCCTACGTCGAACACACTAAACGGTCTATTGCGGACAGAGTGAAGGAACACATAATATATGTAATATATAATAAGAAGGATAAGTCCCGTTAATTATTAATCATGTTTGAAATAGTTTAATAAACATATTTTGACTTTGATATATTAATTTCTTTTATTTGAGCTCTGCAACCAAAGACCGTTACAAATGAAACCTATAATGTATCGAGCCGTATGGCACAGTGAGTGCTAGTTTTGGCGTGTTTACTGGTAACACTGAATTACGCGACTGTGGCGACGCCTCCAACTGCCACCTTATGTGGCGGGATCTCTACTCAGAAATTGACATTGCTCCGAACATGACACAAACCTCAATTTGACATCTTCAGAATACAACTAAAAACACAAAAGACGAATTTAGAATCTGACAGCTACCGCCGTATCCGACTTCATTGTCCTTATAATACATAATGAGTGACGGTAGTAGTACATATATCACTGAGTGTGTATGAGGATGTTAAATTGTTATAATGTGGGTGCTAATGATGAAGTGTATCAAGAGAAATTGAGATCGGTGATCCCTCTACACCTCTGTAAAGCGACGGGCGTATTGTGTATGCAGGTAAAAATAATAGTTATCGTAGGATACTATTGCACCAACACAGTAAGTTCATTTATCATTCGTGCTAAGGGAACTAATCAACGTATGTTTCATAAATATACGTAATATTTATTAAAGATAGATAGATAAATACATAAATAGCGTATATAATCCGTATACAAACCCGTGGAAAGCAGAAGAAAAGCGTAGTTCTTTACTTTTTACTACTCTTTTACTGGATTATTATTTTTTATCAAATCAAACGGCAAATCCACAATATCCGTAATAAGTATAAAATACGTTTATCTTTACAATCCAAATCGTTATTGTATAAACTGTACCTAATTACAGGATGAATTTGTTGATAAGGATCTGCATTACATTTATGTTACAAATTTTCCTATTATTATAAGAAGGTACGACCGTATGTATGTACTCGTGAAATGTCCATATATAAATTTATGAAGCGAAATATACATACATAATTGCGCGCAACAAAATTCAAATCTCGAGGAAACCTGCCTACTCTCTATCCAGCTAAGTAATGAAGCTGTGATACCAAATCATGCTTTTACAATATAATACTTAACATAAGTTCATGTCATGTTTTAAAACTCTGGGTTCACGTCTAAATAGAAAGTAGCTGCCGTTCTTGCCGTCATTTGGGCGTGACTAACGAGCTAAAGGTAAATGGAGAAAAATGGTTAATGGATTCATGTCCTTTTATCCTTTTCGGGGAAACAGAACCTCGGCGGAGATAAGATAATATCTTATAGGTCATTTTTTAACATGAATATTGGTATTTTGAAAGATTTTCTAGATCTAACTGACCTTTTAAACACTGGGTGTAATTTTTTATGTCATTCACGAAATGCTTGTATATTTTAACGACAATTTCCTGACATGGCTTGTTAAGAAGAGAGAAAATGTTATTGTAACTTGTATCTTATACGTACTTTTTACGGTATACGTTTTAAGGTTTAGTAATTAAGAAATTAGTTGGAATCACGAAAACTTACTCTTCATTATATGTATTTCCGTACTGTTTTACTGTGCCGTAGCTTACTATTAAGGGACTCAAATACATATATCTCTTCTCTTACCAGTAATTATTTGTTCCAGATAGAGCAAAGCGGGACCGAACCATGATTCAATCGGAGAAGCGAAAGACGTCGGCGTTCCAGAAGTTTCGCCTTTTGATGTGGAAGAACTTCCTCTTGCAATGGCGACAAAGGAAAAAGACCATCATTGAGATTGTCATCCCAGTGCTGTCAATATCCCTGGTGCTATTCATTCGTAGCCAGATGAACCCGTCCTTACAGAATGAGATTGAATTCCAATCATTCCGGCCTGATACGCTTAATTACTCCTTACCTATTTTGTAAGTCATATACATACTTGTACATATGCATGCATAAAAGTCTTTAAGGTGAATTTACACTATCAACCGAACATTCTTATGGTCTTCGGCCACTCCAAACTCCCTTATATTTACCTGATATTCAGTATCAAAGTTGACACGTGCTAAACCATATATACGGTCAAAAATAAACGCCATTAAACGTTGCGGTGTAGTATAGAGGTTTTCATCTCCGCAACTGCGGAGGTAGTAAATCGTTGACTGCGTCGAACCCATGTGTTGTCAGTACTCAGTGTGACAAGTGGTAAGTCGTGTGGCCATATACAAGCGCTCACTATTATCTGCCAGGGGAACAGATAGGTTTCGTCACAATGTTTTCCCTCACCTTTAAACTTTGAATGGTTAACAGGGTCAAGTCCCTAACGTCTAAGATACTACGAATTAAGACATATTCTAATGTATTGAAATTTATGTTTCTCTTTTTTGCAGTGCTGGCATGAACATAACTAGGATGTCTTTGGCATATTCACCTCAAAATCCTTTTCTAGAAAGTATACTTCGAACTGCCATGATGAACTTGATTTCGAGGAATGTCCAGACGTTTTTGGGATTGGTTCCGACAGACATATTCTACAATCTTATTCGTCTAGATGCCTATAATTCAAGCCAAGACCTAAGTGACCTCTATGCGAATGAAGAGGCAACTAGGAGAGTAGTAGCTGCGGTACAATTCCCGGATTCAATGCGAGGTAAGGTAAAGGGTCTTTATTAATACTATCTAAAAAAGAATGAACCTTTCCTTATTTATTTTGGGTTATTTGAGAGTGTTATATTGGTCAAATAAATACTTATTTAATTACAATTAACAACAACGAAACCTTTTAGAAAATATTTTTACTTTTTGAATTCATCAGGTTATCACGAGCAAAAGTAATACCGAAACTAAATGTGTTCAGAAGATTTGAATAAGAGTAAAGTTAATTTGAACTTAACTAGACTTGACTTGACTGAATAGAAAAATTATCTGATGAATTTTGGTTTGTGTCACCATTAGTAATTTATTCCGCATTATGATCCTCTATACCACAAAGAATGTATAGTTATGTACCTCTATTTAAAATTTAACCTTGAATTCATATCCATTTTGGGTACAGCCGCAGAAACGCTCAAAATAATTGAATTTTTCCATTAAAGCAATTTATATAATTTATTATTGATCGTCTTATGGACAATTAAGCAGGGGTGGGGGTGGTTCTGTTGACCTCAAGTCGAAGGGGGCAGAACAGCTGCCGATACTTCGTACACATAGTTAGCCTACGTATCATTAGCTCATAAATAATAAGGCTTTTATCGTCAGTATTGGTTGTACATACAAACAAAGACAAACGCTTTCAAGACCTTTAACCTTTACGGAATAGTGAGAAGTTCTGGTCTTCCTATTCGCAATTGCGGAGGTAGTATTTTTATGGACACTTTGAACCTACGTGTTGATCAGATAGTCAGTACTAAATATGTCAGGTATGACCCTTAGCGTAGTATACACAGTGCATTTCACAAATGAATTTTTACTGCGAAAATGTACATAGAAAATCAGAAATCTACTTTTCCACCACCACACTACAACCAGCTGATCCGAGTAAAAATTCGGTTTTATGGAATAATTAGAGAAAAGTAATTCGTTTAATTCTAAGAACATAGCCATCTTCATTAGTTTAATAACTTTTTGTGTTTACATATACGACTCTGTCTATGGGTAGCAACAAATCTGCCAATATCGAGCGAAGCCAGTTTTAATACTCGCATATAAACAAAAAGTGACTCTTCTGTTCTGAAAATAACAGCACGTGTATCAGATCATGCGATTAGGCATCTTCCACTGTTGTTTGAGAATACGATTCGTGCATATTGTAATTGGAATAAGTAGTTGGCGCTCGTTTGCTTTGAATGATCTTACATTGTTGCAAGATTTCAGCACAACATTTCATTTATCTTATAAGTAAAAGATCTGATGCCATCGTGATTGTTTGTATTTTATTTTGAGGATGTGGAGTTTACGATACCTAATCAACACATATTGTTTCAACTGATGTTGGTTCCGTGCTAGTCTATCAAGTCTAATCAATCAGTCTTTGTTAGTCCACTGCTGGACACAGGCCCCCCTAATGGTAGGCAGTTGCCTAGTGTGTTTAGTTAAACACGATCACTCGTGGCCCTAAGCCAACAACTATCAGCGACCTTTTTCGGGTTATCGGTCCACCTAGCACCTAGTTGATTACTTGAGGGAAAATTTTACAAGAAAAACTACCTATAGCTTTATAATTACTCATAGGTAGTCTACATCATTTGTATTGGGACCTTAGTACTATTAGTTACATTAGGTGCTAACTCAGTAATTATCACAGGATCTGGGGTTAGAATCACTATCTCTCCCAACAGTGTTGATGGATACGCCTCTTAACTATCCCTTCGCCGACTACCCCGCAAGGTTAGGGAGCCTGAAAGTGTATATATTATTTGTATAGTGTATATTAGTACTCAAAAGGGGTTTTTAATATTGGAGTGCACTTTCAAATTTGATAAATTACTGTTTACTCGGTGCAAGCGGTATTCTAGTAGTCAATTAAGTGCACTTATTCAAAGTGTACTTATATTAATAAACACTCACGACTATTTAACCTTGCGGGTTAGTCAAAGGTTTGCGTGACCATCTCCGTAATTGAGGAGGTAGTAAATCTATGGCCACGTCGAACACATGTATTGGTTGGATAGTCAGTACTCAATGTGACACGTGGTAAGCCGGACTTTTAAAAAGGCTATGCAGACTATGTCTTACTTCTTTTTAACAAACCACTTTTTGATACTATGTCAAAAGATATGATAATACATTCTTCTGAACTTTTTGATATTATACCTGTAAAATCATTATATTAATGTTAACCAAGCAGGTTAAACGCTTGTGAATGACTTACGGTTCACCACCTATCACATTTGGTACCTACTGGCTATCTGGTTAAAAAGTGGGATACACGTGGTCATCATAACTACCTCCGCGATGTTTAACCTCATGTTTGTGATAGTGATTATTTGTATTGCGCATGTATGAGACGTAACTAGCTGCCTATCTTTATAGTCCTTGTATATGTGTAAGCTTCACTAAAACCAGTTCTTGTATCTTTTGGTATTAACAATACCCAACTATAACTTTGTCTAATCGGAGAATATTATTGGGACCGATTTGTTTTTGCATAATATAAGAAAAAATATATTATGTCGACTTTCCATTTCTAATAGGTAGTATTATGCACATAAATCAAACAGTGGTGTTTGAGAATTCTTATTGGTGCGGTATTTTTATCTTGTATGAGTTCGTATGTAGCATATATATATATATATATATATATA
Source organism: Leucoptera coffeella (assembly GCA_030578115.1). Taxonomy (NCBI): domain Eukaryota; kingdom Metazoa; phylum Arthropoda; class Insecta; order Lepidoptera; family Lyonetiidae; genus Leucoptera; species Leucoptera coffeella. The sequence continues at coordinate 181,990 of JAMBLF010000179.1, forward strand.
TATATATATATATATATATATATATATATATATATATATATATATATATATATATATATATATATAATTTTCTTGAATTTGATACATTATGAGTGCGTTCATACTTATAAAGGTGATTTTTAGTGCTTATGTCATCAAAACAAAACGTAGTGGGTCGTAATCAACTAAACGATAATGGCATCCTATCAGTATTTTTTCGCAAGCTGATAATAAGTCAATATTTTGATAATATTTATAAAGCAATGACCAGAGATACTTACGTTTGCTGAAATAATAATAATCTATTATTTTGACTGAAAGTACTCGTACTTAGTACTATTGTAAGTTGACACTTTTACCTCTTGTTCTAAACACATATCTTATTAAATAAATTCTCTCACTTGTTCCAACATACACATCACGTAAACATATACAAACATACATATCACGCCCGATTCCCTGTAGAGGGGCAGGCAGAAGGCACATATCTCCATTCGCCTTGAACCATTTATTAAAACATTTTGTCATACTATCTTGTCTCTCAAAAGTTTCGGTTTAACCTACATTCACTTTCTCGCCCTTTCTTTCAAATGCCTTAGATGTTAAGTTTTTATTTCCTACAACAAACATTTTATGTGACCATATTCCTGTAACTATAAAATGTGATTAATGTGCTATTAACTAGATAAGATTAAAAAGTCATTGATAAATATATCGATTATCACAAATTTAATTATTTTTTATCTACTCAGTAAATTTATAGCAGATTATTATACATATATTTGTAGCTCATTTACATAGATCATAGAATATATTGCCCCGTGATTCTAGTATGCCAATTTCCGTTATATTTATATTCACCGTACGGCATTATAGGGATGACTATCTATTAACGACATTCTGAGCCCTCTTAAATTTAATAATTTTCCAATGATTAATACAGTATAGTATTTATTACACTAGCTGTGAGAATACGTAATATATTTTAAATTGCTTTTGCTCGAGTAACAATGATAAACTTTTGTACAACTAAACGTTACAAATACTATAACTTTACTACTTCTAATAGTTAATTGGGGTCTAGTTCTGCTGGGACGTCAATAAAATGCGAATTAGCTACCGTTCTGTCTCACAAGTTGGAGTGGCGAATGAGAGACTATCGGTTAAAATTCTGCAACATATATTACCATATGAATGATATTGCAATTCCGATACAAATGCTAAAAAAGACCATGGATTTATTTTGTCACCGATGTTCTGTCCGCCTCAAAGTGGACTAAAGGATGTGACTGTGTTCAATTAATTAAATTATAATTAACTAATTCCATTCAGCAATATCGAAATGTTATAGTGATATAACTTATTAAAAGGATTAATGCTATTAAGATTACATATTTAACACTCGTATAGTAGTGAGATTACCTACTATTATTATCTACCTATGTACCTGTAAGCATAATGATAGTTCATTTGCACTAATTTTGCACCAGCGTTATCTTGCCAATTCAAAGTTCTTTCTATTGCGTTCATGAACGAGTGCTTAGTGTAATCGAACAATAATTTCAAGTGTTTATCACCAAGTGTTTGTGGTATATTGAGTCACCGCATTCATTCCATAGAATTGAACTAATAATAGCTCCATACATACACATACTCTACAAAGTACTAGAGTGACAAAAGGGATATAATGTGGTATTCGTCTATGTTGTGATAAAACATCCACGTTTATTCCTGCAAAGAGGCGATATGTGGGTGAAGTGAAAGGGCGGTTAAGCATGGTTAAAACATGGTAAAAGTACCAAAGGCGTTTGAATTTGTCTCACGTATCATGGAATGAAACTCCTAAGCATACATGACTTAGCAGGCATTTTGATGTCATTTGTAATTTCGGGTGGGTAAGCGTTCAAAAGCAACCTGTTTTTTGGCAATCCTCAACAAACTTTTGTAAATTTACCTTCTACCTAGTAAATCTAAATTCCAAGAATTTGCCATGTTGACCATAGACAGATGATGTCATGACATGTCATGTATATAGAGATCCCGCCACATAAGGTGGCAGTTGGAGGCGTCGCCACAGTCGCGTAATTCAGTGTTACCAGTAAACACGCCAAAACTAGCACTCACTGTGCCATACGGCTCGATACATTATAGGTTTCATTTGTAACGGTCTTTGGTTGCAGAGCTATAAACTCAAATAAAACAAATTAATATATCAAGGTCAAAATATGTTTATTAAACTATTTCAAACATGATTAATAATTAACGGGACTTATCCTTCTTATTATATATTACATATATTATGTGTTCCTTCACTCTGACCGCAATAGACCGTTTAGTGTGTTCAACGTAGGATTTCCCACAGCTGCAATCAATCTTATACACACCCTTATATCTTATATCATGAGTATAAATCGCGAATCTCTTAAAACTATTATTTCAAACATGGCACTGAGCATTGTCTTTACATATTTTTTACCGAGGTTAGATCAGCGGAGACCCTAGCTTGGAGAAGAACTAACAAGAAACTCCGGAAATCAATTTATTATAATCACCCTTAACAAACATAAAAATTACAAAGAGTGGGCAAAAAACACAACGCTGGTAATACTAAATTTACCTTTCATACAAAATAACACGCAATGGCGGTAACGTCAAATTTAGTTCCAAGTTTGGCTACTGCCACCTTATGTGGCGGGATCTCTAGTCAGTCGGTCAGTCCGACTATGGTAGACACGTGAGATTAAGATGTCAATAGAATCACAACCTCAATTGCGGAGATGGTCACGCAAACCTCTGACTAGCCATTAGAGTCGTAATTTTTTTTATCTTGTTACATATGAACTTGCAAATATTCCTTTCAGACGCCACATCCCTTCCCAGGGATCTGTACTACGAGCTACGTTTCCCGGCGCGCCCCAGAATGAATTCGTTCCTGAGGCTGGGCGGGAACAACTGGCGTACGCGGCTCGTGTTCCCCTTCTTCCCAGTGCCGGGGCCGAGGCTGCCTAACTCCACTGTCGGGGGAAACGATCCAGGTGAGGCACATCATCATCATCAGCCTGTTTGAATCCACTGTTGGATATAGGCCTTCCCCAAATGACGCCACTTCTCCCTGTCAGTGGCCGTTCGCATCGATTCGATGCCGGCTAACCTGCGCAGGTCGTCTTCCCACCTTGCTTGGTGAGGCACATCACGCTCATATCCATGAAGAGGGCTAGGCAGTAATAGGCACCTCTAACGTTACCCTTTTTCAATACATCTGACTGTCAAATGTCTTATTGTGACAGCGCCTACATAACCGCCCTTCCACTTCACCAACATATGCCTAGACGAGATAAGAATACATAAATACACATCACACTCATTTCCGTAAAGAAAGGTAGGTAGTAATAGGTACCTCTAAAGTCACCCTGTTTTAATATTGCATCTATCTGACTGTCACATGTCTTATTGAGTATGTCCATACATAACCGCTCTACCACTTCACCCAAATATGTATATTCTTTTTGTCAACCTTATGTTCTCGACACGTGCGTGCGACGGAGTCTGAAACTATTATACTCAGACCCTATGTATGGAATGTTAGGTTTGTACTACATATATTATACTATTTCCAGGTTACGTGAGCGAGATGTTCATACCCTTACAGCATTCCATTTCCATGGCCCTGATATCGAACCTCACAGGGCAGGATATCAGTAATGCCAACGTGAGGATGCAAAGGTTTCCGCATCCAGCGTACGAAGATGACATATCTGTGCCAATTCTGACTCTGTTGTTCCCGACCTTTATCATAATGAGCTTCATGTACACAGTCAGTAATCTTGTGAGGGTTTTGATTATAGAGAAGGAGGTACAAATAAAGGTGAGTCTTGTTTTGAGTAAATAATAATAATAGTTTTAAGACATTCTCGATTTATACACATGATTAATGAAACGTCGGGTTAATAAAGGTAACTTTATTATATGTATAAAAACATACGCGATAAGTCCCGTTAGTTATTAATCATAAATATTTATAATTACAATAATTATTTGACGATTATAATAAAATTTATAATTCCGGTGTAAATTTTAGTATTTTTGAAGTGCATTTAATAATTTTCCATTTTGTTTACTTATTTGTAGGAGACACTGAAAATAATGGGAGCCCCAAGCTGGCTCCATTGGTCTGCTTGGTTCACGAAGCAATTCATTTACCTCTTCATTGTGGCAGCTATATTTGTGATTCTACTTAAGGTGAGATTCTAGATCAACATTCATGTGTGTTTATGAATTAACAGCCTTTGACATTTTTGACATACATATAGATCACTTTCACCTTCTTTAATCCCTTTCGCGGTAACAGAGCCTCGTAGACGATAATATATCCTAGGTCAGTTTTTAGTATGAATAATGATGTTTTAATATACCTTTGACTGTATAGTATTATATTATCTGTGCCTTTGATATACATTCAACATAAGGTTATACCAGTTATCATTTGAATTAGGAGCAACATAACATACTCATCTCAAAACTTTTCGCAATACTAATAGGGTTATAAGACATGCGTTGTATCTACGAAGGACTTTGGTAAAGAAAATTGTAATGTGTTTAATAAGTGATGATGACTAAGTATAATAGCGGCTCCGGCGGAGGATTGGCGTTGTGGGATTCATCTGGGCCCTTACACAGTTATAATAGAGTACATAGAAATCTTGGTTGTATATTTTGTGTATTGCTGTTCCTGTAAATAAAGATTATTCGCTTGAATATTATACGTTGTATATACAAAGGTAGCTCAGAAAACAAACGTGTGTTTAATGAATACTATATTTTCCAGGTGAAGTGGTTTTCCGCCGAAGGGGTTGCAAGCTACGCCGTGTTCACGCACACGCCGTGGCTGATGCTGTTCTGCTTCTTATTGCTGTATCTGATCGCAGTCATATTTCTGTGTTTCATGATCAGTAGCTTTTTCTCTGTAGGTGAGTTATTATATAATTAAATGTGTGAACTCAATAGCAAAAAAAAAGCAATGCTTATCGTCTATTTATTAGGGTTTAAAGCGTTCATTGTTCTTTATCGATTGCAAATAAACATCAATAAAAAATATAACCGGGTTTTTTAGTTTGCAAACAGTTATAAACACAACCAAGCAAGCAAGGCAAGGTGGGAAGATGACCTGCGCAGGTTGGCTGGCATCAAATGGATGCGAACGGCCACTGACAGGGAGAAGTGGCGTCATTTGGGGGAGGCCTATGTCCAATAGTGGATTGATACAGGCTGATGATGTATAAACACAACCATGACCGTTATGCTTACGGAATAGCCAGTGGTTTTCATGTCCAGCTTCGCCATTGTGCGATTGGTCACAAATTGCTAGGCCATCGTCCAAAAAATTCCATAAACTCCTTTAATCGCGTCTTTTGACATACCGAGAAGTTTCAGCTAGCTAAGACATCACTCATAAACATGATTCTTATGTCAACGATATAACTTTTTCCAGCCAGCACAGCATGGACAGCCCTGATTTGGGTTACGCTCATCAACTCATTTAATCGCATCTTTCGACATACCGTGAAGTTCCAGCTAGCTAAAACATCATACATAAAAAGGATTCTTGTGTCAACGATATAACTTTTTCCAGCCAGCACAGCCACAGTGTGGACAGCCCTGATTTGGGTGCTGCTCTTCTTGCCAGCGCTGGTAATGTCAAGGAGCGACCCGCCGCCGCTGGGGGTCCAGTTGATGATGTGCCTGAGCGTCAATTGCGCAATGCATCTAGGGTTCACGCTCATGTTTAGCGCCGAGTCTACTGGTGGTAAGTTATACTTTCTTATATGTATATATTCAAGCGTCTACGTCCTCAACGAGATGCCTGGAACGATCCTGACAAATCTCCCTTGCTTCACTCATATCCATTGACCTTCTCATATATTCTCTTTTGTTGTTCACACTACGCCCGTTTCGAGAATAATTAGTTGGTAAGCTTAGTTGGTAAGATTCCATATACCTCTAATCTCTTAGTCGCATCTACGATATGCTAGGTAGAACAGCAGCTAGTTAGCATACTTTTTACGTCCCAGCTAGCACGGGACAGGAACATTTTATGAAATTCTTATATAACATTGACTGAATTCGTTGTCTGCAGGGTTACGGTGGTCAGGGCTGTTCGAAGCCCCGGCTAATGATACAGGAGTGCTCCTATTAGGGCACGTGGTCTTGATGCTTATTTTCGACTGTTTCCTGTATATGTTGGTTACGTTGTACATGGAGCAAATCCACCCTGGACCGTATGGCACGCCGAAACCCTGGAACTTCTTCTTGAAGAAAGACTTTTGGAGGAGGAAAAGCTCCCATCAAGGTATGCTTCATTTTTATTTCATAAATTATGACTACTACTAAAGTTCCAAAAGGGTTTTCACGATTTTTTTCTTTTTTATTATTTATCATATCCAAAATTCAAATTAGTTTTATGATATAATTACATCATAATATCATAAAAATGCTATGATTTAGTTAGCCGACGCATGACGGCAAAAGATGTTGATACATTACGTAGACATACGAGATATTTTTCACATTATTACAAATAAAATCCTCTTTTTCTTGGTTTCTTTGTCTTTCATAGTCATTTAAAATACAGTACGCATAATGACAGTTATCACTTGCTCTACGATCAGAGCCAAGGGCCTAAAAACTTGGCGATATAATTAAAATTATAGAGGATATAAAAAGATCACATTGCTTATCGAATGCTTATATGATCGTGACTCTAGGGTTCCAACCCTCGACCCACTATTATATACCCTGGGCCCTTACTCCACTAATTCATTTTAGCCACAATATTACTTCAATATCGATATTGTGGCCACTGGAGGGCCGTAATTTGACACTTTTGGCACTCCACTAACAAATTTTGGCCACTGAGGGGCTATCGAACTACATCTGCGTCTGAAGTACAAAAAAAGCTAATCCACTAACCAAACGTGAGTCAATGTCAGTTCAATGTCCTTATATTTCGTACTCCACTATTGACATTTCCATACTTGATTGGCCACTGAGGTGCCACTGAAGTGCCATAATATCGATATTGAGGCACAAGTGTGGCTGTCAAAATATTACCAGAGTGCCACTTTTACGGCCGAGACGCAGAAGTATCGCTATAGCGACGCAGTTGAGTGGCTGTCAAAGTTAATTAGTGGAGTAAGGGCCATTGAAACACAAGTTCCAGAACTGAGTTCCACCAGTTACCTCAAATGAGTATAACAATTATTTCAGTTGACGTAGCACCGGGTAAAATCGAAGAGTTCAAGGACGTTGTCTCTGATGAGGAACCTACGGGCAACGCTGGAGTCGAAATACGAGTAAGATCTTCAATACTAAAAGCATAATGAAATTACTAATTACTTAGGAACTTATTAAAAAAATTCTTTTATTTGTGTATATCTTGACGTTAGAAGTACATTTACCATGAAGTGTCGATGAAGCGAAATAATTTTTAAATGTACGTAGCGTGAAGAACAGAAAAGCGTGTTTTAGAAGGTTTATGCGTGTGAGTGAAGCAAGAGATTTGTCAAGATCGTTCAAGGTGATGATCGATAGTCTCTGCCTATCCTTTTAGGGACGCAAAGGCTGACTTTATGTGTGTAAGTTTCATTTAAATTAGATACATACTTGAACTTCTTTCAGAATCTATCGAAAGTGTATGGCCCAAACATAGCGGTAGACAATTTGTCCCTGAACATTTATGACGATCAAATCACGGTCTTACTTGGACGTAATGGTGCTGGAAAATCTACTACGGTGTCGATGATTACAGGTAAGGGTAAATTTAAGCGCTTCACGACCGTTAGCATTGCCTTTCACTTAACAAGAAACCGGGATTTATAGCGTTTATTTTATAAACAAAGTATTACCGTTGTTAACCGACCTTTGGCCATGTTGCAATGGTCTTGATCACAGGTCAACTGATGTGCGAGCAAGATGTCGTAGTCTCCATCAAAATGTTCTGTCAATTCACCGTCTATCCTCATTTCAATGCTTCTTAAGTAAAGCGTATGTTTATGATGTTGGTAACGTGCCGTGCCAATCTGTGACTTAATTAAGAAGTTTTTTAAGGATAATGCTAACTAGCTGCCATTCATCCCGGCATGTCGTAAAAGGCAACTAAGGGACAAGGGTTAATTGAATCTATTGAGCGATTGTCTAGCAATCTGTCACCAACGTTCCATACGATCACACTTCCCCAATATTTATGCTCTAAAAGTGACATTCGAGATATTATATCGTTATGTTCACCCCGAATGGGATTAAAAGACGTAATTGTATATGTATATTGTTCTTATGCAGGCATCGTTCCGCCAAGTAAAGGCGCCATTTGGGTGGCTGGTCACAACCTGCAGCAGAGCTTGGAGCAGGCACGAACCAACGTGGGATTGTGCCAGCAACATAATGTCTTGTTTGACGAACTCACTGTGAGAGAACATTTGATATTCTTCTCTCGACTGAAAGGGCTGACTGGCGAAGAGCTCAAAAATGACGTAGACACCATGATTGAGAAATTAGAGCTGAAAGATAAGGTAAATACGCACGTAATATTTAAGTTCGCCATCGACCATTAATGTTAACTGACAGAGAAATCATACTTAAAACTATAAATAAGTTCTTTTTTCAAATGAATTTAAATATGTTGAGTGTGAAATGTTTATTTCAAACTCAATCTTAATAGTAGTTTGCACACCATAAATAATAAAAACAAACCATTGATATCAGACTTAGAAGAAATCCTAACATACGCATTTCATAGAGCTTGCTAAACAATATGTATGACAAAGCACTAAAAGGTTTAACCATACATTTTTTACATTGCAGAGCAATTACAGGGCAGCGGGTCTGTCGGGAGGACAAAAAAGGCGTCTGTGTGTCGGCATAGCCCTTTGTGGGGGCGCCCGAGTAGTGTTGTTGGATGAACCTACTTCGGGCATGGATCCTTCGTCAAGACGAGCGCTCTGGGACTTGCTACAGAAAGAGAAAAAAGGTACAGTTTGTATATGCATGTATAAATCCGTTAATTCTGTTCCAGCCCGGGCCGTTTAAAGAATGTTCATTAGTTGTCGTTCTTGCCGGCATCTCGTACTTGTAGAAAGCTAGTAAATTAGTCGAACTAGCAACCAGTCACTAATGTTTCATATAACGTGAAAGTCCCATTATTCATGCTAAAAATGTGACCTATGACATTTATATCGTCTCTTGAAGGTTCTGTCTCCCACGTAAGAAATTAAATGACGTATGTATGTTTATGAATTAATTAGTAAATAAATTTTTTGAATGTTGTATATCATTACTTATTTTTTTCAATGCTTACTTGAACAATACGACGTTTTTTACTTAGTCTATCGTAAATTTGTACCCTTGTGTTGTGGGTATAAAGTTTATATCTCTATAATTTCATAATCCAGTCCCAAATAACAGTAATAATAAAGTATTATTACGAGCATTTATTCATTTGATGTTACAGGCAGATCTATGATACTGACTACGCATTTCATGGATGAAGCAGACTATTTGGGAGACAGGGTAGCCATTATGGCTGAAGGTAAACTGCAATGCGTCGGTTCTCCGTTCTTCTTGAAAAAGCATTATGGAATTGGCTACACGTTGGTCATTGTTAAAGAAGAACAATTCGATTCGGAGCAGTGTCATGAAATCATTAGAAAATATATACCTGATGCCATGCCATCAATGGACAATGGTAAGTACAGAATTATGTATGTGGATAATGTACATGATATGTAACAAATAACATTATGTTATAAGAAAACAGAAAAGAAATTACTGATGACTGTATCAATTTTGCATTTATGATATGATCTGATCTTCGCTATCCATAACTTTTACGTGTATAACGGGTTGGAACCGAAGTAACGGCAGAGTCATAGTTGTACGACAACCAGGACCACACATTAATATATCTCGACGTTCAATAAGTGTACTTATATTGAATAAAAAATATTTTGTATTACCTTCGTGCGTATCAAAAACTTTACGTATCAAAACATTACGAATACAATCTACGGGCTTAAAAAATCTAAGAAAAAGATCGGTCTAGGAAAAACGTCCTGAGCACATGCTCTCCTATTTTACTAGTTCTTGCAAATAGGTTAAAGCTAGCACTTAGCAGTATTTAAATATTGTTTACAGCCTTTGAAATATCATATCCACTGGCGAGTGAACACAGCCCCAAGTTTGAAAATCTTCTTTTGGAATTGGAGGAAAAAGCCAATACTTTTGGAATGAAACAATATGGTCTAGTGTCCACTACTTTGGAAGATGTTTTCATGACGTAAGTTCTTTTAGACATCATAAAATACTGTGCTTGCAATATAAGTCGTAGTGAAAATAGAATCTGCAATATGAGATGCACTATTTTCTATTAATGTAAATTTTATGTAGTAAGTCATTAAATTATTTCAAGTTGAATAATTTAGTAGCTATATATGAGCAGACAACAGAATAAATATAAAATGGTTTACCACCTGTCACTTTGGATATTGATTATCTGGCGGATTCTGCGTGACCAAAGATATCACAAAACATTTAACTAATGGTGGACATTCAACCTCAAAATTTGCCGAAAAGGTTTTATGAACATATAATAGAGTGTTATATATTAATTTTATAATCCCGTTCAAGTCAGGAACGTAAAAAGAATGCTAGCTGCCATACCCGACATGTCGTAGGAGGTGACTAAGGCACTAGTCTAAATGGAATCTAATAAATTAATAAATTTGTTTATTATTAAGTCTTCTTCACCAACACAAACAAACAATAAGAAATCTATTGAGCGATGGGCTATAAACCTGCCACCAAAGTTCCATATGACATCTTAACCCGAATATTCATGCTAAAAAGTGACCTAGGATATATTACCATGTTACCGTACCCGTGTACCGGACGTAAATGTATATTAACTTCACAGAGCGGGTACGAGCAAAAAGGATACGGACTCCGAAGAAACTGAATCCACAAAGAGCAAAGCGAGCACCAATCCAGTCCTCGAGAATCATGCCGAACAATACCGTGAGTAAAATAATAATAATAGTAATAATATTTGGACATTATTTCACCAATTGAACTAGCCCCTTGGTAAGTTTATTTTAAACTTTTGTTAAGGGTACTAATCAACGTATATTTAAGAAATGTATGCATATTATACATAGATAAATACATATATAGCATTTTTAATCAACAACCAGACTGGAAAGCAGTAGAAAAGCGTTGTTCTCAACTTTGCCTCTACCGAGAATCGAACCCGGGACCCCACGATTAGCGTTCAGGTGTCTAACTGATCGCGGCACGGAGGTCGTCATTATTAATTTATCTCCTATGTTATTCTCTTATAATATTATTAGCTGTTCCTGCGAAGTCGTCCGAGGGGATAGTTATTATAAGTATGATCTGTGGCACCTTATGTAGCATTACAGATATGGCAAACACCGCTATTATGTCCATCCCCAATACACGTCGAAATCAATATACATATTATGCAAAATCCCTCAAGTTATATGTTTATTTAAAACTGTATTCACATGAAGGGTGGTTACGTTTTAAGGGTATTGATAAGACATATGACATTCAGATAGACGGTCATATTGAAAAAGGGTGACGTTAGAAGTACCTATAACCGCCGAGTGTGTATGAAGAGGTGTATAAGTGAATGAAGTGAAAGTGGTTGGTCAGGATCGGGATGAATGGTGATCCGTGATCTCTGCCTATACCTCTTCAGGAAATCAGGCGTGATGTGTATGTATGTATTCACATCAGTATTAATTAAATTATAAATAAATATGAAACTAAATACATACTATTAAAATCCTAAACAGAATTTGTATTTAATATTAATACTAAACGTTTTATTCCAGTCGATGATGAAAACGACAAGATTAAGGGATGGAAGCTACTTCGCTTGCACATTTACGCCATGTGGTACAAACTGTTCCTCGTCTTGACCAGATCTTGGATTTGGTTGGCTCTGCAGATCCTGGTACCTATTTCGATCATGTGTGCGTCTATGGCTATATTCTTACACGCGTTGGCGACGACTGACAACATTAGACTTCGGGAACTTACTCTGGATCAAGGGTAATAATGTTTATATGTAGTTTATTTAGTTAACTTTATTTAGGTAGATTGTGTTGAATATATGTATGTATATGAGTAAATCACGTAAAACTAGGGCTCCAAGTCTAATAATGCGTTTTAGCACAATCATAGTTAATTGTCACTTTAGTAATAGTGCGAAGTTGGTAGTGGATAGCTAGTGTCAAATTTCATCATTTGTGACGGCAAAAGTGCCAGATTAAGCAATAAAAATGGCGAAATGTCACTTTTGATATTCCACTAACAACTTCATACAGATATTGAAATGATATTGAACTACGACTATGCAAAAAGCATTAGTGGACTTGGGGCGCCTATTAGTAACGACCTCCGTAGCTCGAACCGTTACCGTGTTCGATTCCCGGTGAGGTTAAGAACTTCGCTTTTCATCTGCTTTCCAGCTTCGTTGTCGAATATATACATGGATTTCAGTTAAATATACTTTGCATCTTATCTCAAGTCTGAAAATTACCTTAACAAAGGTCTAGTTCGTTTGGTTTAAGTACACTACCAAGTATATTATGTTTCTCAATCTCATAGTCGTATGTACAAACAGTTATATAATTTTCATAATTCCAGATTCAAAAGAACCGAGACACTGACGAAGAATTTTAGTGTTTACAATGAGCTATTCCCTACTGCCGACGCAAATAAGAAAATAACCATTGTACCCGACGACATGTCTATGAATGCATATTATTTGAGCCGGGTAAGAATCTTTTGTCTTTTCAAATTATTATAATACTATTATCTGAACACGTGAAAATATTCATTAAACATACAATTTCACAGTTTAATTATGAAACATGTCACTTTATCGTAATAGTCTGTATCTTTATACGCGATATGAACACCACCGTAATGTTTGGTGGTTAAACTTGAGTTATATGTGTCTATAAAATCACTTGCTCTGCTATTTCTGAGATGGATACATAAACCCCTCACTACTCCGCTAGTTAAGCAAACGACATTTTCTTCCTTATGTTCTGAAATATATATTTTTTAATATTTTTTGTTTCTTTTTGTTTCAGGCTGTTAATTTGAGAGAAATGGATGCCTTGAGGACTAGAGTTCTGATCGGTGCCTCAGTAGACGATGAAAATACAACGGCCTGGTTTAGTAATTTCGGTTACCACGACGCCCCGATCTCTTTGGCCTACGTGCATTCGGCGTTGCTTCGATCTGCTGCCCCCGACGCGACTATAAAAGTTGGCAATCATCCGTTGCCTGCTAACTATGCGGATTCGGTGAGTACCATTTTACAAAACGACATGCTCAGTCAGAGCTACATTTGTCTATGTACGCAATTGCAGAGATAATAAATCTGTGGGCACCTCGAAACCACGTGTTGACCAGATAGTAAAAGAGCTCCTTAAACCAACTTTCGTGAGATGTGAAACTGTATTAAGGATTTGTTATACAGATTCACATCTAGCAGAAGTAGAAGAATCTAGTTTCATTGGAATACGGCGATAATTATTAGAATGATGATTGGTAGAAATGCAATATTTGGCTTTAATTTTAGTGTAATATTAATTTTCAAAGTGTAGAAGTTTCTGTCCACGTGGATTATTTCATTGATTATATATGAGTGAAGTGATATAACATGTATAAATGAATTTAAATGAATCTATGTCAAAGCTGTAAATTCGTGTTTGAAAATTGATGTTTTATTTTCAGAGGGATCTCCAATTGATAATAGCGTCACTTTCGATGCAGTTCTCAAATGGCATTGGTTACAGTTTAGCAATCGTCAGTGCAATCTTCATCATATTCTACATACGAGTAAGTGTACAGTTTGAATATGATTTTTACATATTTATATCAACATTATCTAACCAAAGGTTTATCTCAATTTACACTTTACTTTAATGTTTATCACATAGTACAGTAATGTTAAGTGCATCGATATTCAAATAATAATATAATAATCATATTGTAGGACACTATTAGGTTACTAGTCAACGTATATGTAAGAAATATATACTTATTATACATGTTTAAATACATACATAGCATATATAATCAACGACCGGACTGGAAAGCAGAAAAAAGCGTCTTAAGTCTTCCTTCACCGGGAATCGAACCCGGGGCCTCACGATTAGCGTCCAGGTGGCTAACCAATCGCGCCACGGAGGTGGTCAAATATAATAACCGTCGTCGGAGATAGTAGTTGCATAGTTTACGGTTGCAACCCTCCTTTTATTCTTCTTGTCTATGGGCCCTGAATCAGTTTTGTTTTTATTTTAGGAACGTGTTACTGGAGCTAAACTACTGCAGAAGGCTGCCGGTATTCAGCCATATGAAATGTGGTTCAGTGCAGCCGTGTTTGACTTGATCTGGTTCCTTATTATATGCCTCAGCTTTATCGTAACCTGTTTAGCGTTCAATGTGATTGGAAGTAATACAGCTGCTGAATTGGGTAAGTAACATGTGTAAATGAAGATTATTCTTCATTTTATTGACGTCACAGCTAGTTTGGGTATATCATACGTAACGGTTCAATAATAATATAAATAATTTCCATTCGAACTTTATCTTATGAAACTGCATGCGAAAGAAACCTTAATTAGTTTAATAATATATGTATGATAAAATAATATTGTAGGGCACTATTACACCAATTGAACTAGCCCCTTGCCAGTACATTCCATACTAGAGTTAAGAGTACTTATCAACATATACTTATGATATATAGATAAATTCATAAATAGCATATATGTTCAACAACCAGACAATAGAGCAGAAGAAAAGCGTATTTCTTATCTGCCTGCACCGGAAATTGAAATTAAAAACGAAATTTCAATGGCAATGGAGAAATTTTACACTTTAGTTACTCCACTAAAAACCTCGCACCATTAATTATCGAGCTAATAGTGAAGTACGATAGCGATTCTACTAAAGTACGATTTTACTAAAAATACATTAGTAGTTTTGATTCAGGGGTCCAGGCCTAATGCTTTTCGTACAATCGTAAATTAATATCACTTCAGTAACGGTGTGAAGTTTTATTGGTGGAATAGCTAAATACGCCATAAGCCAATTTAAAGGCGTAATTTGGCACTGGCATCAATGGTGAAATTTGCTAAGAAATTTGCTTTTGCTAATCCACAATCAACTTCACACCGATATTGAAGTGCTAATGAACTACGATTTTGCTGAATTGCATTAGTACGTTTTGGCCCCAAGTGGTAAACCGTCCACGCCACACAAGCCGTGATCGTTTGTTCAATTTGATACTTTTTCAGGTCGTCTCTACTTGTGCCTGGTGATGTACGGATTGGCATTGATGCCTTTCACCTATGTGATGTCGTACTGCTTCAAATCGCCCACTTTTGGCTTCACCATAATGGTTTTTGTCAACCTATTCTTTGGTGAGTTTTTTTATCACATTAGTTGACTCAATTGCCCGGAGTTACTTGTTGATTTTTCTCCAAGGCAGGGCTTCCGAACCGTTAAAAGTTTTAATATTACAAGACAATCAGTGTCCGACGAATGTTCGACATTCAATGAATTTACTGAACTTGTAATTATGTTAAATAAAAACATTTGAGTTTGAGTATGAATTGTATTTTCATGCAACAAATCTTGTATCTTTAGGCTTATTACAAATTCTACTGTGTTAGCAGGGGAAGTAAAAATAATCCTAAGTAGATGCAAATCTTCTAAGCTAAGAGGAGACGACTAAGGGACTAGGAGTAAAATGATCGTGTTGGGTACTGGGCTAGTAACCTGTCACCAATGTTCATATGACATCATAACATCGATATTCATGCTTAAAAGTGGCTTATGATATTGGCTCCGAAGTTCAGTCTACCCCGAAAGGGATTAATGGACGTAAGTGTACATATGTGACATACGCTCCACGATTATTAACTCTTGCGGAATAGCCAGTGACGGTTCGAATGTTTGGTCAAACTTTAAATATTATGTTTTTGTAAAATATTTTAACATACCGCTAAATGTCATCGATATAAAGAAACTCTGGTTGGTGATTAAACTCAGAATGTTTGTAACATACGCTTTACGACTTGTGTATGCACACTCTCTTTTTTTCGTTGTGGCGGGGTATTCTGAGGCTTCAGTGCCGATCCCAGTAATTTTAAAGGCAGGAAGAATCTTTATACATATATTTTATTATTTTACAGGATTGATTGGTGCACAGGTAGTAGTGGCCCTATATACGTTCCAAGTAGAAAAGGCACCGGAAATTCTAGATCAAATTCTTCAGTTTTTCCCACTTTACAGTGTAGTGACTGCTGTAAGGTAGGTCCTTTTTATTACTACGTCGAGCTTACTTCTATCTGATATGTTCTTTACAGTTAATATATACAATCACGTTCTTTAATCCCTTTCGGGGAGATCAGAACCTTGATGATGTAATATCTGCTAAGTCACTGTTAGCATGAATATTGGGGTTGCGATGTCAAAATGGAACATTGGTGACAGGTTGCTAGCCCTTCGCCCAATAGTTTCTATTTACGTCGCCTTTTACGACATGCCGGAAAGAACGGCAGCTAGTTAGCATTCTTTTTACATCGCGAACAAAACGAGACCAAATAGTTAAGTGTTAACATAAGACTCATTCTTTTTTTTGAGGTTGAGGATCCAAATTTTATTCCAAAGCGAACATATTTAGCCAGTTGGGCATCACAATATTCAGCTGAAAATAAATATTTGTATTTTCAACTTTCACTGAGCTGCTGACTTCGTTGACAATCCATAGACGACTGTTTTTATCCGTCTTTAATGCAAATATTTATGGATAATTAAAATTGATTCCACCTATATAACTTTACCTATATTATTTTTGTAGAACAATGCACGAGTCAAGGCTTATGGAATGGTCGTGTATGGAAGCTTGCGGCTACTTAGCAGTGCTCCCCAACTTCACTGAGTGCACCATGGAATCATTGTGTCAAATGTTTTCAAGTAGATGCTGCAGTGAGTATAATAATACTTTATTCATTCGGTCAGTAGTGGTTAACGATTTACCACTTACGCGAGGAAAGAAAAGAAGATTTTTAATTTGCTAATTTGATCTTTTTTATTCTTTATTTCCCTTGTTTTTATTGCCCTTAATTTAACACGATAAGAAATAAGATAACTTATAATTTACTGCAATAAAAATTATTACCTAATAATTCTATCTTAACAACTAAATTCTACTTAAGTATATGGCACTTATCCTTTTTTACTAAATAGGAATTTATTTTCGTTTGTTTCAGTTAGAGAAAACTCTTATTTGGAGTGGGAAAATCCTGGAATATTGCGCTATTTATTTACCCTCTTTATCGTTGCTGTGATTTGCTGGATAATCATGATGATCCTGGAATACAGGCTCGTGTCGAAGGTAAATAATAATAACATCTATATATTTTTATTTTCGAGCGAGATTCTGTTTTTAATGCCGTTTAATGCATGCCGTACCTACATGACCTCGATCAAATGTTCGCTACTATTTTTCAAATCGGCGTTTATTCAGGCGGACAATGAGTTTAAATTTTATGACTTCTGACGATATTTAAGAATTTCTACAAACACGACTATATAAGCAGAACTAGTAACTTAGTTCGGCTAACCATCAGAACTTTGAAAGTATCGTTTTACGCATTTTCACAAATTCCTAGTGATTCTGTATAAAATGACAAAATCAGAGAGAAAATAAGAAATATTGTTTGTTCCTAGGTATATAACTGGCAAAAGAAACCACCACCAGTAGATCCAAATGAGTTGGACAGTGATGTGGTGAACGAACAAAAGCACGCCGAGGCTATAGGAGCATCCCAATTGAAAGATCACAATCTTGTGGTTCAGAAAATATCCAAATATTATAGAAAGAACCTCGCTGTTAATCAGGTCTCGTTCAGTAAGTGAATGTTTTATTTTATTGTACATTTGATAGATAAAAATCTTAATATGAATATCTACACGAATCAATAATGTTATTCGTAGACACAGTTGACTAATTCAAGATCTTTATATAAAATCTTTAAAATAAAATTAATTTAATTTAAAATAAATCTTTATATAAATAATGTATTTAATTGAAAAAGGGTGACGTTAAAAGCCGAGTGTGTATGAGAGGGTGTCTCATATCAATGAGGTGAGCGTAGTTGTCAGAATCGGGACGGATGAGATCCCGTGATATCTGCCTACCCCTCTACAGGGAGGCGTGATTTGTATGTATGTATCTTTATGGTTATACAAGTCATTGATCCGCAATTTCATAGACGAAATAAGTTCATGCTGATCTCGACACACAGAGCTTAATATGTTTTAATTATTCTTTATATATTATAAATCGAAACCTTTGCTGACAATATTGTCTCTTATTGGATTGCAAGACATCTCAATCACAGTTCTCTACTAAAAATATCTACTTTATTCTCAGAAACTGTGTGTTTGTATAGAAATTTAACAGATTTTTATAACTTTCAGCTGTGGGAGACAGAGAATGTTTCGGGTTATTGGGCGTCAATGGTGCTGGGAAAACTACCCTATTTAAAATGCTTATGGGCGACGAAAGAGTATCAAGTGGCGACGCCTACGTTAAAGGACACTCGGTGAAAACTGATATCAGAAATGTCTATACTAATATAGGTTAGTATACATTAGATGTAATATATAAAAAATATGTATTACTTAAAATTGAAGCCCTTAAGTTGGATGAAATTAATATTAATAAATAATTATAATTGTATTAGCTATCGATTTATTTAATTCGGCTGTACGTTGTCGTGAACGAACTTGGGTATTGGCATAACATTTAATAAATATATAAACTCGTTGTTAGTACTGAAATAGCACTTCAGTAGTGGTGTAAAGATGTTAGTAGATTAGCAAAAGTGTAAAATTTTGCCAAAAAATTGAACAAAGATTACTTTAGGTTCTTTTCAGTAAGATTTATATCTTTTCTAGGTTACTGTCCACAATTCGATGCAGTGTTTCTAGAGTTGACCGGTCGAGAGACGTTGAAACTATTCGCCCTCTTGAGAGGGTTACACCCTGGAACAACGGCTGCTCTCACCGAGTATTTAGCTGAAACCCTTGGGTTCTCCCAGCATTTGGACAAAAGGGTAAGAAAAGGGTCCGGTTCTAAAAACATACTTAAGAGTATATTATATTGTATATATTTATCAAACATACTATTTAGTATGAAGATTTTTTTAACGTGACGTGGTAGCTACACGTAAGGCCCACTCTTTGTAATTGCTCCACCCTACATGCATGTAAAGATGTATAAATAATTATTTTTTTCGAAATCTATAAATTATGTTTTGAAGTTATAAATAACAGTATAATCTATAGTTGTAATAATTGTGAATAGAACTGCTATATTTCTAAAGCAATTAAATTTAGTTGTTACTCACTCAATTCGCGAATTCATTATAAAATGCTCGTGGTTTATGCTAAACATACATAAAAGTAATTTGTAATATCTGTGCGAAGAATGCAATTAAATGCTTCTTTATTCAATATAACGATTAAAAAAGAACCAGTTATAGAAAGATAAAAAAAAATACATTTTTCCCAAAAATTCTGTGATTCGATTTGTGTTATAGGTCGGGCAGTATTCTGGTGGCAATAAGCGCAGGCTCAGCACAGCAGTGGCTCTGATGGGAAGGGCCAAGGTTATCATGCTGGACGAACCCACGACAGGGGTCGACCCAGCCTCCAAACGACAAGTGTGGAAGGCACTACGGTAACCATAGAAACAAAAATACAAACACTCACTACCAATCACACTAGCGGGGTCATTAATATAGTCCTTGTATACATATTTGCGGGCTATTTGAACGTCTAATGACACTTTTTCTTTTATTTATCGCTTTAAGTTTCACGACTACTTTTATTTTGGTGGGATAGTCAAAGGTTCGGGACTCCGCAATTGCAATGGTAGTAATTCTGTCATCACCTCGATTACATTTGTTGACCAGATAGGCAGCAATCAATGGGCAGGTGTAAGCGGTGTCGCTATTTACAAGCACTGACTACTACCTGTTCCGAGAAATGGGTACATATATTATGTTATATAGGTTCACATAGAAAATCAGCTTCTTCATCCCGAAAGGGATTAAAAGACGTGAATATATATGTATAAACTAATTGAAAATGACTCTCTGTGTTGCGAAGTAATTTATCGTTTCAGTCACCTAGTAGGCTAATATGATGAGGCTTTGTAAGAAGTAGTTATTGTCGTTCTTTGTTTCAGGGACTCGACGTCATCTAGGTCCATAATCCTGACGTCCCACAGCATGGAGGAGTGCGAGGCGCTGTGCAACAGACTCACCATCATGGTGAATGGCCAAATGCACTGCATCGGCACCCCTCAGTATCTTAAAGTCAAGTTTTCAGAAGGTAACCTTCATACAATACTTATAGTATCATTATAGAATACTAAAGTACTTAATAAACCTCCTGACTGTCATAAAACTGCGTGCTAAGACTCACTTAGGGTCGGTTCACATCTAAGGGAAAACGCGTCGACGCAATAACGTATCATCGATTGAGGGTCGAGTGTTTTTCTATTCACTTGTCTGTTCTTTATGTTACACGACAGACAATATGCGGTGGATACTTTGTTAGATGTGAACTGACCCTTAAGGCTCATGAGTAAGTAAGCAAATGTGTGATCGTGGTGATGCATCAGCGCATGCTAAAAGGCTTGGTTGTTACTATATACTATATGTATTGGCGAGGTTCTGTAGTTACAACTGTTTAGCTTATCAGGCCTCTTCAATTACATTAAAATAATAAATTAAAAAGCGCGCCTTGTAAATTCAATTTGCTCCGTGTATATACTAAATAATCATTTACTACCCAGGTTTCACCCTCACAATAAAACTAAAATGGGAGAAAGAGAGAGCCACGGAAAATACTGATGTAGTGAAACAATATGTGGAAAGAGAGTTTCCTCAAAGCACTCTTGTGTAAGATTATATCACTTATTATGACAATATTATATCAACTTATTAAATAAGGTTTGGGCATGTAATGTGGATGAACGATAGCATTGACAAAATATATATGTTAGGAATATTGAGATATTTTACTAAAGATACATCTTATTGAAATATTGTAATATGAGAAATAGGTGACATTCTCGGAAAGAACTTAAGAACTTTAAAGAACTTATTTTTAGAAGTACGTATGCGTACAGAATATGTATGCGGATATTTATGGAATGAAAGTGGTTAGCCAAGATCGGAAATGGGTGCCCGTGATTATGTGTAAGGAAATAGCGTAAGTGTGTACATATAAATGAACATCTTTATTATTTACCTTTCTACAGAAATAATAAAAAGGTATTATTGGTTACCATTATTTATTTATTGGTTAATTATGCTTTCAGAGAGGAGCATCAAGGTTTAGTAACCTATTACTTGAAAGACCGGGATATGAAATGGTCAAGAATGTTCGGCGTAATGGAGAAAGCAAAACAAACTCTGCCCATAGAAGATTACAATCTTTCACAAACGACCTTAGAACAAATATTCTTGCAATTCACAAAATATCAGAAAGAAGATAACAAGAACAAATGAGAGCTGCGTAGGGACATTAAGGAGATAAGTGCAAATGTTGAACGCCTAGTTGGTTTATTTCTTGTAATTATTTAGTTACTAATTTACTCGTTAAAACCTTAAATGAACGGCATAATTTTTATTTCTATTTAGTGACTACGAGATTTTTGTGACAATTATAAACTAATACCACTTAGCTTTATTAATATCTAGTCGTTGCAACCACAGTTTAAATGTTCTGTGTAAAAGGTAACATAAATGAATGCAAGTATATCATATCATAATATACTGAGTTTCGCCATAACTATGACGAAGATGTTTTTTTTATGATATGGGTTAAATCCTCCGATTGATTCCAAAAGCATGAGATTTGAATATATGATTATGACGATTAATATAAAGAAGAATAATGGACAAAAGAAAAAAAAATAAGGGTATAAATTCTTATAAATTAATCTAATGATTAAAATAATATGTAGTTTCAGGTATCCAAAGATTAATAAATATAATTTAATTGCCTTTTATTAACTGTAAACCGGTACCTATTTTTGTTTATTATATTATAAAATTAAGTTTTGTATATTCCGAACGCGTTAAGTTATAGACTATGCTGTGAATTCATGATTATTATGTGATAATTGTTAGAATTAGGTATAAAAAAAATATTGACAAATGGTATAATAAAACTAATCCTTATGTACCTTATAGAAATAATTAATATTATATAATTGTTGTTATAGAAAGGAAGAGAGAGAACTTGCATATGTGACACGGATCAGATATATCTACTAACTTAATTATTAGGAGCATATTGTAACAGGGTAGATTTTTAGTTAAAAATAAAGCTCTTTTTCGGCATAACAGCATTTAACGCTGTTTCTGTACTTTAAATTGTAACTTTTACTGTACTTAATATTCAAATCCATAGAAATATTAAACTGTAATGTTACATGAAACTTACTGGTATTTATTCTTGGATGGTTATGTCGATATAGATATCCTATAAAATACTTAATGAATTTGCATGTACGTAAAGTGTCAGTTTAACCGGATACAGACTGTGATACACGAACACTTAAGTATAAATAGCATTATAAATAATTATTACTGTAATTTTTTATTTTAATGACTTTTATCTGTTAACGAACAAAAATTATTGTGCCTTAAGGGTCAATTTGTGTTTAGATTAATAAAAAATCAATAATACTTTTATGAATTGTTTCAATTAACTCATTCGGAGCCAACGACACGCCTCACGTGTCCATGAAAATTCTACTCGCCACGCCGCGGACACGCCTCGCATGTCCATAAGTTTTCGATTATATCTCGAAAAGTACATGAAAAAATTTAATAAGAATTTGTGTACATGGTATTTACCACACGAATAACCATATATTCACGTGGTTTCTACTTTGAAAGAAGTTATGTTTATAATAAAAACGAACCCCTTGTGTGATGCCAAGAACACGCTACGCGTGTCCACTTTGAGTATGCGATCAGAGGTTCTAAAAGTTTGTTTAACTTTACATCAAACTCACTACGTTATCTTGTTTATTATAATATTAGTACTTACACAATAATATGTTTCTGAGTGATTTTACTCGATAGATGAGTAAATAATTTATATACTATACAAACAACAAAAAATATTATAAATTTAATAATATATAAGTAATTTTGAGAATCACATAATATTTAATTTACCTATTTACCTAAATATCCATATTCCGCCGTAATTCCTGGTTTAAAATCACTATACTGTTGCCACAACCTTATCTCTTTCGTTGCACAAACAGAACTAAGGAAATAAACTACTACAATGTATTATTAACGTATTTAGAAACATTAAACTTCGCGCAGAGCTAGTGGACACGCGTGGCGTGTTCATTTTTTCTTAGTCGCAGAGCCGCGGACACGCCTCGCGTGTTCATGACCGTTTGTATGGCGGCTCCGCTAGTAAGACGCTGAAAAATGGCGCGGCGTCGAATGAGTTAAATACCTTTGAAATATAGCTTACTCTTCAGGACAGGCAATAATGAGCGGATTTTCAATGCGACATCAAAAACCATTCAGACTTCAGCCAATTACTGGTTATCTGGTGAAATCAGAGGTTTGAGTGGCCAATTTTCTCCAAGTACCTCTCAAAGTCAATATTCGTCAACTTTTTTTTATGTTGTTTTGAGCTGTAGTTTTTCTTCGTACCAAACACTAACGCTTCACGACTTGTGTGTACACACTCCTTTTTTATTGTGGCGGGGTAATCAGAGGCTTTAGTGTCTGTCTCCGAAATATCGGAGGCATGTAAGGTATGAGCCAGTCTAAGCCCGCGTTTTACTAGATAGTCAGCACCCAACAGGATAGGTAGAGAATCATATCGCCGTACTGTAGTACCTATTCCGAGGAATTGGCAGGTTACCTCACGATGATTTCCCTCAACATTAGGTACTGTAAATATGTACTTAATTTGCATTCAATGGTACATGCCTGAGCCGGGATTTGAACCTAGGACCTCTAATAAAAAGTCGGAGGTCTTACCCACTATGAAACCAAAATTTAAACCTAATCGGCAACTACGTACCAGTTTCTAACAGTATATGCATGTATGTACAAAAATCATGGTATAAACAACATAACAATAAAACGAATATTTTGTAATATTATATTTATAATCAAATAACTTACTATTACACAACAAAACTATCTACATACTCTTACATTACCAGAATTACGTTTGCCATCTATAATGGGCGTAGGCACGGTTAGCCTCACACTGTTTATGCAAATCCTGCTTCCTTTTGACCACCTTGCCTGTATTGTTGGCTGCATCTAACAACTCCCAAGCAAATTGCTCTGGAAAATGAATCTTTTTATCCTTTTCATTGGTTGCGTCTAAGAGCCACTTTATAGCCAGGAATAAAGAGCGCTTATCTGTGATTGGGCCTGGTACCTGAAAGCAAAATTAAGACCTTTGTTCAATACAAACATAAAAAAATCCTTTTATTCACACTAGACGCTGTAATACATATACGCAAATAGAGAAAATATAATATAATAATTTACATTAATGGAACCAAGTGCACATGGCAACCCCGCGCAAGTGTGAATAGGATTTGTCGCAGCTAATGTTGATTGTGTGAAATTCACACTGCCAACGCTGATATTACAACAATCCCTTAAGTACATACATATCACACCTGTTTACATAATGAGGGGTAGACTGAGATACACCTCCTCAAACACACACCACAGTTATAGATTGTAATGACACACATTTTTAATATGACAAATATTAGATACCTCTGTGCTACTTCTCAAAGGGATAAGCAGACACTTGCAAGATCCTGACAATTCTCATTATTTTCACTCATAACCATGAACCTTCTTATACATGTTATGTTTTTCGCCCTTCTTATTATATACACATACATTCACATCCTATAAACTCTTAAGAGGTGGATAGAACCTCAAGAGACACAATAATAAGTCTAGGTGACTTTTAGCAAGAGTGTTGGGATGTCATATGGAACATTGGTTCCTAGCCCATTGGCCAATAGAATTAATTTATCTTTTTCGTAGTCGCCTTGTACAACACGTTGGAAAGAAAGACGATTAGTAAACATTCCATTTAAATCTCAGCCAACTTAAAACCTTTCTTACCTGGTAAGAGATACCTCCTCGTTTAATAGGAGTCAATGTGAGCAGAGGTTTGCAATTAGCGACTGCTTTATGCAGTATAACTTTTGGGTCCAATTCAATCTTGGCTTTCTCCTCGGGGGTGGCAGCTTTGTGGTACCTCTCTATCTGTTTCCTTTTGATGTTCTCAAACGTTTTTTCCATGAGTGTTCTTGCCAGTTGCTTCTTGCCCATTTCCATGATATGGTTTATCACTTTACTAGAATCATATTAAAATGTAAACAACAGAAACACTTGCCATTCTATTCTTAATACTGGAGCAAGAGCTGCTTATATGGTATGGAGTAAGAGGTGACTAAAGGACTAGGCCCCAAGCCAAAAAACTGAACAGTAAGTGTGATATTATTAAAATCTCACCTATTTTCTTTTTTTCATTTACACTCTTTTAGATTGATTAAATTAAGATATTATATTTTATTTTTAACAATATTCTTTATTACATGGATTATAGAGTATAGAAAGAAAAGAGACATAGAGAAAGAAACATAAAGAAAATTAAAGTAACGCAATGTTATAGAACATTATGAGTGTTTGAAGTTAGTCAAACTTTTTACTTCTTATACATACTATATCAAGCAATACTTACTCAACTAACGGATCAAAATAGGTAGAACTGGTCTGTGATACTGAGGGAGGTTTGAATGGAGTAAAAGTCAACTTGCTGAACTCTCCGCTTTCTATCAAAGCTTGCTGATCCTCTTTTCTGAACACAGGATTCTTGTAGTAATCAGGAAAGCTTGTTGCCTTAGCATAGTCTCTGGATAAAATCATTACTGCATTCCAGCTAAAACAAACATCATCACAAATTAATTTTCTAATTATATATCCTGTAGTATTTTTACATTATTCATCTACTTTATCATAACACTTCAAGAGTTGTATGGATGGCCAGGTCGGTCTCTGACTATCCCGCTACGGCAAGTGGCTGTGAAGAGTATGTTAAGTACTCTTGATATTTTCTCATGCATAATATTGGTGAGGTACAATGTAAATAATACAAATTCATATAACCAATAACACTCATAAGTTAATACTATCAAGTATTTTATACTATAAATAAGATTTATACTCACTTTGTTTGGGATTTCAACCAAAACGGCTGCAGGAATCTATTTGTAAGACTCATTTTGACAAAATTATTACAGGATAATATGAAATATCACAAATCCGAAAAGAACCGAATATATCGCTTTTGTTAAGAGCCAATATAAACTATTTCAGCAGTAGTTTACTAGTTATTTTATTACAGAATTATCATTTTAAAAAGGTAATAATATAACCAGGACTGTATAGTATTATATTATCTGTGACCAAGATAATTACATTTAACAAGGTTAGGTTATATTATTTATTTTTTGTATAATAATATTCCTGTTTCGAAATGAGTTCGATGCACATTATAACAGATTTTTTTGGTTTTGTCGATACTTTCACTAATTTAGGGTGTGAGATAAAATAAAGTTTATTTCTCTTCTCTTATTACCCTTATTTTAGAGAATTTTGCTTATTAATCTTAATCTAACTCTTGTATATAAAAAAAAGTATGGCTACACTGCTAATGAAAGCTCAACTTTAATTTTCTAATATAAACTAAAACTTCAACCATAATGTTTGTTTTCGTACTTGACAAAATAAGGGTTCTAAAATCAAATATTTGAGAGAAATCTCTTCATGTTTTTTTTGACTATATTTTACAATTAGCTGTAGTTTATATTTTTATATAATGTGGTTTTAAGTTATAGCGTACTAAGATGTCAAAGATAATTAAATTTGAATTAAAAGAATTGAGAAGATTGGCGAATGATAAATGTTCTTGTGTTCTTGAGAAACGTGTCACTCAAAATATTGCTCTTCAGCCATGGAGTCTTGGTGACCTAAAGGGTGCTGTTAAGAATATCTTGGACTATAAAATTGGCAAATATGACAAAGAGTAAGCACCAATAACATAACCTATTTATTCATCTCTAACGCAAGTTAGCCAAACTCTTTTCACTCATATAGAACCTTTGTCGATTTGTAAGAAGATGATTATTTGTATAGTTTTTCACATATTGCAAGCATATCTCCACCTTTTAAAATAGATGATCCAATATGGTTTTATTAATTATATTAATGAGAACATGTCTTCGTCCAATGATGTCCTTATGCAAGTGACGAGTTCTTCATCTTTTATTAACAAAATTTTATTATTTCAGTTTTGATGGTATAATCCTGAGCTTCAAAAACTTTAAAATACTACAAAATGTAGGCGCAATTAACCATGATAGTACGGATATCTACTTTCAAATACAAGCAGATTATTTTATATTTAGACCTCGTGTTGGTGCAGTACTTGATGGCATTGTGAATAAAAAGAGTATTACACATTTAGGTATACTTGTACACCGGTGAGTACTTGTTTTATCTTAGTTCAATTATAAGATTTTATGAATTCATCATCCTACACATTCAAGTTAGTGATCACATTTCCCTAAGCAAATATAAATTTATTGACCCTTTAACTTAGCAAGCTTATAATTATGTATAAGGTTAGATTGTTCGATGAGGAAACCTACCAGTTCCCAGAACAGGTATTTGTTAGTGCTTGTAAATGGTGACATGGCTTACCACCTGTAACATTGAGTAGTGACTATCTGGTCAATATGTGGGTTCACTTATGCCTTTGGCCTTTTGCAATTACGGAGATAGACACCTGAACCTCTTACTACCCCGCAAGAGTTAATGATCGTGAACGCGTTTTGTTGTAGATTAAAACATCCATATAAAAACAGTTTTATTAATTTCTCTTACTAAATGCTTTGACATGTTTGGTACTAGATGTTATGACCTATATTGTTTCAGAGTCTTCAATGTAGTTATACCAAGGCCCACAGATAAGCCAGGCAACAAATGGGCTGGTTCACTAGTGAGCGAAGGACAGACTGTTAAATTTAAGATAGTTGTCCTTGATTTATTTGGAGCATTACCATACATAAGGGGAGAATTAGATGAAAGGTGAGATATAGTCAATATTTTTAGTATTATATTTGGATTTACTGTATGTATGTTTATGTTAGAGGTCTTACTCATCTACACCAGCTTCACTCCATCACCTTTAGACCTTATTATATAAAATAGACCCAGGTGGTCAGAAACTCAGAGACAATATTGCCTTGTTTACTTTATAGAATGAATATTGGGGTTGTGATGTCATACATATCATTGCCTTAATAGTTTCTGTTTACTTTCTCTAAGTTATCTCCTATGACATGCCAGGTAAAAGGACAGTTAGCATTGTGTTAATGTTCCACTTTAGCAAGGTATAATATAGTTTTTTAGGAAACTAAAATTTTATATTACCTAATTTTCAGTTCCCTACAATTACCATCCTCTGATGATGAAGAATTGTCAGCAAACCCAGAAAAAATTAAGAATGTTGGCTATGTCAATTTTGAAAAGACCAAACCCCAACATAATCCAGAAGGTGGTGACTATACAACACCAGCAAAGGTTAATGGGAAAAAAGTAATCAACAGAAAATCCTCAGTGACTAATACAACAAACACTAAAATACCTAAAGAGAAGAAATCTATACCTGTGGCAACAAAACGGAGTAGAAAAGCTCTATGATGAGGACATTTAGCTTAGCCTGATAAAGATATGTGTACAAAATTTATAATGTAATTAATTTTCCCCATTATTGACTTATTTCTGCAATGCCTAAACAAATATATGTAATTCAATGAAGTGTGCAACATATTTGTTTAGGTATACCCATGTGGGACAGATGCAAATTCGACATGTGTAATATATAGTTTAATTTTATTTTTTGTGTTTCATTTTATCCAAGAATTTATCTAAATTTGGAAAGCTTCTTTTCTTTTGTTTAGGCTATCTAATGCTACTTAGCTTAATCAACCTTTGGAAGCACAGGCTATTTTTATATAGAACAAATGCATAGAAACAAAGTTTTTTTATATTGTTTTTAAAGAACTTAACACAAAAGAAGTTTATTTCTTATGCACAGTAGGAAAAGCA
Organism: Leucoptera coffeella; assembly: GCA_030578115.1. Classification (NCBI taxonomy): domain Eukaryota; kingdom Metazoa; phylum Arthropoda; class Insecta; order Lepidoptera; family Lyonetiidae; genus Leucoptera; species Leucoptera coffeella. Next base: position 211,347 of record JAMBLF010000179.1, read on the forward strand.
GTTTTAATTATTTTACATTTTATTTATAATAGGTTTAAAAATTTAATGTTATTTAAGGCAAACACTGTTATGATAACCAGCCTGTAATTGACAATTAGCATAACAATTTTAAACTATACTTTTTTTTCTGGGACATATTGAGCACCTTGCTTGTTTCTCAAGTTTTAACGGTGGTTCACTTTCAAAAGGTAAGGTATCTGGTTCATGTTAAACCAATCACTTATATTTTGAGTTACTTCTCGCGGTAAATTCAGACGTGGCGACTATACTTTATATGCGGGCTAACCAATCTAATTTTTAAAAATTTTTGCTTGGAACATTGAGTGTTTAACTGCAACAAAAAGTATCATGGAATTGATACCAGCTTGATCAAGCATTCCATAGAAGAATTGTAGCTACCAATGTCTTGTTGCTCTGGCCGTACTGTATAAATGCATTATTTTATCGTCTGCAGAAGGTTCACCATCAAAAGCATCGTTACGTATGTTTACCAAATACTTTTGAATCTCATCCAATAATCTTGCTTAAAAAGCTATGAAAATACTTTAAAGAAATGGTTTTGAAATAAAATACTTAAAATGATAGAGAGGTGATTAACCATCTCAGCAATGTCCAAATAACGCATTCTACAATCGTTCGCAAAATAGTGTTATCTGCAAGTAATTACTCGTGCCAAGTTAGAACAGAAAAAATCTTAAAACGAACAGTTATTTTTTGAACGTCTGGGGTGGGTCACGCCACTATCCTTCCTATACAAGACAATATTTTTGTGTTTATATTTGCCTCGGAGCCACCTAGATTTAGTACAATGCATGTTCTAAATGAGATACGTACGAACATCCATAGGAAGCATAACATAAAAAATGTGTTCCAGATATTCACCCTAAAAAAAAACACTGGTCATATTTTATTTTCATCATATTTGCACTCTAATTATCGCAACCTTTCAAATGATTGCACGTTAAATAATTTCAACACGTTTAAAATGGTTGAAGCGCTGGTACTATGACGTACGATATGATCTGCGGGTGGAGAATCGTAAAGTACAGACTAGCCTCATGATTACTTAAAATGGGAATACTTTGGGAGAAATCTTATTTTTTAATAACTGAAATCAAAAGTTTAAATATTATATCAGGTATATTCTTAAATATTTAAACGTTTTTCAACACCAACTTTAATCATCATCAGAATTATTTTTCAATATATTTACTTCATGTATTTAATTCGTATGTTATTATTTCCTCATTCAATTCCTGTAGTAATAGAACAAACGTCATTAGTTTGGTAAGCTGCTGAAAGTACTGTATATGTATTTATATGTATTTTTATATTATGTATTATAATTATATGTATATAGTATGATATATTTTAGTAGAGTACCCGCCACATAAGGTGGCAGTTGGAGGCGTCGCCACAGTCGCGTAATCCAGTGTTGCCAGTAAACACGCCAAAACTAGCACTCACTGTGCCATACGGCTCGATACATTATATTGAGGTTTCATTTGTAACGATCTTTGGTTGCAGAGCTATAAACTCAAATAAAACAAATTAATATACCAAAGTCAAAAGTCAAAATATTTTTATTCAAAATAGGCCCTATCATAAGCTCTCTTTGAAATCTCTTTTATGATCTAAGTACAAATTAAAAAAACTATATATTGACAAAAGGAATATATATGAGTGAAGTGGAAGGGCGGTTACGTAGGGGCCGGCCTAATAAGACATATATGTAACAGTCAGATAGACGCTATATTGAAAAAAGGTGACGTTAGGAGTACCTATAACCGCCGAGAGTGTATTAGAGAATGTATGAATGTCAATGAAGCGAAAGTGGTCTGTCAGGATCGGGACAAATGGGGATCCGTGATCTCTGCCTACCCCTCTACAGGGAATCAGGCGTGATGTGTATGTATGTATGTAAAAAAACTATTTCAAACATGGCACTGAGCATTGTCTTTACATATTTTTACCGAGGTTAGTTCACCAACCATTTCGGCTGCTCAAGATGCCACGTCATGAAGACCACGACCGCTCTGATAAGAGCGTAACGATTGAGAAGAAGAAGTTCAGCGGAGACCCTTGGAGAAGAACTAACAAGAAACTCCAGAAATCAATTTATTATAATCACCCTTAACAAACATAAAAATTACAAAGAGTGGGCAAAAAACACAACGCTGGTAATACTAAATTTACCTTTCATACAAAATAACACGCAATGGCGGTAACGTCAAATTTAGTTCCAAGTTTGGCTACTGCCACCTTATGTGGCGGGTACTCTAGAGTACCCGCCACATAAGGTGGCAGTTGGAGGCGTCGCCACAGTCGCGTAATCCAGTGTTGCCAGTAAACACGCCAAAACTAGCACTCACTGTGCCATACGGCTCGATACATTATATTGAGGTTTCATTTGTAACGATCTTTGGTTGCAGAGCTATAAACTCAAATAAAACAAATTAATATACCAAAGTCAAAAGTCAAAATATTTTTATTCAAAATAGGCCCTATCATAAGCTCTCTTTGAAAGTTATTTTATGATCTAAGTACAAATTAAAAAAACTATATATTGACAAAAGGAATATATATGAGTGAAGTGGAAGGGCGGTTACGTAGGGGCCGGCCTAATAAGACATATATGTAACAGTCAGATAGACGCTATATTGAAAAAAGGTGACGTTAGGAGTACCTATAACCGCCGAGAGTGTATTAGAGAATGTATGAATGTCAATGAAGCGAAAGTGGTCTGTCAGGATCGGGACAAATGGGGATCCGTGATCTCTGCCTACCCCTCTACAGGGAATCAGGCGTGATGTGTATGTATGTATGTAAAAAAACTATTTCAAACATGGCACTGAGCATTGTCTTTACATATTTTTACCGAGGTTAGTTCACCAACCATTTCGGCTGCTCAAGATGCCACGTCATGAAGACCACGACCGCTCTGATAAGAGCGTAACGATTGAGAAGAAGAAGTTCAGCGGAGACCCTTGGAGAAGAACTAACAAGAAACTCCAGAAATCAATTTATTATAATCACCCTTAACAAACATAAAAATTACAAAGAGTGGGCAAAAAACACAACGCTGGTAATACTAAATTTACCTTTCATACAAAATAACACGCAATGGCGGAAACGCCAAATTTAGTTCCAAGTTTGGCTACTGCCACCTTATGTGGCGGGTACTCTAGGTGGTTGCCTAGTAGAGTACCCGCCACATAAGGTGGCAGTTGGAGGCGTCGCCACAGTCGCGTAATCCAGTGTTGCCAGTAAACACGCCAAAACTAGCACTCACTGTGCCATACGGCTCGATACATTATATTGAGGTTTCATTTGTAACGATCTTTGGTTGCAGAGCTATAAACTCAAATAAAACAAATTAATATACCAAAGTCAAAAGTCTAAATATTTTTATTCAAAATAGGCCCTATCATAAGCTCTCTTTGAAAGTTATTTTATGATCTAAGTACAAATTAAAAAAACTATATATTGACAAAAGGAATATATATGAGTGAAGTGGAAGGGCGGTTACGTAGGGGCCGGCCTAATAAGACATATATGTAACAGTCAGATAGACGCTATATTGAAAAAAGGTGACGTTAGGAGTACCTATAACCACCGAGAGTGTATTAGTGAATGTATGAATGTCAATGAAGCGAAAGTGGTCTGTCAGGATCGGGACAAATGGGGATCCGTGATCTCTGCCTACCCCTCTACAGGGAATCAGGCGTGATGTGTATGTATGTATGTAAAAAAACTATTTCAAACATGGCACTGAGCATTGTCTTTACATATTTTTACCGAGGTTAGTTCACCAACCATTTCGGCTGCTCAAGATGCCACGTCATGAAGACCACGACCGCTCTGATAAGAGCGTAACGATTGAGAAGAAGAAGTTCAGCGGAGACCCTAGCTTGGAGAAGAACTAACAAGAAACTCCAGAAATCAATTTATTATAATCACCCTTAACAAACATAAAAATTACAAAGAGTGGGCAAAAAACACAACGCTGGTAATACTAAATTTACCTTTCATACAAAATAACACGCAAGGGCGGAAACGTCAAATTTAGTTCCAAGTTTGGCTACTGCCAGCTTATGTGGCGGGATCTCTAGGTTTCATTTGTAACGGTCTTTGGTTGCAGAGCTATAAACTCAAATAAAACAAATTAATATATCAAAGTCAAAATATGTTTATTTAAAATAGGCCCTATCACAAGCTCTCTTTGAATGTTATCTTATGATCTAAGTATAACAACAATAAAGATTATTATTGTTAATTATAAAAATAATAATCTTTATTATTATTGTTAATTTTAAAAATAATAATCTTTATTATTATTGTTAATTATAAAAATAATAATCTTTATTGTTGTTTGACCCTAGCTTGGAGAAGAACTAACAAGAAACTCCGGAAATCAATTTATTATAATCACCCTTAACAAACATAAAAATTACAAAGAGTGGGCAAAAAACACAACGCTGGTAATACTAAATTTACCTTTCATACAAAATAACATGCAATGGCGGAAACGTCAAATTTAGTTCCAAGTTTGGCTACTGCCAATTTATGTGGCGGGATCTCTACACAAGCAGCAGCGAGGCACACACTAAGCACAGATAAAGAAAGAGATTTCTTTGTTACTTCCGTCTTGATGTCTCTTTATAGACTATGGTTATTAAAATGGCGACTGACGACGTCTACTTGACATTTCGTTTGTTTTCTTGTTTTGGAGCTTTGTAAATTCCTACTTTTATTTTTGTAGTGATTTGTGATTATCCAAATGTGAGCCTGAATATTGTAATTAATATGTCTTCGACTAACTTGTCGTCTGTTTCTAAATCATGTTCAGAAGGTGAACTGATCAACGAAGTATCTCAAACGATGGTGACGCCCAAATTGGAAGGATCTCGATTAAAACGTACTTTTACGCTTCCTCGTAATCCTTTTGGGCTTACTAGAACGAACACTATGAAAATAAAAAGCCCACATTCCGATAATGAGGTACCTAAGATCACATTCGAGAACACTGATTCCCACAAAGAGGATAGTACTTTAGAACGAAAGTTGTTCAGAAGGCCATCCTGGAAACGGTTTCTGAATAAGATAGCCCATCACATGAGCGCTGTCAATGTTCCTGGGGTAAGCTATACAGCATTTATTACAATTTTACTCAAAGTAACATGAATGAACCTCATATACATTAATAGAAGTTGCTTATGCCTTAAATCAATCCTTGCCAATCACCAAACATGATTCAATGTCGTGAAATGTGTATCATATCTAAATCTTTTTGCTCTACACCACTCTTATAGTATTTATATAAGTATATTGAGGTGTGATAAGTGTGACCTTGAATGTTTATTTTCAGATTAAACCTGCCCCAATTATAATAAACGGAGAGAGATTGCCCTTGAGCGGTGAGCCTCCATGGTTGCCCGCTGCTACACCAGCAGCTACAGGCATAAAGAATCATGGAAATACCTGTTATATGAATGCAGTCTTACAGTGCCTTTCGCATACTGATGTTATTGCTGAATATTTTGTACTGGATCATTACAAGGTAAAGTATTAAGTGATTGCCTAAACTACTTTAAAACTCATAAAAAGTAAATAAATACATTACAAGTAATACAAAAATACATTGAACGCTTTATGATTTTTCTCAAGGTAGAACTTCGTAGTGTGAAGGAAAGAAGAATCATTTATGAATGTTTAATTGTGTAAGTGAAGCTTGAGAGATTGAAGGATTGTTCCAGGTGGTGATCAATAGTCTCAACCTATTCCGTTAGGGAGATAGAGGAGTTAATAAAAATTTATAATAAGAATATATGCATGTTTTATAATACAATCATCATAGTATTTTGTGCATTCAAATATTATGATTTTTTTAATAATTGATATTATTCACAGACCTCTATAACCCTAGATGCCGCAAATGCACTCATTTCTATGAAAACCGCGCGTGCCGAAATATGCGTAGGTATTATGACGTCACAGCGGTGATTTAGTGATGGGAAAATACTCGCGCATCATAACGATTCAACGGAGTGCGACGCATAATAGTACAAATTATTGGTGCCAAATAAAACTTCAAATGTGATTATGAAAAGTTTATTCATGTTAGATATTGTTATGTTATATAATATAGTTTTAAGTTAATCTAAAGTTACTATTAAGTAGGTATATGATTGGCTTAGTGGTACACACAAGTGACTTATCTAATTAATGAGACTTATTTAATTATTCTTTTAACCAAAAAACATAATAAAAATTAATTTGTAAAAACCAATTAATTTGCCCCGTAGCATCAATCCACCTTTCTTTAATATAGGGGTCGCTTGGAAACCTGTAATGAAAATTTACTTTACGTTATTCTAATTCTTAACAAATAAATACAACACGAACAAATTTTACAAACATAATTTTCTTATAATTTTAATCAGTTAGAGTACCTATTTGTAGTTTTGAAATCCATTCGAATCGACAACCATAACTGGAATCGATTCATGTGCACAACACTATTTGCCTATTTGGTACGATGAATGAGAATAACCTCTGTACCACGAAGCGCAACTACCACTGAAAGTATCGAACGATTCCGTGTTCACTGCTTGCTTTATATGAACTGATACAACACCTTTGGAACTAAATGCAGCAATGTAATTTAAACACGTAGTATGCACACATTTACATGTATTTTGGTGGTTTACATAGTAATAGACACAAATAAGATAAAATAATTGATTTATAAATAAAATACGCACAATTAAATAACAAATTTACTTACTGGTGAAAAGAAATATTTCCACGATCTCGGCTTACTTTTCTTGAATCATTTTTACAAGATATTACGGCACAACTAGGCATTTTTCTGAGGAGCGCTTCACGTTCGCCAACGATGACGGTCGGGACGGAACTAAATGTACACAGTCAAAAGGTTGATCATTGATCAACCTTTTGACACGCAAAGTACGTACACTTGCGGTATCTAGGGTTATAGAGGTCTGTGATATTATTGCTTGTTCAATACACTGCTAAATGCGGTACTAACCTACTTTTAATTTTCAGGTGGACTTACAAAAGAGGAATAAAATTAATTCAAAGAAGTATGGGACTCGTGGCGAAGTGACTGAGCAGCTAGCATTTTTGTTGAAGGCGTTATGGTCTTGTCGCTACTCTGCAGAAATGAGTACAGATTTTAAGGTTAGCTAAACCAGATTTTGTATAAAATTTAGAACTGGCAAACCATACTTTATGGTGGAAATTACTCGTAGGTATCCTTGAGTAACGGTTCAGTACCAGTTACTGTGAAGGTCCTATTAGAATCCTATATCTCACCAAATACCCTGTGTTTTCTTTTACTAAAATGGACATTCGTATGAGATTTTCGCATATTTTTCTTGCTTTATTTTTTTAATTCATTCATAATTGATATCATACAAATTAGCAATTAGGTAACCCATTCATTGCCATAATTTTTCTCTAAAAGGATTTGAAAAAAGAAAAGATCTATCTATCTATTCCATTTAGAAGCAATCATGTGAATATATTTATTTACACAGTTCTTATTTGAATTTTTTGTTATTTACAGGCTATTGTAGAAAGACACGGGATCCAGTACAGAGGCAACAGCCAACATGATGCTCAAGAGTTTTTATTCTGGCTTTTAGACAAAGTCCACGAAGATCTAAACACTGCCACCAAAAAGAAATATAAAACTATCAAGGTAATGATAAATATAAAAGCTCAATTAGCCTAAAACAATCCATTATTAGATATATTTCCCCAAGGGTATGCTACGAAACAAATGACTAATAAAAGTACTAAAGCTTTTATCATGATGTAACCTTGACATAATTTTGTTAAATTTATGTCCTTTGAATGAAATTACAATCCTACCTACCTGCTATTACCAGAATGTTATACAAGGTGACTAAGGAATCTATTGAGTGATGGTCAAGCATCTGTTTTTCACTAATGTTCCATATTGATGCAATAATGGCTAAGGAGACATATGTTTATTCCAAGTTCTACATGAAAAAGCTTCATCATCATCAGCCTGTCTGAATCCACTGTTGGACATAGGCCTCCCCCAAATGACGCCACTTCTCCCTGTCAGTGGCCGTTCGCATCCATTCGATGCCGGCCAACCTGCGCAGGTCGTCTTCCCACCTTGCCGGGGGGCGCCCCACACTACGTATGAAAAAGCTTACAGGATGTGAATGTTTATGTCTATTTATTTGCAGAACACATGTGGAAAACCAGATGAGATAGTTGCGGCTGAAACTTTGGCGAACCATGCGCGGCGGAACAGCTCTTTTGTACAGTCCGTCTTCCAGGCTCAATACAGGTACATAGATTGTAGAAGTTACTTTGAAAGAATCTTTAGTAACTAGTGAAGAGTATTTCAGTGCGTAAGTACTTGGTAAAGGGAAACACTTATGACTACCAAACTCTATGAAAGTTACTATATTGGTTATAATTATTACACTGGTTAGATAAATAAAAGATTCCAGCGTGAGTAAAACATTTGATGATGTACTAATTCTAGTCTTTTAGTACTTTAAATTTTGTGTATAAGCTTCATTGAAAATATTGTGTGTAGAAAGTTGCTGGTAATATCTGAATAATCAGAAATCAATCAAACACATTCTTTAGGTAATTGGAGACATTCTTCTCAATTCTGTATAAGAAGGTGAATGGATGTGAGTGAAGCAAGAGAGATTTCTCAGGATCATTCCAGGTGGCGTTAGGTAGTGGCTGCGTATCTCGTTTGGGAAGTAGAGGCGTGTTACGTAGTAGTATATGTATGTATGTAGCATACTCTTGAGAAGCCAATGTCTAGAAAATTTATTGATAATTGAAGAAAATTGAAGCTTTGTTTTAATAAGAGTATTTTGTATCCACAGATCAGCGCTAACCTGCGTGAAGTGTGAACGGACTTCGTGTACATTTGATCCCTTTCACTGTGTCAGTGTACAGCTACCACCGAGACATGCTACAGTTCAACCCTCACCACTGCCTGTTAATGTGAGTTCTGAACTACATATAATAATAGATATATAATAGCGATGTAAAACCAAGCATTTTCATGCATTTTTTGCGAATTGATCAATAATATTCGTATAATACTTCTAAATTAGGATGATTTTCAAGGTAATGGACCCGACTAGGGGCCAAATTTAACCCATTATCTCCAATAGCACATCCCAGGTGGTTTCCGCGTTGTACTGTCGTTGTTAACCATTCCTCGTTATGTATTATATGAAAAACAATATATGTGAAAGATTTCCTATGTTTGTTACTAGATTGTATATGTGAACCAACAACCGCGTCAAGTGCGCATCGGAGTAGAGCTCCCGCCAACAGCAACCATGGATGACCTTCGGACTACGCTTCACAGTGACACCGGCATTGAGAAGGACCACATCATTCTGGCTGAGATCAATGAAACTGGTATGAATATATGCGTCAAATATACGCGCGATAAGTCACGTTTTTCTTATAAATATGAAAATTTGTATTTTGTACAATCTCTAAAGCGACCATAAATCTGTGGTGGTTCGGGGTTCGTGTAACCTTGCTCGCAATAGTGGAGATACTATGGCCACCTCGTATCTACGTGTAAACCAGATAGATAGTATTCAATGCTATTGGTAAGGCGGTCGCCATTTATAATTCAATATATTAGGTCTGGGTTACCAATGCTTGTCACCAACGTACCTTCACACTGAATATAAGTCTTAAATGAACTGTGTCCTAAATTTTATTATTTTTACAATGTGAGGCATGCAAATTACTATAAATATTATAGTTAATATTATATTAACATATTAGTTAATATTATATATGTTATTTGTCAGGTTGGTGCACAGGCCGCGGTGGTTGGGAGGTGGCGGGCGCGGACAGTGGCGCCGTGTACTGCGTCGAAGCGCCCCCTCTGTTGCAGACGCCGACCACTCCGTATCTGCTGTTGCTATGGGTCAACCTACTTGATGGGGAACGCTTTGGTAAATAATTATCAGTGTTAATAGCCCTCCACGTGATCGTAAATAATCTGTGTTTGAGCTTAAAGGATACGCCGCCTATCATTCTGTAGGGAGACTGGCGTCATGTGTATATTATTGAGTGTGTGGGACTTTATTTTTATAATGTTTTGATAATTGTTTGTAAGTATATTATACTTAATTTATAAAATTCTAAGTCTAATAAGGTGTCGTTATGACTTAGTTTGTACCGATGTATTTGCAGCAAAAGTATTATGTGAGGATTTCAAAAAGCGAATCCCTTTTTCTCTGTAAACGTGACATGCATGTATGTAAAAAACTGTATTATTTACCATACTCATGTTTTTATTGTACAGGCTCGCCGTACGCAATGCAAGTGCCGAGGGAGACCTCATACGAAGACCTGCAGAAGCTGATGCTGAAGGAGATGTGCCAAATAGTGAGCGAGCGGGTGCTGGAGTCGGCGCAGGGGGCGGACATCTTCCGAGCGAGGATAGCCGAGGCGCACCGCCCCAAGGACCCCGCTTATTTGGAGCCAGAGGTGAGTTATTCGTATTTAAATGAAACTTAATCACTTTATTAACTACTTGTATTGTAAGGTGCAGATTATCTGGTGATATGTTGTGTATTACATTATTTCATTGGTGTTGTTAGTCTGCGTACGGTAAATGATAATTTGAGACCAATTGGGTATAATTTCGCATTTATTTTATCATTTTCTTTATCCCAACAACATTATGCAAACATAGGCTGCTGAAATTTTATAATGTAGAGCCTTAAAAAATAAATTAACAAAATACTAAATGTGAGGATATGTTATTTTCTTTTGATTTCAACGCAACTATTACTACCTCTGCAAGTACGGAGATGGTCACACGAATTGCATAGGAGATTATGAACTTGTACGATAGCACTGTACGCCCAATAGATTTTTTACATGTATTTAGTTCTCCTCCTTATGATAACAATTCAATATGCGAAATATTGTTGTAGCTACCTCACCCTCTGTTCGCGTTGGACGTGGAGCAGGCGCTTGTGGCCCATGACAAGTACCCCAATCTGCGGCTCGAGCTCTTATGGAATCCCATACATAGAGACGAGTAAGTTTACTGTACTGACTAATTTTAATTTTTAGTAAAACATTTATTAACAGGTACACATAATTATGTCATCATCATCATCATCAGCCTGTATCAATCCACTGTTGGACATAGGCCTCCCCCAAATGACGCCACTTCTCCCTGTCAGTGGTCGTTCGCATCCATTTGATGCCGGCACATATACATACACATATGTACAGCTTAGAAATGAAACATTGTTTTGCAAATTCAGTCAATGGGATCTATTGTTACTATACTCTATATAGTTAGCATTATTTGTATAATAATAGTTTAGCAAGCGGTTTGATCCTATATTGCCATCAACACAAATATATATAAATGGCTTTTATCGTTAAAACCAGAAGAGACTATCTAAATTCAAATAAACATATTAAATATTTTTATATTCTTGTATGTTCAAAGTGGAACCAATTTAGGTTCAAATATACTTAATGCTTGTATCTGTAAGCTTTCCAATTAATCAATAACATTTTCAGCATAATCCGTGACGTGACAGAATCGTGTGAGGTTCACGTGTCAGCTGGTGGCAGTGGTGACTCTAACAACCATCTTACACTACACGCTTGTCTCGCTCACTACACTCGGGCGGAACATTTGTCTCAAGAAGATGCATGGAGGTAAGTATAAAGGCAACATACCATGAGCAGTAATGTTAGTAAGTAGTATAAATTGATTATAATTATGTATATTCGTAAATACCGTTGGTTAGAGCTGTCGGGCACTGTAAGACAAATGACAGTCAGATTATTATAAAAAGGGTGATGTTAGACTTACTAACCTATTACTGATGAGTAAATACTCAGAGGAGGTGTATGAGTGGCAATGATGCAAAACTGGTTTGTCAAGATCGAGACAGATGGGGATCCGTGCTCTCTGCCTACTTCTCTACAGGGAAACGTTATGCGATTCGTATGTATGTGTAACTTCACTATGTCCACTTCTAGTCAATATATTTTTAATAAAAAGATCTAAGAACTTGCAGTTTAGATTGAGAAACAGGAAAGTGTGCCTAATTAGATGTTTGTGAGGTAAAAGAGACTTAAAATCAATGAATAGATGGATTCCGTCGATGAAGTTAGGATGTTAAGATGTGAATATTGCGTGTTTTACGTTATATTTAACTATATTGTCATATTTCAGATGCCCACAATGTCAGCAGTACATGCCAGTGGTGAAGACCTTGGGCCTTTGGTCGCTGCCTGATATTCTTGTCATACATTTGAAGAGATTTAGGCAGTAAGTTTAAAAATTCTTACTTGGTATATTCTACTAAGACTACTTTTCTTTTCTACTTTTTACTAAAAAAAATAATATAATTATGACTGAAATGTTATTAATTCTAATTAATAAATTCACAATTCTTTAATATGATGCTTTTATTTTAAAGTGTAAAAAATATAGGCAGATTTAATTTACTTAAAGTTTTTCTATTCCTTGCACTGTACTAGTCATTTATTTTGTGATTTCGTATGTCGTCTATGTGTGCAGAGAATGTATCATAAATTTTATTAATTTTCAGGCAAGCAAAGTGTCGTACGAGCACAAAACTCACAACCATGGTAGAGTTCCCGCTAAACGATCTAGACATGACGCCGCACTTGGTGACACGGAGCAACTGCAGCGTAGATGGCGCCACCCACTCCCGCTCCCCCAAACGACGCCTCTCTAAAACACAAAGCTGCAACGACCAAGAGAACATTTACGACCTGTACGCAGTGTGCTACCACCACGGCGACGACTTAGAGACGGGTCACTACACAGCCGCTTGCAAGAATCCCTATGATAAGCATTGGTACAAATTCGACGACTCAAAAGTCACAGCGGTCGACGACGAAAACGCATACGCCGAGCTCGTGAACAACACAGCGTATATGTTGTTCTACAAGAGGAAGACGCCGTTAGTATCGCATTCGTGCAGCATGGATAGCCTGGTAGAGCATTGGGCGCTCAGAATGCCTAAGTATGCGTTCAAACAGAGCGAGTCTACTAACGAGCTAGCTGAGGTTAAGGAGGAAGTTAAAGAGGAGGAACAAGACGTGTCCTTAGAGATCAATAGTCCACTCTTATCTAGAAACGAAAAGACAATAAAACAAGAAGAGTCAGTACAAAAGACACCGACGCAATCACCCTCCACACAGCGGCCCTTGTTACTCGAATCTAACAACATAGATTCAGAATCGAGCGAATGTGAAACCGAATCGATATCGATAGAACCCTACATTCACAAAGATGTGCACGTTAACCCCAAAATGACGCCAGTGGACACGCGGCGGCCAAGGTCGGTGGATTATCCCAAGTCTGGCACCTCAAGGGAATCTACGAGAAACTACGACAGTTCTCCGTTGGTAGCGAGCATCAATGGCATGGAATACCATCCTACTACGGAGGATATCGTGTTATCCATGTTCCAAGAGACGAAATTTATAATGCCCAGGCACACGCATATGAACGGTGACGCCCATCGGAATGGTAAGTCTAGTACTGAGACTTTAATAAACTAATGTACGTGTTGTAAATTGATGTCTTCAAAATTTCATCTAATAACCCAATGTCGTTTACTGTTTGGGTTATCACTATACCTAACCTAATATAGATAACATTACTATTAAATTTGTTTAATAAAGATTAAACTGATTAATTTTTACGCATAGGGCGAAAGGAACAAAATTTTAACCACAGCTAATGATCCCCGAAACAGTTTGATTTGAATTGTTATTCATTGTTGCAGGAGACAAGTCTTCCGTTTGGAAAACAAGGATATCCACGTGAGAGCTTAACAAATATATCATAGTGTAAACCGCACCGAACATTAGATCTGAATGTAAGAGACACATAATTTATTTATATCTTAGGAGTAAGTCGATGTAAAGTGTTTGATTAGATTTAAAGTTTATGCAACGTTCAATACAATGCTAAGGGAAATGTAGGTAGGACCTCCGTGTAGTATGGTATCATAATACTGCACCTGTAGCAGAAAAGATTCAAAATCGTAGCGATAATGTATTGTGCCTATAATATATTACTATTTGAATGTAAGTATAAGTGATTTTCTAAATAAATATAAACAAATTTCTAGTAATCTATGGTAAATGCTTTTTTCAATACTATTCAATTGCTTATACTGCCAATTCATACCCATATAAATAATTATAGTTTACTAAAATTTTCATTGTAGAAAAATTTATATTTCTTTTTGTGTAAAGATGTATTCATTCATATAAATATCATTACTATATTCAATCAGGAAATGTAAACAGGTGCAGTACCCAGTGTAAACATTTTTTACAGCTAAACAAATTATCGTCTGATAGGCTAATGGAATTAACATAAATATGCCAAAGAGAAATACGAATCATATACTCAAAACTAACAGTTGTTATTGAATTTCTAAATGCAATTAATATACGTTTGCGTATGGATAGGTGTAGATGTAATTGACCGATATTAATTAGGTTTTCATTCAAGGGTGTACTCTACGCGAATGCAGAAAGGATTCTATTATGTAACCTTGGTAACGTTTCGTTTTAAACATTATACATGTCACGAAAAATCTTGCAAGAAAAAGTATGTAGTTTTACATTGGTTGCATGGGAGAATCCTAAATTAAAGTTTAAGAACACGCATATAAGCTATTCATATTTGATTTCCTTAAGAAAATCACACTCGAAATAATGTGTTCTATATTTTTATATGTCAATTGCTGCGTGTTTTGTGATTGGTTTGCGAAAAATACACCGCGCTTGTGCCTTGCCCGGGGAATGATGTGATTTGAAGATGTATACTAAGTGTAAGCTAAGCTGCACATGTCAATGCTAACTGGAAAAGAATATAAAACCACCTAAATCCGTTATTTTATCCAATTGGTAATAATAACTCATATTTAAGAATATGCTATTATACTTGTGGGTTTTTCTTCTAAGTACTCTATATATAAAACAATTTAGAACTAATTCCGATTTAGATGAAGTATCCCACATGTGATGTAGCAAATCAGTACCTCGAATATGATTAATGATAAAGGCGTTTAAAGTATTTGCTGTATTGGTGGTAAATTGTAAGGAATGTATGTAGAACCAATAGGCGGATATGAGTTAGCATCGAAAGATTATGATATTATTAAGTCTAGTTATACATAAAATTAGAATTAGATAGTTGTCCTCAAATGAGCTGAATTTGAAAATTATTATTGTATACCTTAATTTCTTTCTTCCTTTATTATACTAATTATTTCAATTTCTATTCCATGAATTCAATGTTCGAACGATAAGATTTATGTCAGTATCAAGTAAATCCAACATAAATGTTCTTACCTAGTTACAGAATGAAAATATTGTTGTATAATCTTATTTATCAAAAAATTATGTGATATTGATCATATTTTGTAGTATTTATTGTAATTTTTGATGTTTTGATTTAATTTGGACAATTATTGTGATTTTACACTCTCTTGATTTTGTATATATTATAGCATGTGTATATTGTGTGTTCCTCGTGGTAATTAATGTAAGGAGTGGTTAAAGCACCAAGTCAGTTTAATTATTCTGGAATTCGTAATTGCCAAGCAATTATTTATATTTTGTAATTTTCTATGTATTTAAAAGACATTTTTGTAGGTTAAGATTTGAAATCGCGTCAAGATATTTTATAAATTGACGGATTGTCGTCATAGCTGAAAGTTTTGTGTTCAAATAGCAATTTCAATGGGGTCTACGGCCTAATGCTTTTGTTGTGATTCAAGTGAATGTTAATTTATATGATTCAGGCTGCTTTATACTCTTTGATAATTATTTAATATAACTATTTTCTTGAGCTAGCTTAAACTCTCGTGTTAGATATATTAATAGTGTTTACATGACATGTTTAATTTTATTATGATATACGATATTCTTGAATTTTTCCCCAATATTTAATTAAAATTACATAAACATTTGTATGAAACTTTTTCTGTAACATTTGATAGGCTGAAACCAGAAAATTATTGCCAATATATTGGTACATCATGTACAATTTGTCTGCAGGCTACACATATAAGAACTATGTACAGTATTTTATACTTTTTATATTTAAGTAGTGTTTGTAAAACCATGGCAGCCGATACAAGTAAGACTATCTGAATTATTATTTCTAGATTTTATGTATAAGATGAGAATAATATGTTGAACCCTGCCGTATTTATTCCGTTTGTGTTTTTGAAATGTTGTTTTAATTTGAAGATGTTTATTTTAATCTCATCACGTTATGTTTAAATATAAGTGTTAAATACACAATAATGTGTATTATTTAAATTTATCAATGTGCTACATATCTATATAAATACCACATTTATAAGTCGTTAGTGACATTACTATACAACAACATTCAGTCACGCACGTAAAAAGTAGTTACACCATATTCTTATAAAATATTTACGTGGTTCAATTACTTTATCACTTAAAAAAAAAACTACCATATAACTTAATAATCTTATAATAATAAAGAGAATTCCTTAAACGTAATGCTATGATACGTCGGCTCTTTAGTCATAACAGAATCAGCATAATTCGTATCCAATATTAAGGCTTTTTGCTTGTTCATCGTCACTGAAGCCGTAGACAAATGCGGTGAGGGCGTATGAACCTTTTCAAGGGACGTGTGGTCGTAGCTCTGCCTGGTGTCCCATACGTAAACTTCTGTCGAGTCTGTGCAGCGCAGGAATACTCTGTGATGCCCTGAACCGAGTAGTAATATTGGCGTGGTATTGTCACCAAGAACTGAAATGAAGATATATAGAATGTCATCACATTTCGTTAATAAGAATGATAGTCATGGCGGCCAGAGAACTAAGGTTGAAAGGAATCTATCGGGCGACGGGCTAGGAAATGTCATCTCAACTTTAACGGGAATGTATATGTGGGTATGTACATCATACATATATTTTCGAACCTTATTTAATGAATGGTTAACCCGAGAACTGGTTACTTTTTTCTGTAAAAGGGTTACCTTCGTTAGTATATGTCAGCGGGATGTTTAACGAGTCTGTAATAATTCTCTCTTCTTTTTAATGTTCATTACATGTACAATTCCATTATATTATATCAACGATACCTGAGATTGAATGAAGAGATTAATATAATAAACATAATTGAATTATACCTGTTATTGGCAATAAAGAATCCTGTCTCTTCAAAGCCGCCGTGTCCAGCTCAATAATTCCTACGAATGGAACTTTATTTAGAAGCAAAACATCATGGGCTAATCCTCTGGGGTTTACGACAATCTGCAAAGCTGTGGAGGGACTGCAGACTTTAACGGTCCACCCTGAATCTTCATTCGACTCGTGAACTAAGATTGCGCCACGAGATGCGTCGGAAATATATCTATATAACAAAAATATTTAACAAAAGAATGATAAATAGCTGCATTTCTTTCCGTCGTCTAAATGTCGTAGGAGTCTAAAGGGGAGGTAAATAGAATCTATAAGACGATGAGCTAGCATCTGCTGTTCCATTATGATATTGCAACCCCAGTAGGTATACATGCTAAAAACTGACCTAGGAAAATATTACATCTCCGACGTTCTGTCCACCCCTAAAGAGATTAAGGGACATCAATGTATATGTATGTATTACCTAATAATTTTTTATTGCTTTGGAGATGGACAGAATTTAGCTAAGCGAAAAAAATATCTCATCGGTCACCTATACGATGACAATAACTTATTTCTTTGTTTTTTTTTAGATAACGATCTTTTATCACAATAAAAACCTAACATACATTATCCAAATTAAATCTGGATAAAATGCTCTTTGGTTTAACTTCCATTTTACTTTTTTAGCAAAATTATTATAAATTACACATTTTTCAGACCCTAAAAGATCAAAAATATCTGTATAAAGTGTATGCTTATATGTAACTCAAATAAGAACTTACACGTAAGTTTTAGCCTTAATTCCAACGTCATACTCAACGGCTATATTTTGCACCATAGAGCTGCTGTCGACGACGGATTTCAAATCGATTGTCTTCGTTATCTTTGCCCTTGGTATATTCATGACCACGATCTTTGGAGGGCAGGTACATTTGGGGAAATGTAATGAGTCTATAATCCCACTGTCTAAGATCCAAAGGTTTCCCTGTAAATGAATGATGATGACAAAAAGACAAAGACAAACGCGTTCACGACCATTAACCCTTGCGGGGTAGTCATAGGTTCCATCTCCGCAATTGTGAAGGTAATAATTTCTATAGACACCTTTAACCCACATGTTGACCAGATAGTAAATAATCAATGTGACAGGTAAGCCCTGTCGTCATTTACAAGCACTAGCTATTCATATTCCAGTTCGCCAAACAGGTAGGTTTCCTCACGATGATCCTGAATGAGTGATTAAATATTATTATTGCACGTGTAGACTGCTCCCAACATGGCAATATAGGATTAAACTGAAAGTTTAATAACAAGCTATAATTCTTCTCCGAATGTCGTTTAGAGTTATCAAGGTAATAATGGCGATAGTCGAAATGTTATTGTCACTTCCGGATTACTATGTAACCTTAACATATAATTCAAATAATTTAGAATTTAAAGTCTTTACTATCAAATAATCGGTTCAAAGTATCGGTACTATTACAATTAACTTAATCATTCACCAGGAACCGATTCTCTCCGACCTCTTCCTATAAAGAGGGTTTGAGGTTGTTACAGTTAAATGTGGAGATTCATTAATTTGATTTAATAATTTGATTTTAGGAAAAAATGTTAGGTCGTTCAGGTTGGCTATCGATAGGTCTGCTAATTCCTTAAGGACTTTAGCTGATAGCTTCTGATTTAATTTTTTATAGCTTTTACTTGTATATACTGTTTATTTATAGCCAATGTTTTTTCTTTGGTTTGAAATAAATAAATAATACTCAATATTATTTGTTATTATCTCACCAAATGATCCAGATGAAAATCAATGGCACTCTGGAGCACATTACAATCGGCGAGCGTATGAGAAGAGAGGTCTGGGAAAACTTGAAGCTCAGGCCCATTGCGAGATTCAACCAGCATCCAAATCGTGGACAGCACTCCTGGTTTTAATCTGTAATAAGAATACTGGTAATAATAATTCATCTTTAACTTTGGACGTGGCTACGAAATTTTGTTAGTGAATGATAGTAAAAATGATAATTTTATTAATATGAAATCCTGCTGTCATAAGCTGCATAATTAAAATATAAACTCGTTTTTTAGACTTAGAGAAATCATCAATCATCTATTTAATATATATCAGAGATTATTAATGCAGCTCTGCAAAATAAATCTTAATTTATCGCCTAAAAATCGTGGTGGTCCAATCGCAAAACGGGGCGACAATTTGGCAATTTGATGAATAACGTGTCTGCCAACAATGTCGAAGTCCTTGTACTATATTGTGGCTGTATTCCAGCTGCTACAATTAAGACTAAAGGTTATACAACGCCCAGTTTTGAAAGACCATTCTCTATCTGGTCGGTTTAAACCAGTTATTGCGCCTAGCTTAAATGACTTTTTTGATTTTTAGTCTATTCTATATGTACTAAGGTAGATCATAATCATTTCCTTTGTGCGGACAGAAAGGAACTACGGGTATACATTTTGCAACTACAGATGGAAACCACAGGTTTGCCAATATTAGAGCAATCGAAATTTACTTTATTCATATTAAAAATCTTTAGAATTCAACAATAATAAGGGTGCTTCATTCACATGGTTATTCGATGATTATATGCAATGACAATCATCAGAGAAAACCATAAAATATTATTGAACTTAAATAAAGCAATTTACAAACACATATAATATAGGCAAAAGTAATATAATTATTCTTTCGCGGATTTACATCATGTAGTCCATATTTTCTGAGATGGACATGTGAATTAATGACTACCCCTAAATAAAAATTCCTTTTGTATAAAAATGATACTAACCTTGGTGTCAAAATATATATTTCGTTCGTGTATTCCACAGCCTTTATAGCAACGACATTATTCTTAACATATTCGCCACTTTTAGTAAAAATATCCGCCGTCCTTTCACATTCCAAATGAATGGGCCCTCCCGACCACGTGAGCTCTGTTTGATACTTCGAATAACACGCACTTGACAATAGTAAAATAACTAGAAACCGTAACATAGTAAGTAATTAATATTACACCGCTGTAAACCACTTATTTCGTACGTTACGTTACAATTGGTCACCGAAACGCTAAGTGACATCGGACGTAATGCCATACTGTTTTCGCAGAAACGTTTTGAGGGCATTTTTACTCGGCCAATTTAATTTGCTAACGCGTTAGAAAATAATACGAATGTAGCATCGTCGAAGTAAACATACGAAAGATAGAGATTTGCAAGTGAAATTATATTGACGATTACGTGACTCTCGTAATGTTATAAATAGGAACTGGTTTTATTTACTTAAACTTCACGATCGTAGATCCTTTCGGGGTAGTTAGAGTATTAACTGACCAACTATTGTTATTATAACAATTAATTACTTTTAGCCAACATTTCGTTCATAGTGACTACTATTAAATATTTAATTCACTGTAAAAAAGACATGCTATGTCGAGTCTCAAGAAAAAGGCTGGGAACCGAATGGACATAAATATTTATTTCCAATCACTGTATAATCAACGTTTTTACGCATTTTGTGCACTAATTGTAATTGCTCTAAGTTATTTATCAATTCAAGATGCTTAGCATTTAAGCTATTCAAGATTGGTTCGTGAATATTTAGGTGAGTGAGTTATAAAATTGTCGTGAGATCGTTAAAAGTTTAGTGGTTGATCTCTCAATTAAATGAATCAATACAGTGTTGAAGTACTATCAAGATGATAGAGTTCCCACGAATTCTGAATTGTAAATTATGGCTTTGTGTTGGTTTATTCCGAGATAGATCACAAAGATACTTTACCTTATCATTATCAGTAGTACAATTTATTCATAAGCTGGTAGTTTTGATCGTGATTGATGACAACGATGATTTAATTTGAAACCCTTAGTTTTTCCCACTATTGAATGAATAATTAGTTATTTATTGTAGAATTCAATTGGCTTCATTAATATGAATGTAAATAGCTTTTAAATTTCATTGTAAAAAAAGGTATCATTGTTTGGATAACACATAATCAAAGGCTATTTATCTGTTGGCTTAAATTTAAAGCTATAATTAATGAATACTAACTAAATGTTTACTTTAAAAAAACTCTAAAATTATGATAATTAATTTAAAATAACAGCTGTGTATTAATAAGTTATGGTTTTGAATTAATAGTTTTACCTAATCCTAATAGTTTGCTATTAAGTTATTTCAAGAGTAGGTATTTAATCCAGTTTTACTAATATAATAATATATCATGTCCATTTAAGGGGCCCGGTATTCAAACAAACTATGGCAACTTTAATGACAGAGCAAAATACATACAAGTACCACATTTATTTTAGTGACAAGGTTATCATTTTGCAATCGGAAGGCCAAGTTTTGATATACCCGTAGGCGTATTCCAATAAGCATTATTTATTGCTTACGTATACTTATAATTGTAATGAAATAAAACTCATTACAAATTGCTAATGGTGGCAAATATAAAATTAGACCTAATTCAGACTCATGGGCACAGATAATATAATACTATACAGTCTCATGGGTATTCAAACTCAATGAAACCGGAGCATAATTAGCATATAATAACCGCTGTTCATATTAAAAAGTAACCAAGGAGATATTATCGTTAGAGTGTGTCAAAGGTTCTTTCGACCCCGAAAGAAACATAGGAAATGAATGTATATGTGAGCACACGTGGATTCCCTGAAGTATCATATAATTAAACGTCCTGACTTTAATATTATTCTGAACGGACAGCGATTTCTGTGACCATTTAAAGATCTATACCCAGATTATGTATTTGCTAGATAATAATTATATGCATGTATAATTAAATTTCACAAAAAACTTAGTATCTCTGTTTAATGTTTATTATCATTATTATTGGTACTGTTTATTATCAACTAAACATCGCATAAAATACAAAACAATACAGTTTTTTCTATTTTTGAGCTGTCTAAACGATATATTGAGACAGGAAATATAACACTCCTTGCGGAAATACGGTATACATATCCAACATGTTATACCTATACAGCGTGCTCAGCAAACAGAGTGTAACGGCGTTTTGTTACGTACAATCACAAATTCACAAAGCAACGACATATTGGTTACAAAAGTCCTGGGGAGGTACCTAGACCTATTTTGTTCAGATCCCAGGAAGGTTTTATGGGACGTGGAAAGGTATTGAATGATTGTAATGACAATACATACACGCATCATGATAATTTACTCTATCTGACTAGTTTCTATAAAATATCCTTTATCCAAATCAAATATTTTTTTCTAGTAAAGGAACTACCTTTACATTTAAGAATGGACTTTGCGGTTAACATATTTTCTTCTGAAGCGTCGTAATTCTATGTTTAGGGAATCCTTTGGGTGAAAAACATCATATTGCATGTAAGCAGTAACCTGAAATTAAGTGTTTACGTGCTTTATTGTCAACTTATTTGTATGAAGTGTTTTTTTTTGTAATTTGATATCGAATTGAAACAAAACACTACTTTAGTGTCAAAGTTTTTGTATTAGACAGCAATGTCAATTTTGAAAAGAGAATGTTATGATATATAATCAATGTCGCTTTATCTTAGTTTAAAGGCCATACGTGACATGCAGCCTAAATTGTGTAGGCTAGTCTAGACTGCATTCATTAATTTTAATACGACTTGATCCCCTTTGCTACGCGTGTAGTCAATCTTTTCAGAAATCTAGTTGCCATGCGTTCGTAATTATCATTACGCAGCTACTAAGTCGACACGCCCTCTTGTTAAGCTAAGTAGTCTTTCCATCAAATAAGAGGATAGAACAATTCTACTTTAGGTCGGATAGTTAAATAAATTATAGAGAAAGAAAATGAAAAGAGTAATAAAGAATATACATACAAAATTGAGCTATGATTAAAAATGGTAATTATGTATATTTTTGTGTATTTATATATAAAAGCAAATAATAGCTCAGCAGTTTATATATTTTTCATGCCGACATATTATACCTTTTTATCTGGTATTTTGACTATAATATCTAGTATAGATTAGATTCAATGAAATGGATGCGCAGACACTAGAAAGTATATTTTATTCAACTAACCGGTTTCATTTACGACTGCGTATTATCACGTATTAGTTAAATTTTTATTCTTATTATTCGCTGCCAACTGATAGTCTCAGTCTTATTTGAATAACTTACTTTAAATGATTTTGTTTATTATTGATCGTTGAACTTGTAATTCTCATTAAGTTTTGTCAGTTCCAACTTGAACCCTCCAAACGTTTGCTTAGAGGTTTTGTACGTGGAGGTTACCCTAAAAGGTTTTATTATTCTGCCACCATAAAAATTTATGCCAATGTATTTCCAACATTGACTATTAATATACATAGCTACTAAATGCACAAACCTATTTCAGATTTACCATATTTTCTTATATTATTTAAGAAACCACTGCTTCAGAGCAGTAGAATCGTTCGCCGCAGCTCCAAAAGTCTCGTAGAGGGGCAGGTAAATGGTGTGCATTGGCCGGTGCCAGCTTAGTTAGCAAAACCAGCGGCGGGCAACGCGTTGGCGTCTGTCGCATAGCGCGGGAACGAACAAATATCGCGTTATCTAGGATTGACATAACAAGAAAATTGCCGCTTGTTTTATGAAAAAGGTAGAGTTCAGTGAGCCAGGGTTTTAGTTTTCTGTGAGTGTGTGCTGTGCTTTAATTGTTGTTTATATTTTTTTATTTGAATTAACATAATCTGTATTGACAGGTATAACTGGATACCAACAACATTAACTAAAAATATTTTATTTTTCACGTCATTTTCGTTTGAAAGGGCCCAGGTATAATTATCAAGGTTAGGGGTTGGTTTGTGAGGTATGATTAAGGTCCTTGTCAAATAGAGTTTACAACCCCTCAGGACTAATTGAGTTTCATTAACGGTCTTCGAATTCTGTCCACTATATCAAAATGTGTCCTTATAATTCGCTTAAATGTGTACTAAAGGTTATTATTTTTAAGTGGACACTTAGTAGTACAACACTTGTTTCAATTAATTATATTATAAGAAATTAATTATATTATTATTTATCAAGGATAAAACATTTCTCTTCACAAGCAACCTCAGGAAAATTATCTTTAAGGTATCATTTAAAAATGACATTGTTTAATAATTAACTATAATTGTGTTAATTTTCTTCTTTTTGCGAATTAATTATTTTCGCTATTTTCATTACAACCTTCTACTGTTTTAATTTTTTTTTACAAAATTATCAAAACACTTTAGTACGCACTAATCATTGCTGCAAACTTCACCCAATGTTATAATACTTGTATGAAAAAATTCAATCATTTTTGATTCAACGATTTATTTTACTATAAATATTTTGTATTCAGAACAGACAATAACCTTTTCAAAGTTTTATAGGTAAGTGAAATGTAATTAGGATAAAAGGGAAAGCTAATTATAATATCTCAAATTATTCTTTACCTAATAGAGATTTTCAACAGTGTTTGTGACTTTGCAAGATAACGAGAATTCTCTGTAAGTTAGCAATGACATGTTAGATAACGAAATAATTCATCACTAACAATGGTTTATTGTTTAGTCATTGTGTCAAGATGCGATTTTGCTATCCAAAAGTGATTGTCAAACAAATTGCCTTGGGCAGATAACTACAAATACTTACCTTAAGTAGTAAGCTATCTGCCTGTTGAGCTAAATAGACAATTAAGTTATTGTGAAGTTCTATTTGTAACTATTTTTCTTATTTCCATGCATTAATTGGATAGTATACGAGGGAATGTCATCATTTTATGTTTACAAATAACATTGAAAACAGAAAAGTAGATAGTTTTATGAATCTTTTAGAAAATTGCTTGTTAAAGAAACAATTATGAAAATAAATAGTAACTTTAAATTTTATTATCATTTTTATAGATGCGATTGATGATAAATAGGCATTTTTTTCATATTCTTAAAGATAGTATTTTTGTCATACTTACTAAAATAAATATACGTATGTTTATCATTTTAATCATTGCTGTTATAAATTTTTACTGTAACTAATAAACTTACCTTTTTCAAGAGTTGAGCCAGAGCTTCTGATGATACAGCCTGTAACGCAAAAAGATCCTCATGTACATGTAAGGATTCCATTACACTGTTGGCCGATTGCGTAAGGTTCCGTGTAGTCTCGTTCGAAACCAGTTAATGGTTATATTGTCCTGATACGGTTTCCAGCGGAGGTGAAAGTGCCTTAGACCTCGAGTTGTCATAAGAACGCCATGTACGGTACAGGCGGGATCATGAGCTGATAAGATTTGTATATGTACTTTTTTTTGTTGGTTTATGACTCTGTGGAGGTCTTAAAAATAACACAAGGGTATTTAAGCGTAAATGTTTTAACAAGTTTTGCTGTAAAGTGTTGATGAAATTGTAATAACAATTGCAGATCGAGTTTTTTTTTCGCGAATTCGTAAAACACACACATAAATTAATGACACAATTCTAATCAAACTATAACAGTGTTTTAGTAATAAAAGGTAAACAAACTCATTAAATATATGTATGTCTTTTTCACACATATATTATGCAAACTTACATTATCTAAACATTATCATGCCAAGTGCTTTCATATCATTCTGATAACTACACACAATGTTCTCGGTTGTACTAGAACTTATAATTACTACTAATGGAAAACTTTTGTTTCTCAACACTTAGAATAAAAACACTTGCATATTTTCTGCAATAATAGAGCCAATGTTATGTCGAACTTTTTATCAGCCATTGTTAATATACAAACTAGGAATTTCATAGTACCTGTTAATGGTGTACAAACCGCAATAGAAAAGTTGAAATTATCAGAAATGTTGTTGCCTGATTTAAATAGGAGTAAAACGAGCAACTATAACATTCATATATTAAAAATTGTAGCTATTACAACATTTCTGAAACATTCTCGCAAAAGTTTACGAGGACGACTCTTTAGCATATACAGAAAAATAATTAAGAAAAACCCACTTTGCCAAACTTTCATAATGACATAATAACTGTAATGCAGTCCAAAAATGTAAATATAATATCGTGCCATACTTTTCGGGTCACCTACCTTGTGCATTATTTCATAAGTCAATTACATTAATATTAACATACTGCAATACAAGAAAAGTGCAAATATCAGAAAAAACTTGTCTGAATGACCTGCAAAATACCATTTACAATATTTCGTTTTTATAAAAGTTCAATATATTTTCTTAAATTTCAAACATTGTTGGATGTGTCTGCCCCTTAAATATTAAAGATAGATAAAAAATATAAATTCCTAAAGATTAGATCTTGAAGTGTTTGTTATGTTATGAATATGTCATATTATGGCACGGTTAACACTCATTTTTTATTTGTATGTAATTTTTAAACCAGCTCGCTTGTTATTCAATCAATTAAGTTATCATAACCAAACCGCACTTATGATTTTTTGCACCTATTAGATGCGTTTATCCGGTTAATAAAGCAATATGAATCTATTATTACTAATTGAATGACTGCCTTTTTAGGTTAATAACAATCGAGTCTATGATACTACTTAATAAGTGACCGAACTGATGTACTAATCATTCATTCTTATTTCGTATTTTAGCTATGAAAGTTAATCGAATATTGTTTCATTTGTACATCTTATTCTAGTCCCGTGCTATTCTAGGGCGTTAAAAGATTGATAACTAGCTGCTTTATTTCCCAGCATGTCGTAGGAGGCAACTAAGGGACTAGGGGTGATTACGAATAGGGGTAAAACCTGTCCACAATGTTCCATATGAGATCATAACCTTAATATTTATGCTAAAACGTGACCTAGCAGATTTATCTTGTCTACAGGTTACTGTTCACCCCGAGAGAGATTAAAGGCCCCAAAATATTCATATATTCTATACTACAGTGGGAAAAAAATTAGATCAATGATTTCAACATAACATGTGTGCTGTTTCAAGATTTAATCGGACAGGTTAGCTCGTGCGATATCGTGATCTGCAAAATAATGAACTCGATTAAATGAACAGCTGGTTAATAACATTGTTAACAACGTATTGATCATACTTGGCTAAGAATAGATCCGGCCACTTCTGAGATTGGAACCTATCGTTTATAAATTAAGATTTTAAAATAGGTTTCAATAAACTAATATGAAATACTGATGATATATGATAGTATAGTATTGTTTTATCTGTGACTGAAGTATTATAAAAATATGTTCATGATCAATAAAATCTATTGAGCGATGGGCTAGCTACCTGTCACTAAAGGTCCATATAACATCACAACTTCAATATTTATGCTTCTAAGAGATTAAGGAGATGTTCGAAAGGGATTAAAGGACATAAAAGTATATATGATTAAAATATTTTTAGGATTACAACTTCGTTAGTACACATAATAAAGTCTTAAAATTGTTTTTGTCAAACTATATTGATTACAGTAGCATTACTTTTGTTATAGAAATATGATCACTAACAGATACTTAGCCTTGGCATTAAATTTCCATTTCACTGAGTGTTGAGTGCAGAGGTCAGTAGTAGGTAATTGTTTGGGAAATTGGCACAACACAATTACAGTAACAGGTCTATATACATATAAATGATGTCCTTTAATCCTTACCGGAGTAGATAAACCCAAAATGACCGTACAGATTTATATTACATCACTTAGACAAATATATTAGTTATTTCAAATAATAAGTCAGGAAGGTATTTATATTGAAAATAAGTGACTGGTTGCTAGTCTATCTAGATAGGTTGCTAGTATTACAGATTTATACATATACTGGAAGGAACGACAGCTACTGGAAGTTAACATTCTTTTTACATTCCAGTCTAACATAGGACACTAATTAGAAATAAGTATCCTATGTTGATTAATACCTATACAAAAATATAATAAATGTCAACAAAGTTATTTCATCGTAATATCGGTTACATTGCGTGGCTTTCGTTCTCCTTGCCCTTGTTATCCATTGCCGCGCCAGTACGTAGATTCCTTAAAGGTTAACTTAGTAGGCCACTTGTATTATGGTACCTTCGAAACCATAGGTTAAAAGTTAATTGTATGTGTAATAATATAGCATGCAGTAAAGCTGCGGGGTGTCACTTTACCATGTCGTTAATTTATTGTTTAAATCTTTCGTTACATATGTAGATTATTAATCAGTACACCGGTTACGTAGGGCCGCCCCAATAAGACATATAATAGTCATTTAAAAAAGGCTGAGGTAAGAACTACCTATAACCGCCGAGAGTGTATGAGACGTAAGAGTGTCGATGAAGCGAAAATGGTTAGTTTGCATCGGGACAGATTCGACAGGTTTCGTGATTCTACCCCACTACAGGGAATCAGGCGTGATGTGTATGTGTCTATTAATAAGCTATATCAACCTTGTCATGATAATAAAACCTTCATAATAATTTCCAAAAGTTTTATGTATAGGAAAGACCTATGTGAAATTAGCAATAGAAGAGTTACGTAAGTCATTCAACATGAATGACCTTGTAAAGACTTCAACGCACTACTTAAATATGTTTAAAGTAGGTCTACATATTGCCGACCATATGAACAATCATGTAAGTGATTATCGGTTATGCGTGTCATTTTCGAAATGGATATTCAGATTGCCACTTATATAATATATCGTTATGGTGAGCTTGTATATCATAAAATATAATTTGAATACTATAAGCACATACTGACAGTACGATTTAGACAAGATCTTACAAAAGTACCTAATTGATATAATTTAAAACACTGTTTCATAAGTAAAAGAAAATCTTATGGAAACAAATCCTTATCTGCTTTATTTACAAAACTAATTAAACAAAAATATTTAAAATCCACACCAGTTACTTTATACACAAATATGACTTACTTTTAAATACGTTGAGTGAAAGTGCGAAAGTATCTGGGCTACTCAAGAAAGATTCACGCAATAATCATTAGCACAAAACAGGTTATGTATTCTGCGAGTGTAATATAACCGGACGAAGTCAGATACGTAATCGTATGACAATATATCCAATTAATATTAAACCAAGTAATCATGTAAGCTTGTTCTTAGATCCAGATAATTAGTCAAATCTGATATGACAGTGTCAGTGATATGTCGATATGTTTAGGTTTTACGATATGTAGAATGTCCGGTAAGATTATAAGTTACAGGTTACATTTTTTCTTACATAAAACTTACAAATATGCACATAGAACATTGTACCCTATTTGCGTAACGGTGATAGGCACATAATATTGGTCACCTTGAACGGTTTTAAGAAAACAAGGCTTTAGAACATTGTATTCTATTTGATCTTCGCAGCCTACCTCTACAAATTCCTTTCTTAACCCTCCTTTCTTCCATTCGCATCATGTGACCAATCCAATTCACTACATCTTCTTTCATACCAAATCGTTCACAAATACACTATTTTGTGTTAATTTTATAAACATTATCATATTTTGATACTGGCGGTATTATACAATTGTGTGAGTTTTTGTAAAATAAACATCAGTAAGGTATTAAATGTGCTAAGGAATAAATATCAATAAGTTAAGTTCGCAAAATGTTTAAGAAAACGTAAACTCTTGAATTTTTTATTGAATTTTTATAAAAGGCCTTCATCACCAGTCAATTATCCTAGACAGACACCAATTCAAGGATTTTACTCAATAATCAGAGTAAAAAATTCATGAAATGTGTGTTGAGGTTGGTTTTGTTCTAAGGATGTTGGGTTAATGTGTATAACTAAAATCAAACGTTGCGTGTGTTAATTACAGAAAAATGTAATTCAAATTCGTAAATTTAACTAAGTGACCTCTATTTACAATAATTAACGAAGCTATTAACGTTTAATATGGCTTAATAGAATAAATTATTGTTTTGTTACAGCCGTAGAATCAAATATCAATGTGCTATTAGTTTAATCCACACATACAGGCATCTCGATAATGTAAGCATGCATTGTATAGATCAACGCAAACTTCTATTTATCTTAATACTTACTCGTAAATGCTATAGTTCATTAGCATCCATATAAACTCATACTGATATTTACCCTCGTAATTCACGAGTCATAAAATTATCTTAATATGATTATTATGTCCAATTAAAATGTTTAAAAGTTTGATTATGATACAAAAGAAACATAATTTGGATGTTAATCGTTCTAATTTGATTGTTGATGTCATCTTATAACCTAATCTAACATAACCTATAGCCTGATTATCAAGATATCTCCGTAAAAGTCAGTCTTTGGGATCAATTACAAATACTTAGTGTAAAGTGTTCATATCAAAGGAAAACATTAAGGTATTAGAAGAAATGGCACAAATTAATAGGTATTTATAGGACGAGACGGGTACTAATAAAACCTATAGATCTCGTACAAAGGCAACAAAGCAAGGACATTGCGTTCACCGACTAAGCTTGTACAAATGACATTCATTATTTTGACATTAAAACGGAACCAACGGTGATATAGTCTCGTTTACTTGGAGGACTTTTGCGACATACTCTTCTGGGTTTGGTTCATATTTAGGTTTGGATTTGGCACTGGTATGTTCTCACTGTTAATAATTGGTTCGTGAAATAATTTCAATGAAAAATGTGACAGACTTTAACAAGATAAATCTTTAAACTTGGCATACAAACTTGACTGTATGTTTGAAGTGCACATAAACTACTGGCGATTTAATATTCGTATTTACCAGTTCATAGATATAAAGTCATTGTATAAGAATGTTATTCTCTTACGTATCCTTTTCCTTACAGTAAGAGATGTGGGTCCTACTCCTGTTCACCCTGTTCGCCTCTTCAGGCGTGACGACAGCGTCGTTGGAAATCCTCTACGAATGGAGTATGCTTGAGTTCGACTTCCCGCCAGACCCGCAGCTGGTTCAAAGGTTCCAACCAGAAAACACAGTACCTACAGGTAAGGTATTATGAGAAATACTAGCAGGTTTTAGATGTACTTTTAATTTGACACAGAGCTTCAGTGAGAACTTTGCATTAACCTGAAACATTAATAACATAATAATAAAATATAAATAAAATAATGAAAATAATGAACGTGAAATGAACACGTTTAATTATATTGCTTACAACTGATATTATAGTCATTGTCAAATTATATTAGTAATCATCAGTACTATGTTACAGTGAAACTAAACTAGGATCAAATTAAAATGAATGCGAATATTCGGATTTTCTTATAATCATTATTAATTTTGTTTTAGGTCTGGAAATAGGCTGGGACAGGATATATGTGGCAATACCACGGCTGCGGGCAGGAGTGCCGGCAACACTGGCATGGCTGCCCAGAGGAGTCCCACTTGGTGTCAATCCCGTTTTACAGGTAATGCTAAGTTCAGGCCCCTGTCATAATATGACTCACTGAATTCAGCCTTTGACACTCCTTTTCCTGGGAATAGTTCTCATTAATGTTCTACCGCACTTCATAACAGGTTAATAACTATTATCATAGAGTAATAGCCTTACTATTTGATTTCATACGAATATCTTTTATGTATGTCGTGGTTGTAAAACTACGATTTACTTAAATCTCCTAATAATTATAACTCTTTTGAGTGATGAACTGGAACTGAACACATCATTGTATTACCTGCTAATATAATCATTATATACAAAATGTTCGTTTTTGATTCACCTACAACAGAAAGCGTTATGAACTAATATATTGAGTACTCACTTTTGCATACGAACAAAACTGATGTCATAATTTCACGTTGAAGTATCATGAGTAGTTATTCAACACGTACATATATAATATTACGTAGTATTCGAAACAGCTCAATGTAATTTACCTATTTATTATGCCGGAACATAACGTACCTAGATTTAATGTCGGAAAGCTGTCATAAACTGGAGGATGGTTATAAACATACTGTTATGAAATAATAGCGTGATCTATCATACTCGTCTAATTGAATACTGATTTGAATCAAATATGAATTTCAACAATTAGTGCATCAGCGGTTTAATTGGGTTTAATAGGATTTTTCTTAAGGTTATTGTGATTAATCAAGTTTGGTTAGGTTAGAAATAATAATGTTGTTAAATGCTCTAATACTTTGTTTTTATGCTCTTGATATGGAAGAGATTTTTATATTTTTGTACTATGAAATAAAAGTTAAGTACTAAGAATATAAATAAATGTTTGTGTAAGTCATTATGAACCGTCATGTAATCCTTAATAAAGTTCATTATAAATTTAATAGTAAAATATAACATGGATATTATCCCGAAATCTTTACGCGTTTTAGCTTCGCTAGTGTTATAAATGTTTGTAGAAGTAATTTTGAACTATTATGTTATCATTCGTTATAATTTAAATAGTAAAATATTACGCCAAATACATAATTTAACACGTCCTAACTTGGTAGTTATTTACGCACAACTTCATTGAATATATAAAAATACCATGCAAGTTTATCGCCTGTTCCTATCATTACTCGATGGTATAATTAAAATGCTCGGTGGAAGTTCTTATATCGATGTTTTGCATCACAATACTGTTTTATCGGATATGATTTGCGAAACATCGAAGGATATTTTCACGTTGATCGATGGTGCAAAATAGTATGGCTAGAAACTAGTTGCGGTTACGATTGACGTCAATAAATTCAGTTATGGATATTGTTATGGTTAATTTTCGCAGCTACACTTGAATAGTAATAGTTGACCGCGTTTGTTATAAGATAGTTTAGGAAATAGCAATACTGTCTATAATTATATGAAAATGGTTAACACAATTGATCTAATACTTCGGATTTTTTATAATGCTTAAAATCAAATTTTAAAGACAGTGCCGACAATAACTCTCCCTCTTACAAATACCTTCTTACCTTAAGTGACGTTTAGTATAAGTGGTAAATCCTTGAAAACAAAATGATTTATTAAGTAATCATATCTAACCATAGGGTCGAGAATAATAACGACATGTGGAAACGAAGAAAAGCGACACGAATTACTATGGCGATCGTATCGTAACAACTGTAATCTAGATTATCATTGAATGCTCACGAAACTGGAACGAGCTACAAATAAGGCTTCTAGTGTCACGAAAGGTATGAGTTATGATGTTGGCCAATGTAATCTTGTCGCCTAACATTTGCATTTTAAAGCACTGTCTGCTATGTTGCTATGCTCTTGGTCTGTTAAGTGTAGTTATAACTAGATCAACTTTTCACAAATAGGTCATGAATTAATAAGTATTTATTAAATAATTGTGATGAATAAAATTAGATTAATTATAGAGTAGAGGTATAATATAGACAGAATGCGGGTGTAGCTAAAGTATGAGTAGTATTGTTTTATATTTGTTTTCAAAGTTTTTTCTAACACTGAACGTTCACTACATATTTTAGCAGATTATACGTAAGTACTTAGTCAAGCGTAAGGCATATAGTAACCTTTCGTATTTAAAGTAATGTAATGCATACCATAAGAAAAGTAAGCATAATTTTTTATTGTCAAAAGAACGTGTTAATATCATGTAGTTTTAAAAAATTATAAAATATGATGGAACAGATTTGAATTAAGTAAGAAATCGTCAATTGATGTAAGTCAGTGGAATTTAAAAAGGTGTTTGACAGTTACAAATTATCTTGTAGGTTTTTTATCAGTTTTCACCAATTCAGTATTATATAATAAAACTTATAAAATCAATGAATCACTCTTTTTTCTGAATAGAATAAAAACATTTGAAAGTTCTAGTGCGTATATACGACCTTGGTCTATTGATATGTGATCGATATTAAAAGGCAATTATATTACGCACAACTTGATACTATCTCAAGTGAATTTCATAGATTGAGTGTTGTGATTGATTGACCATCAATCTCCGGATATTACAAAAAGAATGCACACATTGCCTACATTGCAAGGCAGTTGTGTAGTTGTAATCCTCTTTTTTCAATGAAGTGAAGAAATTGAATGAATGTTGATGAAAAGCTTTTTATACGAAAAAAAGTTGATCCAATTAATTGTTATAACATCCTTTTCTCTGCGTATTTAAATAGTATCTATTAGAATATTATTCAACCGTGGAACCCAATACTACAAGTAGACCTATTTTCACTTGTACTGCTACTGATAAATAGCCAAATTAATTATACATTTATAAACAAATCCTTAAATTACCAAAATACCCCATCACTTACTCCAATTATTTAAATAATACATACATACATACGCTTCACGACTTGTGTATACACACTCCCTTTTTTATTATGGCGGGGTAGTCAGAGGCTTGAATGCCCATCTCCGAAATTTCGAAGGCATGTTAGGTATGGGTCATTCGAAGCCCCCGTATTACTAGATAGACAGCATCCAATGTGATAGGTGGTGAACCGTATCGCCGTATATAGGCACTGACTATTACCTATCCTGAGGGATAGGCAGATATTTACATAATACTGTCATATTTCCACTTTTATTCCACAGGCCTTCCCCGACTGGTCGTTCCACACAGCAGGAAGAGGCGACATCAACTGCACGGGCCTCATCTCCGTGTACCGGATGAGGGCTGACCGCTGCAACAGGCTCTGGGTCCTCGACGCTGGAGTCATCACAAGCTTGGACGACTTCCGAAGAGTCTGCCCGCCCAAGATACTGATCTTTGACATGGCCACTGATCAGCTGGTAAGTTCTTTTAGTTATAGTAAGATTGTATAGTTAATAAAAATATAGTATATGTATAACATAACCAAGGTTCAGTTCGATGATCTGCATGTGGTAAACCGATTTAAAATTGTATAACTCCATATTTAAGTTTACTATAGTATTCTTATATCTGTGCCTAACTTAATTGACTTATAAACGTAAATGGAGAGCCAACCAGCTGTCATTTTTCCTGGCTTGTCTTAAGTGAGTGACTACATCAAGCCATTTATTGGGCAATGGGCTTGTAACTTGTCACTGATGTTCCATATTACGATCATAAAATTTATATACTAATAGTATAGATGATATACGCGTATATTTATGTATGTTTTAAATGATAAGTCCTTTTAGTTAACGTTAGCATTAACGTGAATTTTCTAAAAGGTCGAAGTTTAATTACATATAGATTACAGTATGTGTCTAAAAAGGTGTTAACCCACAATAATGCAACTAAAAACTTAGGCTTGCAATTATTGGCATAAAAATCTCAATGCTAACACCCGGTTACGATAAATGCATGGCATAAAATTTTAATTGGAACCAGTCAGGTATTTAACTCCTAATTATACAGGACGTAACTGCCTCTATTTTAGTACTTTAGACATTCTTGATGTTGTACAATATCTCTAACACATTCATTTAACGTTGATAACAATCTATGCTATTCACAAACAAAAGGTACTTGTTATTAAGGTCACATTATAACGTTCACATATAGGTATGCATGCAATTTCTTATTTACTGGTACACACCAAACTATCATAAAAACAAAGGTTTGTACCATATATGTATTTCCATTTGTAACATAGAGGTTATAATTACAATCGCCTTCATGTTGCAAAACTTTTTTCTCATGCAGTTTCCCAAATTCATTTTCGGATAGTGTACATAAACACTTAAACAATTGTCTTTTCTTAACAAAACATTCCTTGGGCCTAAAGTCTTTGTTAGCTGGTAGTTACAGAAAAGTGGTCTGCCGTTTGATCGATCGTGTGAAATGCCCACGCCACTCAATCAACCTTATTATAGCACTTTTTGCAACGGAACTGAATATGTTCACACAACGTGCGGTGTTGCGTCACCGCGGCTTACGGCAAAACAGAATACTTCGCGCGCCCAATTAATAAATTCTAACGCTTATCAAATAAAATTAATCTTTGTTGCGAATTTGTTCTTGTTTAGTATACAACACTTCGTTGTTTTGAATCGTGGTGCTCGTGACACAATTCCTTTGATAATTGAGCCGTTGGTGATAAAATCATATTTTATAGCAAGTTAATACGAAATTGGCTTAAAGTTGGAGAAATAGGACCAATGAAATTTCAGTCATTTTGTAACCAAATATAGATTGCACTTTTCACTGCATCAGTACCTATTTATATATCTATCTTTAATATCGTTGTGTCAAAATGGCAAATTTCAAACTAATCAATACGACATAGGAATATGAGATCCATAACATCAATTATAGAAGACCCACACATCGGTCCCTAAACAACTTGACAAGGATTCTAGAGAAACAAATTTCTACAAAACTATTTCTCAAGACATTTAGCATATCACAGAAGTGATTTAAAGATCAGGGTACGTTGACAAAACTAGTTTGTCTCTACACGAACAAATTCCGATAGGTAAGCTTAACAAGTTCGATAATTATTTCGATTTATAAGATAGAAAGTGGCTAATTCTCACAAATCCCGGAAATATAAGTTGTGCTTTGCTTGGAAATAATCAAGCAACAAGTCACCTTATATGTGATTTGTTGGTTATGTTATGACTAGGAAAGTTAACATAAACACAGATATATTAATATTAACTGTTTATATACCAGAAACACTTTATAAAGTAAAATAAGTAATAAGGAATTTAAGATACGCATCATATGTACAACTATATAGAGCATCATGCTTTGATTTATTTTATTTTATTATACTAGTTTACACGAATAGTTAACCTCTTACCGAGCTTTAAGCTTATTTCATTCTACCATTTTTATTACTTTATGAAACAAAAGTTGTTTTGACGTTTTAGATTCTAGTAATTAACTTAGATATTTTATCACAATAAAGTATCTAAGTTTCTTTGTCAATCGTGGGTGCTGTATGTATATATCTTACCTCTTTGCATATTTAATTTTGTGACATTGGAAATTTCACAAACTTTCTCTCGTAACAGTTTATGAAATTTGCATCAATATTGGCAATCTTATCATAGTATTTTTAATAATTTATACTTATGGTGATCATTTACAAACCAATATATTCAAAATTTTCTACACGTATGTAAACTTGTAGGGTATCCATATTACATAATACGTTAGTAAAAATAGCCTCTTTATTAATTTTGGCTTACTATATATTTGAGTGTTTAAATACAGTAATTATTAAATTATAACTCTATAGCAATTGGCTAGATAAAAATCCATGTCTTAGAATGACACACGATGAGAAAAAATCCAGATAGTTATATCGATTTAAACCCCAAAGCAATTTAGAGTATGCTTTACTTTTTTACGATCTATATATCAGTAAGATTAACTGACAGTAAGTCATTCAATATTGACCATATCATGTGTATTCCTATGCATGTTTCTCGAAGCCAGTCTACCCATATCTTCTAACATTCTGGGCCTCTCAAAGCTGCGTAGCTCAGCGTGTTGTGGAATTTCGTTTGCAATTAACAAGTTCATGCTCTACTTTGTGAGTACTCGTTGATAGTGATGTTACATAACACTTCACTCACGCGAAATGTCATTGTGTTACAACGGTTTCTAGAGGTATCAAGTTACATGTTTGTATGTGGTCGTATTTTGTTTATTGATCACATTACGAGTATCTTTATCTTATGTTGCAATGCTCCCAGGGCAAATATCTTCAGAAAACATTAAAGGGGGTTTGATGTGTCTAAGTAGCATTTATTCTACGATATCACAAATTGACGTGTTAACACACATTGGTAAATAATTACCAATTACATTATTATATAGTATATACTCACTCGTTCAACACTATTATAATTGAATTAAACTTGCATTACTACAAGTTAATAAAAGCAGTGCCAATGTTGTATCCAACAATAATTATCCCATTATAGGTAAATAGTAAGCAGTTATCGCTATCAAACTCGTTATTATAGAGCCTTGCGGTTCAATTATAAAGGCAGTCGAGTGGTCTATGGCACAGTTGGGTTGCGTGTGCAATTTGTGGGTGTGTCTCGATGTTGAAAGTTTATTTTTCATTCCGCTCAAGGTGATGAACTTGAAAGTTATTGTATGGGCCTTCACATTTTGTTGAATGGGCTGCACGCTGTCTCAGTAGAACAGTAGGAAACGCTTGACATTTATGAGGTTATTTTAACATAAATTGGACGTTTTCTCTCGGTATTGTGTTAATTTCGGTTCAAAGATGTTGAATATTCTTAATATATGTCCATAGGACGACGGCTCAATAGAATTGCTATACCTTGCTTATTGCTGAAATTCTGCATAATACAAATAACAAAACTCAATATATTTGTCAATATTATCTGACGAAAATTATTATACCTAGATATAATTCGCCTGTTTTCGGTAATTACGAAGCTTAATAACAAATATATTTCAAAACAAACTTGACGCCAAATGTGGCCGTAATCGTATTTAATTTAACTACCACTTCTTTTATTTCTGTTTGTTTTACAGAAGTTAGTAATTTTATTTATGACCGTGCAATTAAGGAGGTGTACAATTTTGTAGTTTATCATATTTAGACTGTCAGCGACTATTAATTGTTAGCTAGACTATTTCCTTAATGAATAATCATAAATCAGTTCAAGTCTTTATACCTCAAGGCCAATTTTAAACACTCAAGTGACTTTAATTATCATGCATAGACATTTTGTCAGTTAATTTATAAGGTCAAAGCTTTCGCGTCGTATATTTTTATTTGTTTTATTAGGTGATTAGATTTCAATCGTTGTATTCACGTTACATGTATACTTATATTAAAAACATCTAACTAATAAGTGAATTAAATACAATCGTAAAAAATATCTTATTATATCAATATTTCTTTTATATACATAGTTCCTTTTGGGTTTGATACAGTATAGAATAAAAGAATTTCAGAAACAAAGAGATTTGTACTGAACTTAAGCAATTTAAATCGCTAGTGAAGGGCTGGTGGACTTAAGAGAAAGGATTTTAAATCCAGTCTAATATGAATGGTTGTTAAGATATCAAGGTGTTTCGTAATCGACTGGGTAGGTTCGTACTCTTGCCTCTAGTGGTGGTAGAAACTAAAACATGTTTTCTCCTCTGGTAACAAATTGAGCGAATGTTTTACTGTCAAGAATCATTGTTTCCGTAATATGTAACTGTATCAAAATTTCCCCGTGATATTATACGAAACAATTATTTTTATACATTGCTTAAAATTACTGCGAAACAAAATGGTGGATAGATTAAATACGCAGAAGCTCGGTAAATACTAGACTTTTATGAAAAGTCAATAAATCGGACTTGAATTAAATTATTTTGGTAATAAGTTTTCAGTGATAAAATTCCTAGGTTAAACATTCAGTAACAATTTAGACAAGAAATCCGCGTATAGAGGAAGTCAATCTGATTTATTTTCATTTCACACGCACGTATGAGTAACACTGGACTTATAAAAGTACGTACAGATAATGCTCAATGATAATTTATAAATAAACAGGATATCCTCGAACTTATTTATAAGAACAACCTACAGATTATGTAATCAAGGTCATGCGCTGCTTTTGTTTATTTCAAGTAATGTGTCAATTAATTTTGGTAT
This sequence comes from Leucoptera coffeella, assembly GCA_030578115.1. NCBI lineage: Eukaryota > Metazoa > Arthropoda > Insecta > Lepidoptera > Lyonetiidae > Leucoptera > Leucoptera coffeella. The sequence goes on from JAMBLF010000179.1 coordinate 251,084, forward strand.
GTTTTTGTCGCATGTGGGGCAACCACTACACATTCACTTTTTTATTACGTTTCATTTGCTGTACTTATTTACATAGGTGTTATCTTACACGGATATATCAGAAACAGACCTTTAGTTTGTCGTTATAATACTTTAGATCTACCTATAAAAAGGATAACAAAAATGAGTTCTAATAAATAATAATAATATGTATTTGGACATTATTACACCAATTGAACTACCCCCTTGCTAAGTACATTTAAGACTTGTGTTACTAGTCAACGTAAATTTAAGAAATATATGCGTATTATATATAGATTAATACATATATAGCATATATAAGCAGAAGAAAAGCGTAGTTCTTAACTCTGCCTCCACCCGGGAACTCACGATTAGCGTTTAGGTGGTTACCACGCCACGGAGGTCGTCAATAAATATTTGACATATTACAAAACCTAAGACTGTTAAAAAGAGTATAAAAACTGACACTACTAAACAGAGAGGTTGCTAGCAAACGTTCCCACGATTACTCGTCAAGTCGTATCTTATTAGCGACTGTGTTTTTCTTTCTACAATTGAAAAAGCCCAAGTATGCAGTTATTTAAAAACTATATTGACTTATTATCCTTTTAATCCTAATTATTCACTACAGATACAGCAGTGTCTCACGCCTAGGTACTTTAAGGTAGTCGAGGTACTTTGATTGGTATTGCGAATTATCAAATGGCCAGTTGTGGTCGGATACGGTAATTTGGTGTAACACAAAAGTACTAAATTGGTTCACAAAGGAAATAGCCTTTATGCCTAGCAACTTTATGCTCAGGTACCGTTCTATTTTTCAAACTGGTCGTTCATTGAAATGCAAACTGCTTGCCTGTTGGTACTATCGATTGATTTCAATGACTTTTTGTAGCCATTCATCTATTCATGAGATCGATGAGATTGGAGGTAATAAAATTTTATTCATGGAATACTCGCTGTTGAATAATCTATGGTAGTATAGTAGGTAAGTAGAATGTATAGATAGTAGAGAAATATAAAGCGTATATAAAAGAACCGTAAATAAGTACTTCCTAAAAGTTTTTTTTACAATTTATCCCTTCCTCCATTTTTCACATTTTTGTTCGTCATTACAAGGTAAAAGTGAGAAAATAAGGATTATAAACGTCTTGGTGTGTATGATTAGATCTTAACATGTATGTTTTTCATCCACAAAAACAATAATAATATATTATGACTTATAGAACATACTTAAACTTATTTTCATTCAGTTTGAAATCGCTAGATCACTCGCCTTTAAGACGCATATTCAAATACCATCATCATCTGACTAACCTAACCATCATCATACAACCTTCAAGGTACACCCTTATTTCAATTACCTCTTTGCCTTATTTTCAGATCCGAAGCGTGTACTTCCCGAAAGAGCTTCTACGACCAGCCACTCTGCTCACCAACATAGTCCTGGACGACACCAAGCACTCCACGTCTAGAGGAGCCCACACTTGCGACAACCTCTTTGCTTACATCAGTGATACCGTTGCTCCAGGTACAAGAAAAAAAACATATGCTATGTATTTCGTTCGTAAAAATAATGCTAATTAGCCGTTCTTTCTGGAATGTCGTAGGAGACGACGTAGAGGCCAGGGGTATGTGGAATCTATTGCGTGATAGGGTAGCAACCTGTCTCCAATGTGTCATACGACATCACAGCCCCAGTAATCATACAAAGGGACTTATTTACAACTAAGGATGTTTTAATATCTCCACGGTTCTCACTCCGAAATGGATTAAAAGACTATATGTACTTATATACAGTTATATGCGTTCATGACAGCGAAATCCTTTCTGGGCAGCAAAGGTTCGCGTGTCCATTTCCAGAATTGCAGATGTAGTAATTCTATGCCCATCTCGAAAATATGTGTTAACCAGATAGTCCAGTCAGTATTTAATTTGCCATTAAAAAAAGAATATTGATTTGAAATTTATGTAGTATTGTAATGTCGTCGAAGGTTATGGATAATGAGAAATTACAATGACTTGAATGTTAAGTTTTAGGTCTTCAGATTATAAACCGAAGTATAATTATTGTTAACTACACATCTGTTTTTAAAGTAGGAAGAAACATAGTGCGATCACAAATGTGAATCAATGCGTTTCGCCAAAGATCAAACATAGATTATTGTATTCTCTAGTTTAGGTAACACAAAACTAGCACATCACCTCGATATCTCTCAGTTAACTATCTGTCTGAATAGAAACCGAAGCTAATGTATGAATAGCACTTGCATCATAAGAACAATTCATTATCGTACATGATCAGAATATTTCTCACGTGAAAAATGTAAATTTGCTATGAGGTCGGGTGTGTCACTTGAACTGGTCTATTGTTTCACATAGATCTATGTGAGTATAGTAGGTATACCCACTAATTAATATTGTGTTACATCTATTTCACATGTAAACTGGCAACTTTTGTTAATTTGCTTAAATGAGTAAGTAGGCTATTTAGAATAGCAAGCAATCTTATTAAGTTTTTTTCTAGAGTTAAGACTTGTTATTTAGTAAGTTATTTTCGGGAGAGTTGTTGAAACATGAGACAATTTGTATCCACTAATACATATATTTGTCAATAAGGAAGTGAAAGGAAGGACATGCGTATATGTACGTGTATATATTAATAATTAACAATCATGTTAAGATTTTTTTATATTTGTTTGGATAAAAATAATTCTTTATGGATATACATCTAATATAATTTAATTTATTAAGATTTATATATCTATAAACTTTTTCATAAATCTTTAAAAATAACAGTTTTTTAACAATCAATTCCAAAACAGACTAAAATCATAATTTATAGACTGAACATTATGACTTGCCTATCAATTTTATTCACAATTCAAACCTCAGATAATACCATACCAGCTAGATTAAACAAAAACACCCACACAGTCACCTATAACATCCTAGTCACCTTTAACACTCATTCCAGGCATAATCGTGTATGACGCTGGCCGAGACAACGCGTGGCGAGTGACCCACGCCTCTATGTACCCTGACCCAGATTTTGGGGAATACGACATCCTGGGAGAGAAGTTCACCTTGATGGACGGAGTGGTGGGACTCACTCACTCCCCTGCCCAGGGACTGCTCTACTACCAGCCTTTGGCTACTGACAGGTAAGTGGGTAATTTAACTACTAATTAATTGCATGAAGTAAGAAAGACTCACTAGGTGAAAGTACAATATTTTAAAAATCGGTAGAGGAATTGGAACTTGAATATGGTGTTATTAATTATATTCGCTTTAGCAAGAAGTGAGGCCTTGAGAATAATAATTTGGGTTTGGCATACATAATATAATATGCAATTGACTTTGTAGGTCTATGACATTTAAGCCTTAACAACAACTTACTTACATTATTTCCTTTATAGGAAATGTACAAAAGTGAATTATACTTCATTGTACTCTAAAAAGAAAACGTCTCCTTCTTTAGCCATCTACTTAAGAGGACTCTATCTAAAACTTATATTAAAAATCAAAAAATTATACAGTATGCCATTCAACAACCTCCCATCTAACAAAGTAAATATAATTTGCAGACTATTCAGCGTATCGACAGCCGTGCTAACCGCTGGACCTCCGGCAGAGGGCGCCGACCTCCCCATCAAGTTGGTCGGACGAAAGTCCTCTCAAGGCCTAGGTATAGCAGTGGACCCAAGAGACGATACGATCTTCTTCAGCCCTATCACAGAGAGTGCTATCGCCGCCTGGAACCCTATCACTAATACGCAAAAGTAAGGGAACTCGTAAGACGTTTTAGAGTGTATTAACTCTTTGTACTTTGAGCATAGTTGAAGTGAGGTAATAACACTGATATTGTACCCGTGTATAGAGAACTTTAGAACATTATGTAAACTTATTTACGAATTTAGATCGTGAATTTTAAAGTTCTGTGACGAATCGAAGAAGGATTTCGAAAAGAACTCTTATACATATAGTTATCTGTGAGATGTTAGGCAGATATAAAACACTCACATATAAAATACTATTAATGACCATCCACCCTTAAGATGTAATCAGAGCTCTGAATAACAACCATCGTATTTACAAAAGTCTTTGATATATCAAAACTTAAAGCCAAGGTACTAAAATATGCCTTAAAGCCAAGGTACTAAAATGTAGTTTATTGCAATCCATAAATTCCACATAGCACGTGACAATATTATCTTGTAATTATAATCTATATTGTTATCTACTATTTCGAACATTGGTTAACACCTACAACGGTAAGATCGTGATTGTAACTATAGAACTATTTGTGCAAGTGTCAATAATCAAGGTCATTATTTCTATGACAGTAGCGGTTACCATTCACATAGTGCATATACATATATTCAAACCTCTATTTTTCTTTAGGATAGGCAGAGACTAGCGATCGCGATCGCCACCATGCACAATTGCACAATCCTGACAAATCTCTAATGACTCAAAAACATTAATTAACATTCACATGTATGCTTAAGAATTATTGACATAGTACTAACCTACCTATTCCTCGGAATATTATACCTCCCGTCACATTAGATACTGATTATCTGGTTAATACGTGAGTTCAAGGTATCCATTAGAACGTTAAGTTCGCTGTAGAACCACTTTCTCGCACAATCTCGCTTCAGTGGAGATAGAAGCGAAAACCTCTGAGTACTCAACAAGGAATAATTGTATTAAAGTGTATGTTACGTGCTGTTTCAGGGTCCTGACCCAAGACTTGGAGAAGCTGCAGTTCTGCGCCGAGGTGAGATGGGTGGAGAGGGACAATGGCGCCGTATGGGCTCTCTCCACGAGGTTCCACAAGTTCTTCAAGAAGACCGTCTCCAAACGCGAGGTAAGCTAATACTTAAAGTAGGATACCCTTAGTATTGTATTCCAAAAATAAATTCACGAACTGTCAAATCTCCGACAGTTCAAGCGCAGCGGCGCTGAGTACCGTGCGGGTCTGTGCTGTTTTTAGCGTCCGGACGGAATATGAAATATAAAAAGGCGCGAATTTCAAAACATCGCGACACGTTTACAGGAAACAAACGCTGTCTTGACCATCAGCCGTTGCGGTGTAGTTAAGGGGTTTATCTTCGCAATTGCCTAGGTAGAAAATGCATGGCCACTTCGAACTAACGCGTTGAACAGATAGCCAGTATTCAATGTGACAGGTGGTAAGTTGTGCCGCCATTTGTAAGCACAGACGATTGTTGATTTACCTAAAGAAAAAATAGATAATAATTAAATTGAATTTACTTAACTCAATACCTTTATTCGATATAAGAGGACGGACAAGCATGGTTTGGTAATAATATAATATCTACCTGAAAATAAACGTGTGTGTATCCAAATATTTTACATGATAAACTCCTGTACATACAATGCAAATCTATGTAGTCCGTTTAGATGTTATCATTTTAAGTAGGTTATATTTCAATACAATCTCAGAGTTGTTTCTGAGTAGGTGAAATGTATGTTAAAATGCACATTTTTATTCATGCTATTGCATAAAAACACTTCCTAAACCGGAACGTAGCTTACATTTTAAACGATTCTATTAGACACGCATGTGAATTCTCGGATATGCAGCATGTGCGCTTTTTACTTATTTAATTAATTACAACTAATTTTCTAGCAAAGAAATTTAAAATATTAGATGCATTATGCATTTGTGCAGTGCTGATTCTACGGCATGAGGAATAAATAGTCACTGCCTTTACATTGCGAAAAGGATTATCAATTATCACGTTTGGTCCTGCTTATATGGTGAATCGTGGGCTTTCAGTCACCAAAGACCTTCGTACATACGATAGCAACACTCAAGCTACTAAGCGTCCTGAACGATGGTGAATCGTGGGCTTTCAGTCACCTTCGTCATACGACAGATAGTCACTCGAGTAACTAAGCACCCTGAAAGTGTAGTGAAACTTATTTGTTATCTAAGTACTGGTCTTTCTGGGAGCTATTGTATTTGAACAACAAGGTTATGCCATAGTAAGGGAACTATTTGTTTTCTTATATTCCAGATAAACTTGCGTATTGTCCGTGTGGTGGATGACGTCTACAGCGCGCCACTGCATTCCCACATCCTGAGACGAGCGTCTCGAGCTGCCAACGTCACTACTGTCAACTAGACACATGAACAGACATATTTATATTTACATGTATTGACGCCAGAGAATTGAGAACCATTTTTGTGTGTATAAATATTAAGATTGTAAACTTGTACAATTGGTCCCTAGTTATAGCTGGTACTCATTAACGGCGCGACATCTTTCGACAACCTGCGGTATCATCATATCGAAACAATGTAAAAAATATTCAAAATTTATTGAAATTAGGTTAAATAACCTTTGACATACCGCGCCATCTGTGAGTGCCAAAAGTTATGGATTCAATGAAATTGAGGCATATTTTTAAATGGTATCAAGTGGTCAAGCTTACAGGTCATAGTGTATGTAATTAGCTAACATTCCGCAAGTTAATAAGACATTGTGTTCTTTGGTCGTGTATTAAAATGTACATTGATAAATAACAAAAAATATTGGAGCAGTAGTTACGTAGTTAGCACAATGGAAAATAGGATGTCTAATGATTTATGTATCTTACTTACTCGTACTATAGTTATAGTATGATATGTTCAAGTCGTTAATTACGATAGAAGTATTTTTAGTGTAAGTGTCATTAAAATAATATTGTCTTTTTACCCTATGTGTTTGGTATGTTAAAGTGATCCCAAAAAACCATGGGGCCCTGAATTCTAATTAATGTGACCATTACTGAAGTTACCAAAAATATGGTTTTCTTGTACGTCGAAAAGTTTTTATAAGAACATGTAATCTAATCTTGCGATGTTTTTTTGTAGGACTATTATTGAGCTACATTAAAGAACGTAGTGAGCTCAATTGTGTAATTAGATGATATTCTTGTAAAAACGTAAAGTCAGTGTGAGTCATTGGTTTATGATTTGATTATTATTGATGAGAGTTACCCGTATTGATTTCACTAGTCAAAAAATTTGGCTTTAGTACCTGAATCTGTACCCCGATAAACCTTGTATGATAAATTAGTATATTTTAGTATAACTAATGTATAAATCAAGATTACGTAGGTTTCTATATCAAGTTGCTAATGTTCTGAACTTCGTACAAAAACTTATTTTGTACGAAATACAAATTTGCGCCAGTGACTAAGCATTAATAAAAAACACTATTTATTTAAAATATAACAGCTATCAGTGAGAAACCTTACACTCTTTAGTTCTTTTTACTATTATTACTAATAAAATTTCCTTTTTTATAAACTTTGCATGATATTGTGTTGTTTATTCAAATGAACTAACAGGGTGAAATTAAAAAGTCTCTCTTTCTGTTTTAAAACTATATATTTTAAGTTTCGACTTACTTTAATTTCCTGTTATAATAAAAGATAGATGTGATCAAAATTTGCCATTTGTATCCAAGAATATGAAATTGTTTTAACAACAATTTAGATTTATTTATGAACTTATAAGCAATATGATTTAGTTGTATAAATTGTCATGTTTGTCACTTTTCTTAAATAAATAATTACAAAATGAATTCTAATATTCTTTTATTCCTATTTGAAGCTATCTTTTATACGTTTTCAACTAAAATTCTTCTGCGTCTCTTTAAAAATTTATTTAGATATAATTCTACCGGTTCCAATAGAGGCTTCTCTTTATATTGTCTAGATGTGCATCTTTCCAATATTCTATAACAATACCATCACAATTCCGATACGTTCGCTACAAGTGACCGAGTAGATATTATGAAAAGAAGAAAGGACGTGTAAGCATGAAGCCTCTTTGTAAAATTTAGCTCCAACATAATATTTAGATGAACCGGTACCATAAGTAAATAGCTTTGTTTGACAAAAGATAACATGTTATTTCTACGAACGTCAGTTTTGTTGCCCACATAGTGAATTTATTTTCCTTCTAATTTTCCATGAACTACATTCCTTCAATGCAAACAAGTAGGCCTGTTCAGATAAAGATCAGTATTTACCATGGATGAGTGTGTTATATGAGATGAAAGCAAAAAGGTCATTGTAAGGGAAAACCCCGTCGGTTAAAGTTAACTGAACAGTATGATGATGGCTTACAATTATTTTGAAAGAAATGCTAATGTAATAATTAACTAACTAAAAGGAGTAAAACATCGTCAATTTAAAGTTCATCAGAATGGTGTCAAGTCTCTAGAACCTGTCCAACTATTCAACGATTATGTGTGTAGTATGTAGTTAAAGAAGATTTACTAAAATGGGCGTCAATATTATTTTATGATTATAAGTTTGTCGTTATTTTACCAGAAGTCAGTTACTTCCATTTTTGAATTATTTTTTCATGAAAAAAGCAATATTTGTCAAATGTATAAAAAGTTGATATACTTATCATTTGAGAACGTAGTGACAGTGCTTCATTGCTTACAGAATGCACGTAGTTAGTTGACTGTCTTAGGGTCGAGACGTTTAAACTCAATTTAAGAATTGCGATGATTAAGAATTAGTATTTTTCTTTACGCCATAATGTATTTTAAATTATTTACTATGAACATAGTATGTAAAATACAAGAAGACGTTTTTATTTTTTTGAAAAGATTACTGGCTCATTTTTTATTTCATTAACATATATTTTTTGGTAGTCACGTTCCATTTCACGTGTCTGTGTAAACCGGTTTCCGCACACGTTTTGAACGTACTGATTTCCACTTCCCATCAGTACATAAATCTATTTTATGACTTACAACAATACACCACAGACACTCAAACCGCAGAAACACATTCATATTTTTACGATCTTATAATATATTACCCTGCTAACTACTAAAGTATACATATCTATGATAAACTATAGAATATACAACACTTGTACGTAAGTTTAAGCCGCACTGATACTGTATGCTTCATGACACATCGTCGTTGGCCGGTTGTCCCTTAATGATAAAACATCTCTTCAGTGGATTTCGCAACAGTCGCTCCGTGAGGCCCAAGCGATTGACCGCTTCAATGGATAAACGGTGACACCGCGTCAATAAAGAAAGTCTCAAAAAACAGTTCGAGCAAATATTTTGATACCAAGAAATAAATTTTCGGTGAGTAACTATGTTGATTTTAATCTCATTTCTTTAGGTTAGTTTAATAAAGCAAGTTGATGAATTGTTACTAGTTTTTCTAGTGTGTATAGTATTTATTGAATTTTTGATATCGAAATGTTAACTTTTCTTTATGAAGTATGGAGCATTGCTTAATTTATTTTTGTGACATTGGTGATGAATGGAAGTACAGGATTTTTTTATTAATGAAGCACCGCTATTTTTCATAAATGATATTTATATTGATTCATTTTTTGTGAAGGCTTAAACAGCATACTCGTATTGTGTGCATCTGGCTTGAAGGGCCCATTTTTCAAATATTGGACAATCGAAATGAAACTCACAGGGCATTTAGTAAAGAATAAGTTAAACTTATAGCATTTATTCTTAAATTTCTTAAACTTGAAAAAAAAGAGTTATTGTCAAAAAACTTAGCGCTAGATATCACCAACACAGTATAAGGTTTTGACATTATGAAAAAACGGAAGCATGTTACTTAAGCCTAGAAATATTGAGTATTATTGTGGTGTTGTGGTCAGATACTATGTTGTGAAAAACATTGATGTATCATTTTGACGAGGAAATATATAATTGTCTACATAAGTTTTACTATAACATGCGTACAATTTAATTCATTCTTTAAGAATTCCTGGTGTATTCTTGTTAATAGTAAAAAAATAGTCTTAAGAGTACTATTATAGTAAAAATTCTTGGCACGGCATAAAAAGCCGTGCAAGCATTATTTAAATATAATTCCAAAACGAGTAACATCCTAATCTTTAGAAAATAAGAAGACAGGCATAATACAGATACATGCATATTATTATGCAACGGAATAAGCTAAGGTCATTGTCTCAATTTGCAACACGCATGGGCGGGACGAGGCGAAGACTTGAAACGGGTATTCCCCGGTAAGCTTTACTACATAAATATTGTCACGCCGTTATTTCTGTAATGGGATTGGTAGGTCGACGATCTTGCGAAACTCATACAAATTATGTATCTTCTGTTCTTCAAGCTCAATACCCGGTCCTAACAAGAATATCTTCTAAGATATTGTTTAGTATGCTAGTTACAGGTCTTTGACTATTATATTTTTTATAACACATATGTATATCCCGTTATTCCTTGCAGAAGTCGGAGATTCAAAAATATATGTTCTTAAATAACGACTGATCTATTAAATAGATAAAGGCACTGGTTTAAATATTAAAAAATCATCGACTTCACATACAGATAGGAAAATGTTAGTTAATATGCGTAATATTGTTTGGCAATTATCTGCGTCATTAACCTGATGGCCATATTCGTTGTATGCATAGAAAAACCCACTCTTATACTTATAGTTCAAACGTAATAAACGCCTTTACGCTCGAATAACCGCGCGGTAAAAAGTAATTAACATTCCTTTTATAAGTTATAGTAAGAAAATACTTAACTTTTTTACTTTATTTGAATGTAACGTTTATTTTTAACTAAACGATTCTGTTTGATATTGCGTAGTATAGGAAAATTGCGAAAAGAAGAAAATCCTGTCATTATACAAGAAGGATGAAAATAACCATGAATCTAATTGATTCCACAGAGAACTGAAACATTACGGCTAAATATAATATAACGCCTCATTCTCTGTAGAGACGTAGCTAAAACTCACAGGTCCCCGTCTGCTCCTATCCTGACAGACTATTTCCGCTTTATACATATACACCTCCTCATACACACTCGGTGGTTATAGATACTTCTAATGTCGCCCTTAAGAGCCTTTTGTGTCTATTTTCAAACAAGATTAATGATTTAGGTAAAGGTTTAAATCTAGTTCCGTATTCAAATTTAATCAGAAGAAAACGTTACCTAAGTAATTAAGCCAAAACCATCAAACTTTCTAATTGTGCTTTTTGTTTTTCGATAAAATGCGTTTGTTACGCTTCAATCAACATTTTTTCACCGTTTTAGAGAATTTGATTTAAATACGTCCGCACTTTTCTTTGTTGGTTTCGTTGATCTAGAAAGTAAGTGCCTTCTAAACGAGGTACTTACTTTTCAAGTTATATTAAATAAAAAAATATTAACTATATTACATTTAATAAATATACTTAACTTGAGAGATAAAACCTCTAAGAATTAGCAATAAATAAGTGAATGAAAAAAACATCAATATATATATCAAATTTTTATACTTATAATGTGTAGAAGTATTAGATATGATAATTATTTACTATTTTCACTATAATGTGGGTCTGTAATGAATTTATGCAACCAGTAAATAATGTTTAAGTTCTTGTAGAAATATATAAAAGGGTATTATTATTCATGTGTCAACTGAAATATATAACTAATATAACCCATATGTGGTCTCTTATCACCTGCACGGAATGAAAATATCATTAAAATGTTTCAAAACGTGACAAGGTATAAATTATCTTGTTACGAGCATATAATAATTTTTAACAAAAGGCTTTGTTATTTATTCAGTACAGCACAGTTACTTATTTTTATGCAGACATTTAACCACACCCATTAAAAACACTATAAAAAATAATCACTTTACCACAAGCATACTATCTTATTTAAATTATTTCTTTTTTGAAAAATATCAATTTGGATAAGATTACATTTTGATATATAGAATATGAAATACACAAGCGAACTATTCATCATTTGGTTCATATACTCTCCTTATTCAAATATATATAAATCGTGGTATACTTTTCAGACCTTTCGCTTAATTGCTTAACATCTCATCTCTGTAATATCGAGCTCGCTACTAGACTATTTGATGTCTCAAATAACAAATCTTTTAAGATACAAGTTGTATATCTTTATAAATAATATTTCCTGATATGGCAGCTAGCATAACAACAATTTCTTCGAACCTTCGGAACCTGGTCGCTATGCCTGAGATGATCGTAATTGGCAAATTGGGTACTATAAATAAATTATGTAAGCCTTGAAATGTTTTAAACGAAATGACTTTCGATCATTTAATTAAAATTATTTCAATTGTACTATACTACTAGACTAAGCTTAAAATAAATGCTTCATTTATTAGAATTATTTAAGTAGCATTCGCTTTAGGCAACGACTTAGTAGCATTCGCTTTAGGCAACGACTTAATTATTAACGTTCATTAACATTAACGTATATTAACGTTCTTCGGAAATTCATTTCGGATCTCTTCGTTAGCTTACGTCGTTAACGTCGGACGCAAAGGCTTAGAAGGTTTCCGATTAGTGAGTTTCATAAGTACGATAACACTTATTAAAAGCAGCAGGAAAAATCGTCTTGAAGGTGTATCTGAACAGAATCTATTTTTGCCTCTCGTGAACTCTGGTAAGTCACGCCATAGACAACAACTAATTTATTATCGTTAATAGGTGCCATTAATTAAGATAGGTGTGAATATCACCTTTGATTTGTCCGATTTTGGAGGTGACCCAATCGATGTGTTCGTGTTTTATACTAAAGTATATGCATGTATGTATAAATGTATAACTATATGGATCTGAACCTGCCAGTGATAAAACAAAACAAGTTTACGCCTCCCGAATGGCATTGAACTTCTCAAATGGATTATCTTTTTTAATCCAAAATCCAACGTGAAATATTTGAATCTTATTTCCATGAGGAAACAAATATTTTAATGTGTTTTTCAATTTAGTAGCGTGATGTAGTTGGGTACTAAGAAAACACCTTTTTGTCATTATATTCAGTAATATAATATTAAAATTATTCTTGTTTTGATAATACATCAGTCTGTTTAATGACACAAAGTGATACGGTTCACTACAAATGTGGTTACGGTCAAGGAAAAAAGGTTGGCCGCTGAGCAAAAAACGCACTTTCACCTCATTCTGCTCTGTAATTACGAAAGCTGTAATGGTTTGTTCAATGACAGATAATTAAAACCAACGTAGTGTAAATATTTATAGAATATTGAACGGTCGTATACTCCCTTGATCTTACCTTTTGCCAAGTGTACGGAATTTAAATGTAGTACACACATACACGTCACGGCAATTTGCAAAGAGGCAAAAAGCATAGATATATACTTATTTAATGTATAAGTCTGTAAAAAGTTGGATTGACGTCGTCATAATCACATATAATAATGAGCACATATAAGGAGCAATAAAAACAATTGATTTAATCCATTTCTATTACCAATAATGGGACCCTTAATTCAATTCGTAAACTTATAGAGTAATACTGATCGCATAATATAAAAATCTCGAACACCAACTTTCTTTAACACTTAGTCTTATAGTGCAGACTAAAAAAGCTTCTTCTTCTTTTTTTCAGCTTTTCTTAGGTCACTAGTTGTGTCTTGTAGATCTTGTCGTCATATAAATCATTTTCATCTTAACCAATGTCAGTCAAATATACTGATCTTTACCATGTATCACGTATTATAAACAGTGATGTAGTATACTCAAGTGCAATTCCCAGCATTCATAATAACAACACAGTAATTAAAATGACGTGAGTGTAGTTAAATGACATAAATGCATAACCATGATTAATAGGTTTTTCTAATATGGTGTTTAAGTTTGCTCTAGAAAAACCTGATATTATGGTATAAATTGCGGTTTTATAATTCCAAAGTAATCATTCGTTGATAGGTATGTGATTAAAGTATAATAACTTACAATGTTTATGCATAACATACCGAAATTATGCCATTTATAACCCGTTAATTATTATTTTAATTGGCTGGATTGAATTGTTTTTGAAAAATATTTGTTTGAGAACCTAAGGATCCTTTATAACATATAAATCTGAGCAAACAAAATTGTAGGATTGACGCACTGTAAGGTTGTGATATTTTTGTCCTTATATTCAGATTACATATACAGAGTACATACCTACAAGCACTTAAGTGCAAAACATAACATACGCTTCAAGACTTGTGTAAACACACTCCTCTTTTTTATTGTAGGGGGGTAGTCAGAGGCTTGAGCACCCATTTCCGAAATTTCGAAGGCACGTTAGGTATGGGTCACTCAAATCCCACGTTTTACTAGATAGACAGCACACAACGTGATAAGCAGACTGCGTGCAATAATGATTCAGGATCATAGCACTTTATTTTATAATCCAATTTTCCCTGACAGGCTTTCGACACCAATCAGTCAGGATTACCCTTAATATCGATTCTGATATGCCACTTCCTTACAAAGATCACGCAATTTCTGCCATTATATGCAATGAAGACTCAATATTTTTCTCCATTTAAATCACCGATCCTGCCTAGTGAATAATTAGTGGCCGGTAAGGAACATAATTAATGTTGGTTTCATTGTGACAATTTTGATTTGTTTCCTTATTATGCAATTGGAGTTTTATAACTGTCCATCCTTGTTAAAGGAAATATAAGGCAGCGGTTTTATTAATAGTTCTTTAGTTAAATTATAGTCTCAAGAAACAGATGGTGGTGCATTAATTGTTTTATATGCAATTTAATAATAGTGTGACTTTGAATAGTGTTTCGGTTGCATTGCAATTAATATAACGATACAGATTTACGTACTTATATTGTCATTGTTATTATATTGCTATGGTTACCTCTATTTTGTGATATATGGACATAGCAGTTCTAAATTGAGCATAATATACATATGTGATGATTGTGTATTTTAGGCCCAAATAATCTAAATCTCTCCTTTATGACGATGCCATTTGTGATAAGGTTAAAGCACTTTTAGTGTTTCCGAGGATTTTGGGAACAGGTTCGAATGAACCAGTTTGTTCAGAAAACATAAAAAGGAAGTTGATTCTTTTCAGTGTAACTCAAAATTCACGTTAAAGTTCATTGTGTTGTCAACTTGCAAGAATTTTTAACGTGTCCTCTAAATTATTGGTGTTGCTTAAGCCAAAAGTTTTATTATAATTTTGCTTGTATGTGCAATTTTACATACAGTTAAATAAAATTAAATATTTGTTTGTAATATTAATTATTTATAAACTCCATAAGCTTTAATTGACTTAATTTGGTTTCTTAGAACTGTTAACTATGTTAGACTTAAACGAATAATACCTTAGCTACATTCCTAATTTATCGCTCAATAAAGTCTTAAAAATTTGATGTATTCCTCTAAGGAATGTTTTAAGATAGTATATAAAGGTTCAGATTACATTATTTACAAATAAAAAGTGTTGACAGTGTTGAGTGGTCGTGCATGTGAACTTTGGATAATAGTTTTGAATGTTATAAAGTATTGAAAAATAAAATGCATGGATTTTCGCACATCACACATACTCCTCACGCCTCGGCATGCAGAGATATCTTCAGTCAATATGGTAATAAAATTGTACCCACAAAATCTAATCCTTAGTATGCAATATATGTCATGGCTTGACTTGGTTTTTTAATTAGACCTTCATTCCGCACTTAATGCGCAATATTTGAAATAATAGTCGAAGAAATTATTATAACTATATACCAGTATATAATATACAAATAAAAATGGTAACTTGAATTTATTATTTGGTCCATATTCCATATTGTGTTATTTGGTCCATTATTTATATGTATAATGATGATTTATATTCATCTCACAATATTGCATTATTATCAATGAGGACAATAATATATTTTTATTACTTCTAATTTATTTAAAATATCCAATTAGGATGAGTCTGAAAACTCGAGTACTGAGTTTTATAATTCGGACCCGTGTCATCCGTGTTGGCCGAGTAACATGGAATAATTTTATTAAACATCAATGTTTTTTATCAAAATTCGACGCAAGTAACCAATTTTGTTCATTTTCAGATCCGCAAACGTTGAATGCTTTCAAACTAGAGATGGCGCTAGGTATAGATAGATTCTTCCTGCTCTCATACTGCCTCGCCTGTTGCTGGCCCCCAGTTTCCCAAGCCTTCAAATCCAACTTGCGCATCGTGAGGCAATGGCCCGAACTAGAATTCATATTTCCTTCTCAAAGTGACCGACAGGATGCTCTGCAAAGAAGATATTATGTACCTGGAAATTCAGTGCCCATTGATGTTGATATACAGCATAGACAAGGTAATGTTTTTTAAATTCTGGCTTGGATATTATTATATTTTCCCGCTTATTTTAACCTTTGAGTTAGTGTTCATAGGATAAACTTTGAAAAAATAAAGAATATGCGTAGGTTATAGAAGTGATTACATTGCGTGAAAAAGCATTGATTGACTTATAAAAACGTTATATGTGCACACCCGCATAAGTATATGTACTTGGTTACACATGTCATGTCAAAGCAATTAAATATATAATCGGTAGCCCTTGACGAGGCATTAATTAATACGCGTAGTAATCAAGTTAAGTTACACGAACATTAATTTAACTGATATAAACGAGCATATGACGTTCAATGCAGCAGTAATACAGAAGTGTAAACAAGAAAGTAAATAAGATTGAAACCCTAATGATAAATTAATAATATGATGTGTGGAAAACAGGAAACACTTAAAGATCTGTTTAACTGTGGGATAAAATATGATAACAAAACATCGGATCGATCGATATTTAGATTACGGTTAGTTAATTAGGAATTAAAACGGTATTAACATAGTGATGAGCATAATCTACGGAGTTGATCCATGTTATTAGAAGTAGGAAAAAGGAAAAAACACTTTTATGCAATTGTAATAATCATTATTACCTCTCTATCTAGATTCATCGACCACGCAATTATTGTTTTCATTATACCTACTATAATTAATTTTAACAATGTTTCTTGTGCATAGTTTCCTCTACTTTACTATCAATTTCTTCAAGTGTTGCATGATATAAAAAATACTAGTATCAAACTTGGAAATATACATAGTAATGTGTATACATTAGCTAGATATATTTCTTATAAAATTATAATGTTGACTAGTTGTATTTTGTCCTGACACATCGAAGGACGTAATCTGTTTTTATTGGGCAATGCGATGCAAACATATCACCAAAAATTTTATCAATCGTTATGCTAGCAGTTAATTTTATAAGATAAAATGTGGTCTTAGCCGTTCTGGCCAACCAAAAAGGAAGAAAAGTAACCAAGATACACTACTACTATTACTGTTTATATGGTATCTAACATCTTCTGGAGTTTCTTGTTGGTTCTTCTCCAAGTTTCCGAACCAACGGAGACATAGTTGTAAGACAATCAGTGCCCACAATATATCTTGACGTTCAATTAATGTACTATTATTACTCTACTTATATTTCATAAAAAGATATTTGAATTTTGAATAAAGCTAATCCTTTATTTACAGCCCCTTACCAATCGCGGATATTCGTGACCATTCCTCGGTTCGACGAAGGTCGTCCAATAACCCTGGGCACAGTGAACGAGAAGGGTCAGATTGCTGGCTACCCCGACTACTATTGGCATGACAGACAGGGCAGCAACTGCGAAGGAATGACATCCGTTTTCAGAGTTGCTGTGAGTATACAGTAATATCGTCAATATATTCTTAGAGAATATTTTGTGTACGTTAAACAAAAACGAGACGACTCAAAATGTACATAGCATATTCTAGAAAACCAATATTGTATACTGTATCAAAATTTTTTTTACGTTGTATATTCGTCGAATATGTTGCTCCTGCTAGTTAATGGTTATCAATATTTTACAATCGTGAATAATTGCATTACATGAACGACAGAGTAAACAATTTGACGTAGCGATTTTCGTTCTCTCACCCAAGAAATTGAACGCTAGGCGTGGGTAATGTCTCCGATATAGTCAGAAAGTATCTGTGAACGATGATGGATTCACTCCTTTGTCACATTAGGCATTGGATATCTGGATACATTTAGGCATAGCTATCTAAAGAATATCGTAAGGAACCAAGTAGTTATTCTAAAATATTCTCGAGCTGCAACCTAAGATTATATGTAAAATCAAAGTTATTGATTACAGCTCATAAGTTAAACAAATATTGTTTATACCTTTTTTTGTACAGATGGATGAATGTAACAGAATGTGGGTGATGGACACTGGCAAGATTGGGGACAACCAGGTCTGTCCACCTCAACTGCTGGCTTTCAACTTGGAAACCGATCAGCTGTTGTACAGACATCGAGTAAACGCCTCAGAATTCACTGATTCTACGCTCTTCGTGACGCCTGTAAGTAGAGTTTGCGCAAATTTTGTGCTGGAATACTTTGAATTAAGCATAATAATTCCTGAATAATGTTGATAAAAGTATTAAGGGATACATTTTGTTATTTATAGTTAATATACTGTTAATTGATTACTTATATCATCTCTTGACTTAATTCAAAAAGTGCTGTTTTTGTTCACTGACTCGATCAAGGATTTCATTATCTTTAAATGATCCATACGTATTTGTTTTTGTAAATTGCAATATTGCATGCAATAAGATATCATATTAATATTTTTAAACAAATTCTAATTCTCACAATTCTAATATTTTAAGATTAATGCCACTGTAGGGAAACAATGTGTATATAAGGTATTAACAGGTATATTTCCGTTCAGGTAGTGGACGTCCGCCCTCGCGGAGGCAGTTGCGCGGATACGTTCGTGTACGTGGCTGACGTCACAGGCTTCGGGTTGCTAGTGGTGGACGTAAACAGAGACCGCTCCTGGCGACTGACTCATCGGCTCTTCTTCCCCTTTCCTAATAGGGGGTCTTTTACTATCGATGGTAAGTAACTTAGAACGTAAAGCTAGAGTTTTACTACCACAACGTTGAACGTTTTGAAAGAGAGATTTTGGCTTCTAACATCCTCCTTTTTATAAAAATAAATTATAGTATTGACATCATGATGGCATATACGAGTATATGGAATATTGGTGAAGATTGCTAGCTCATCGCCCAATAACTCTGTTTTCTTCTAGCCTCTTAGTTGCCCCCTACAAAATGCCTGGAAATATATCAAGTAGTTATCATTTGGGAAATTTGTACTCAATTAGTTATCACGTTATCGGTTTTTGTATTCACTTAGTTATTAGTCAGGTCATCGCCTAGAGATAAATATGTATCTGAACACTTTTCTATCTTAATTATTCAGGTGAAAGCTTCGACTTGATGGACGGAGTGTTAGGCATGACTTTATCACCTTACCACCGGAATAGCGAGCGATACCTGTACTTCCACGCTCTCGCTTCGACCACAGAAAATGTCATCAGATGTTCAGAAATTAGAAACGCTTCTTATATAGACGATGGGTCTATGGATCCTAAGGCTATTAATGTAAGTATGAAATGGGATTAAACTTAAAAAATATACATATTATATTGTTTGTTAAACGAAGCATTAAGTGACCTAAGGTCTTCTCAATTCCGACACTGGTTTTTCAAATTTCCTAGTACCCTACAGAGGATATTCTAGATGAAATCACTGTACATGTTCATTGTTCTAGTTCAACTGATTATTACCATATTATAACATACAAACTATATGAAACACATACACTATATAGAAGAACACTAAGAAAAGACAAATGCTCTTACTTACTCACTTTATCAACAAAGTAAATTTCTTAAATTACACTATTTCTTTTACAGGTATTCCGGGAAGAGAGGCCATCGCAATCCGCAGCCGAAGCGATGGACAAGAACGGAATCATGTACTTCGGCCTCATGGACCCCCCGAGCATCATGTGTTGGAACTCAGCCACCGAATAC
The DNA here is from genome assembly GCA_030578115.1 of Leucoptera coffeella. Taxonomy (NCBI): domain Eukaryota; kingdom Metazoa; phylum Arthropoda; class Insecta; order Lepidoptera; family Lyonetiidae; genus Leucoptera; species Leucoptera coffeella. The sequence continues at coordinate 270,855 of JAMBLF010000179.1, forward strand.
ACCCCGAGGAACTTCCATAGACTAGCCCTCAACCAGGAAACTCTTCAATTCGCTAGCGGAATCAAAGTTGTAAATAATCTTAAGGGGGAACAAGAACTGTGGGTTTTAACTAGTAGCTTCCAAAGAGTAATGACAGGTTCGCTTAATTCCCAAAGAGTTAACTTTAGGATACATGCAGAGAAGATCAGTAGGTTGTTGGAAAACTCTCCGTGTGCGGCCTCCCCAAAGGAACACACGGCGGGGTACCATGCAAACATCATCAGCCCCTCGGCATACACACGTGGCACCTACAAGTATGGAGCCGTAACGTTTCTCTAGAGATAGAACAACTCGTCAATGATATGATCAGGAGAGTGACTTAGCCATAATATTAAATAGGTTGTAAGATTGGCACGTATGTTGTAATTAAATGATTTTGTAGTAAATGAAAGCAGATCTGTTTTATTTTACTGTAATAATTCCTGGCAATATCATCCTTATTATTTATGTATATAATATATTTATGCTTCAAGGGTTTATATTGAAGACCTATCCATACCTTATTGAAAGAAAAAAATATTGTTTTTATCCTTCAAGTTTACGACTCGTATTTTACTTTTACGTATGCTAAATACAAGAACAATTTATTATTATAAATGTCATTGCGTTACGCAAAAATCACAACACAAAGTCACGAAGTACGAGTATGAAGTGTCTTCCGCATAACATACCATGATATTCAAAACAAATAAAAAACTGTAAAATGTACTTGTTATATTTTTTTTGTCTATTTTATATTTTATTTATATTATATTATTCCTAATTTTCTTCGTCTTCAACCTTCACGCCTTCGTCAATGGGTTGGAACGCTTGGTCGTTCTCGAGGAGAGCTCTCGTGTACATGCTAAGGCTGGCAAGAGCCATCGCTGAAGCAAGAGAGTTGCAGGCACCGCCGACAGAGTCTTTCACTTTCTTCAATAGATATTTTTCCTGTAATACCATCATATCATTAGATAAATAGCCTCGACCACTTAAGGAGTAGTCAGAATGAAGGACTGGCAACCTGTTACTAATATTCAATATATAGTGCCATCATGAAAAAACAACGGTGTTAGTGGCTACCTCAGAGCTATATGTTCAGCAGGTATAGAACCAAACATGACAGGTGATGACCCGTGTCACCATTTAAAAGCTCTGAATAGTTCTTACATAGGGTAGTTTATTCTACATTAGAATTCAAAAAACCTATAATATTACTTTATGTATACGTTATAAAAAAATTACTTCTTATATTAATAATAAGTTTGATTTTGTTATGCATACATTTTGCCAACTTATTGGTTATTTTAAGGATACGTTATAACCTGTACAAATGCCACCTTACAGGTCTACAGAGTACAATAAATGTATATAAAGTAGTAGTTATAAAGTAGTAGAAAATGATGTGTTGAAATAGATAAAAGCCTTTTGAAGTTTCCCTAGTTTAATACACTTGACGACCGATCAGCTTACGGTAATAGTGATAGTCTAGAATACAAATACGTGTAAGCACTTGCAAATTGCGTTAGAAAGTAGGCATGTCTAGAATTATTTATTGTGTATCAACAATTTGTAAGAAAGTTGAAGAACAAGCACGAAAGTATTCATTGTTTTTTTTATAAGGAGCACGGAAAAGGACATATTAAATTAAAACACATATATAAATCAATTTGAACTCGTAATATGAGAGTCTTATTTGAATAACCGAAACATAAATTAAAATCAAAAAGCCTTCTGCTTATAAATACAATATTCATTTCAATATTAGACATTAATACTGCGTAAGTGTATATCGAATTGCAATTAGAATTTTACGATGTAACCACTTTATAGGATAATCCTCTTTATAGAGGTTTTGAAACACTAGTTAATTTATAAACAACATGATAGGTTGTATATCTTACTTTACAAGCCACACTTTTGAAATCCTTTACAACCTCAGAGTTGTGCAAAGAGCGTACTTCGAAAGGCTTGTACGGGAGGTAGCAAGGTAACCATTTTCTAAATGGACAAATCCAATACGTATTATTAAACACATGAGACCTACGTGGTACAACTCTGTTCTAACGTAATCGCTTATTATAAGTCAGCCATTGGTTTTCATTGACTTTAATGATTCTACACCATGTTTTGATAAGGATATTTTATTAAATCAACACTTAGTCGTAAACAACATTTATATACAAGCACCCAAACCCAAATTAAAAGCTTATTTATTATGAAGAAAAGCACCTACCAAAATCTTGTCAATATTATATAGAAATTATAGAATTACCTTTTTCTTTTTATCAACAGGTTCGTTGTCAGGGCCGACGAATCCAGTAAGTCTGAGGAAGGCTTGTCTGTCATCGGAGTAACAGCCGTCGGGCTCCTGCCACGAAATGATCTTGTTCATCCACCGTGGCTTAATAAACTCCCCGTATCCATGCCACGCACAGGAGAATACTAAAAAGAGATTTTAATTATTTAATCTTTACTAATAAGACACTTCACAAAACAATTGGTCATTTACATATGAGCGATTACAGTTCATTAAAGCTAACATAGTAATATCTTACTAAAATAAACCTATTATATAACATTAAGCAACAGTTGAATTGACAGTTTAATATTCATAATAGTTGCCATCTTAAATAAGATAATAATTAATCCCTTTTACGTTCTATCAACATAAACCTTAAAATTTATGATGATACGTATTAACGACGTTACGAGTGCATTAAATATGCATTTATGAAAGCTTTTTCCGCGGTACACGTTATGGTAACTCATTATTTATTTGTAGCCTCTATCTATAGTTAGATCTACTTTACTTTAATCTATATGGATTGCTTCTAAGCGTATTGAATCCAGATAACCTTCAAAGTCAAAATTAGAAGGTCGTAAATATAACGATTGCTGCTACTTAGATCTATTAGAATGTGAAAAACAAAAACGCATGTTCCGCATAGCATGGGATCTTTGGATGAAAATGTGATTTAATGAATCGATGAAAATATCGGAAGTGATCGATCGATCTTTGGATCGAGTCGAGCCTTCGATTGATCGACAGTTCAAGGCCAGGTCTATTCATGCAGGCCATGAGACAGAATGAAATATTATAGCTACGCATTCTCTAGCTAAATCCTTTTGCATTGATTCTGCTCTGAGGTGGGTATATAATACTTATTTTACTAAAACATATTGATTATTATATTTATAAATGTATGTCAAACATAATAAAAGTAGTATTAAATAAATAATCTTTGTACTAAGATCAAATCACAGTAAGTTGGTGGTACACTTACTCTCAAATGCGCAAGGCTTTTGAGACACAGGAATCCAGAGTTCAAAATATACTTTTATGAAACTTTTTCAACGAATACGTTAAATAGCTTATTATTATCGCCGAGTGTGTATGAGAAGATGTATGAATGTCATTGAAGTTAAAGTGGTCTGTCAGGATCGGGACAAATGGGGATCCAAATGAGGATGAATAGGTATGTATTAAATAGCACTTACTCTGTTGCATAAACAGCGTCCTAGTTCCGGCCGGATAGTCCCAATTTTCCAACGACTTCGTTTCCTTATAAATGTACAAGCACACTTTGTAAATATGCGCATTAAGATCCAGCTCATCAAGACAGATAAAGGTTTTCGCTAGATATGCCGCCCTAACCCTTGCGGTTTGTTGGAAGGCGTACGCGGTGCCATGGAGAAGCTTAGAGGAACAGGCAGGTTCTAGTTCACACGCGCCCTTCTCGCCTTTCGACTCCAAGGCATCCATTGAAGATATGAGCAGTTGCATCATACAAGCATCTGGGGACATTGAGAATCATTAGTCATAGTCGGTGCTAATGTGCATAGCTAAAGAATAATAATGTTACTAGACATACGTACGCAGTGATGTAAATAAAAATGTAATCAGAGTAAATATTTTCGAGCACAAAAAGATGTAAATTGAACTCAGTAACATGAAATTAGAACTATGATAACCGAGTTACATTAAAAGTATCAATGAACATTGCGAATATCGTGTTAACAATATCGTGACGTTATTGATCAATGTTATATCAGTTTGAAAATAAGGATTAAAAGCACTCATTCATTACTCTTGCGTCGGAGTAGCATGGTGGAATTCTTCGTGACAGATTACAATCAGACGTTTTGAAAATATAAACAGACTACTGTAACAATACGCTAGTGTTTTTCGAACCTGTTTTTTTGTAACTGGTTCAATTTACATCGTAGTTATAACATATATTAAAAAACTGCATATTAAATCTAGTATATCGATAGTTAAGTGTACATTTGTGCTATGCACGTTTTTCTGTGTAATTGGCTTTAGTACAAAAAATCATTTGTGTAAGACTTATCTTTTATATTTACTACACTTAGCACATTTACCTTTAAGTAAGGCTTTTTGATACGCTGTACACTTACCATATTTGTGTACTATATACACAACTATATTTAGGTTCTAACAAATGTTTTTTTGTACTTAAGCCAATTTCACAAAAAAAGTACATACCGCAATTGTGTACTAAACCATCGATATTTAGTTACAAATAGTAGTTCAATACATCGAATTAAGTTCCATCACATAGTTGCACTGATTGTATCTTTTACGTAATTTGAGCAATATATTTTATGAAAGTTAGCCACCCATAGGATGGTTTAACCCTTCACTTTACCTGCAGACTGTCGCGTGGGTGGTTTAGTCGCAGCCTCCTTTACGTAGGTTTCGAATTCAAAGAGATAAGGCTTCTGATTCCCCAAAGATCCCACCGTCAAAGGCTCGATCACAGCTGCCATCACATTCATGTTTTCTAGCATTGAACGGGCCACTGTTAAAGGAATTATTCTTATTAAATTAAAAAAATATGTTAAATATTTAATAAAGTTACATGTACATAAAATTAAATACTATTAAAAAACTGGTTATTTACTATATTTATATAATTCTATATTCAAACATACGTTTGTGGAAAAATGCCCAATCCCGAAGTTTTACATAAAAAGTCATCTATCATTAAATATCCACATTGTTAGGATAAAATCATAACAGACATAGATAATTTTATGCGTGCAATTGCAATCCTGACTGATTATTAATATGAACCTATCAGGCTCTTGTCTGGCTACGAGTAACTCTAAACTACGCAACTAATCATTTGCAGGCAGTATCAACTACTTTCGATCGTGACTTTAAAAACCCAGACACATGTTGCAATACTAGGCTGACAGAGGCCTATTCGTTTGTAATGATCCTTGATAACGTTTCGCAACTAGTGCATACTAGTACTTATACATAGAGGTATATGTAAGTACTTGGAATAATACTTTGGAGAGCACGAGCAAATTTATTAAGATGTTTGATTCACGGCGACTTGAATTTGTTGAAGGTTACATCTACTTGTTTGCGTTAATATGACATACATCTATTCTATAGATAAATCATTGTATTCCATTGCAGCGGTAAAACCCCGGCAAATATAAAATCTCACACTTTTACTATAAATATCGGGGTTATAATGGAAGATGGAATTCATACAGAATATTGATAACAAATTGCCCAATTTACTTCTAGTTTCTTAGCCTCCAGCGACATACCCATAGTTCCCATTCACATTAAAGTTTTTAAACTAATTTCGAATACTAAAAAGATGGTACTACCGTTACCGTGATCTACATCTATAAAAATATATAGTACATAATGTGCACACTATATAGCTCAAGCCAGTAGGTACCACAGATCGAAAAATTATCTATAAAATTACAAACATGATAGATTGCACAATCACACGCACATTCCAAATAATGTATAATTGAGTATCGATTATATGAAGCATAGATGATTATTGACTACCATTAATAAAGATTTGTCTGTGTTTATTACTGCGTAATATAATTTGTTTCAAGTATCAGAACCCGTAAACATCCTACGTACCAATTAATTTTGTGAGTATTTCGTTACATGCACCGAGGCCGAATTAACTATTCAATTTAACCTTATTTTCAAAATCGTTGTCTGGTTTTAATAAAAAGAAGGACAAGGATGGTAAATAACCATTTAGATTAATGATCAAAGTAATTAAATATTTAGTGGACTCTGTTTACTAGTCTTTATGAACAAGTTTGTTTTAGAATTATACAAAAATGATGTTATGATTATAATAATAAAGTTGTGTAGCACATTTTTATAATTGTTTGTATATTTTTTGTAGGATTATCATTATATATGACGGAAATATTATTCGTATCAACTGCATATCGTCTGACATCTAATTAATTGAGAGCCTTGTGCATAAAACTGTAACTAAAAGTACTATAATTAATACGCTTAAGTCGGCACATTTCCTACTTAAAACGAATTAAAAAATTTTAACGGTATCCAATTTAGCAATACTAAATTACGTCTAAATATATGAAGCCTGCAAATATTACTCATTAAAAATACTTATAAATTTTAAAATATTAAATATTTTTACGATGTTATCTAGGAATATTGTTAGTTAATTTAATTTCTTTCTAACTTACACACAATTTACATTTGTTTCAATTCATTACATTTACAAATCAATTAATGACACAAACGGTTTAATTATTATTAGCCTTTAAAAACTTACCATATTCGTAGTCTCGACTTCGGTACGTGAGATTCTTCAAACTCATACTTTTCATTATTTTATCCATCTTGACAGTTATGTTGCCTAAATTTTCTTTTAAATTTACGGGCACATTCTTGTCTAGTTGATTAATTGTGTATTGAATAGTGCCTAGAATGAGAAATAACTAGTTAGGTGGACACATTATTATATTTTTTTCATTAGAAAAGAATTATGTATTAATACATAGTACTCGTAAAAATAATTATTGTATATATATGTAGTTATAAAGTATATAGGGCAGGCGGTACATTACACACTACAGTGTACAGTACACTCTCATGCTACTAAAAGACTAGTAGCATGAGAGATAAGTGCAGTATAGATGACCAGTGTCCTTTTCGACATGCCATAATTTTTAAATACATTTGACACAAAGTATCAAAATTAATTTTGGAACTTACTTAGTTTTCAAATCAGTACTTTCATCAATTAAAGTTAAAAAAAAACATTTATGCATGAATACAATAATGTAAAGCGAGATTATATTGCTAATGAAACAATATTTTTCCCGTCGACTTCAACGAAGTAATACTCTTGAGTTTGACTTTACATGAATACTGATTTTGCTTTCTTTTCATGAATACTGATTAAGAAAAAGGTAGCTTAGCTAACATGATAGGATGGAAGTAGACTAAATAATATTCTCCGTTACTTTTAAAATAACATAAATTACAGTTGAAATATTACAATATTATGCTGTAACAAAGTGCTTCTCCGTTGACCTTACAAGAAATTAATGACAGATACTAAGTACTGCAGATAGCGTAAAACGCTTGAAGATTAGGAATATTTTTATAATAAAATAAAGGGAGCATGACACAAGTGTGGTAACTCCAAAAGTTATGATCCGTTGCGACTGCAAAATTAGGAGTTGGTCCTTGTGAAGATTAAGGTCGAATCTTGGCTAATATCATTCTGATATTAATATATTAATCGGTTTGCTGACCCGAATACATTACAATTGCAAATATTGTCCGAAAACGTCTCATTTGGTATTTAAATTTAGTTTTTTACTGGACAAACTACTCTCACTAGGCGATAGGTATTATTGATCTGCTCATTAATTAATGTATGCGCTATCTTAGTTCGGGGGGACAAGAGGTCATTTAGTGCGGACTTTTTCCTAAGTTACGTTATGGCTATTTTTGTGCCCTTGTTGCGTAAATTATACACGTGTTGAGTATACTAGATATGGTTGCCAAAACGAAGATAAATTGAGGATAAATTGCATTAAAAATTTTTGAAATCAGTAAAAGACAAAAATATCTCTATTCAATGCGCTATTTTCCATAGGCAGATATATTTAGAATATTAATATAAAAATAAAACTTTATTCTTGAAGTTCAATATGTGAATTTAAGTCTTAATTTTATAGAGAACACGTATAATATGTATTGTGAAGTAAAATAGCCTATAGTAAAGACCTAGTTTTGAGTCAAAGCCCTGATATGTCGGTTGTATATAACACCCAATTATTACAACGAAAATCTAATATAAATAATTTCTTACCTCTAGACAGCCCAAGCATGATATAAAATTCTGGATCCTTCGACGGTTTTTTTATATAATTATCCAACAATTTACCAATCGTTAATGATATTCTATATACTTTCGGTATGTTATATATGTGGTCCTGGGTATCAAAGTATGGGTACATTCCGTGACAGTAGCATAACAGGGTAAATAACGAAATGACCCGTAACGCGTTCATTTTGTTGGAAAACTGTTGTTGATTTGGAAAACTTTCTTTAATCTGCGTCGTAAAACTAAATGGGTTACTTGCCGCCTTTTGATTGGATTGAATAGCCGCACTGTGCGTACTCTCATTTCGTTTTCACTTCAATAGCTCCGCAGGTAGGTACTTGCGAGCTATGTAGATTAAAGATAACTACCTTACGACAAATAGTATTCGTCATCTTGTACCGATTTGCTAAGTACATACTAAAAAACTTTATAACAGGAATAAAACAGGGATGGATATAAAAGTTTCCTTATAGCATGTTAGTTATCCTTTTCAGCAGCAAGTGTAAATATGTTGGTAGTGTAGCAAAAATACAATTGCTGGTTTGAAACAATATTTCTGAATATTGTCTAGATATAACCAGTTTAAACTTGATGGATGTACAAAATCTGATCTCATTAATTCAGTATTGTGACACGTTTGATGTGTGATTAATCGTCTACACAGTTTATGCACTTGACACGAATTATCAAAAACAACTCGTTTTATAACTGGATTACACAACAACAATTTCGTGATGTACGAGTACATACAATAGGTAGTTCAGTTTTAAACTTAACCAATGTTTCCTTTAATGAGAGACGTCTTAGAGGAAGAGCTGAGCTTTGGTGAAGAACCTTGTTAGGAGGCAACATTCTATTTGGCGAACAGATAAAACTGTGAGCTCGCGAGGTGCCGACGCATTTGCAATTTCCGTCCGCGCGCTTCGTGTCAGCATGCCTTACATTTAAAGAACGATGGCAGTGTCACACCAATGGTTCATACAATGGAACCAACAACCCTTATTCACTGACCTCTCCCAGCAGTTTAACTATGCTAAAAGCGACTTTTCTGAGTACCAGTGGGATAAGTTCCATGTAAATGATGCAGTGAACGTGCCGAGTGATCGTGGTTCCGAATTGTTTAATGTGCACTATGAGGAACCCAGGAGTCGATACAGGGTGAGGCCCCCACAGCAGGGCAAGTCTACTACGAGACGGAAGCCTGTGAATAAAGGTACGAGCACTATGAAGAGTTTTCCATTATTCTGTCATATTTGCAGTTCAAAGTAACTTATTTAAAAGATTACCAATGAATTAAAGTTTACCATATTTTTAAAAATAAAAAAGTTTCCCTGGTTTCACTTTAAAGTAAATGCCCCGTGATCGCATAACAATTTGATAATTAAAAATCACTGTTTGCGTCCCGCAATGGTCATACATATGTTTAGCAAGTTAATGATATTTATTTTCGGTATGGCACTTAAATTTAATGATACTTGGTGCAAGACAGGTGGAATCAATACGGGAACACGTTAGCAAACTGTCTTCAATATTGCACATTCAATATGAGGTGCATTAATACTATCAATAATTTGGCGTAGCTTAGTCGTTGCGGGCTTGACTCAAACCTCGGAGCATGTACCAATGGAAAGGAAATTTTCAAAATAAAATTACATTTGTGAAATGCGCCGAATATATGGCTGCGGGAAAACATCCTGAGAACACCTACATGTTCCGAATGGGTAATAGTCAGAGCTCAATGGCGACACAGCTTACCATCTGTCAAATTGAGTACTGACTATTTGGTTAACGCATGGGTTCCAGGTGGCTATAGAATTTCTACCTTTACAATTGCGGATGCACCTTAATTTCTTACTACCCCGGAAGGGTTAATTTTCGTGACCGCGTTTGTCTAAATCTTATCAAAATCCCAACAGACGCTGTAAAGGTAATCGAGCAGATATGTCTCTGAAGTTCTGACCACCTAATAAGGATATATTATAACTTATAATTGACGTTTGTGAGATTAGAACATATTATACTGGTTGAGATACTACTGTGGGCTGTGAAAAATATGTAAACCCTTTGCACTGACTTAACTTGATTTTGGCACAATGGCAAAACACCTTAATTATGGTTAGAATTATGAACACTAGCATACTGGGCTATTATTACATCTACCAAATATCAATACAATTACGAGTCAGTAGTTGTTTCTGACTAGGGTTGTATGGAATCTATTAGGCGATAGGTTAGCAACCTGCCACCAATATTCCATGTGACATTACAACCCCTATATTCATGCTACTAAGTGGACCAAGGAGATGTATTCAAGTATCCAAGGTTCTATCAACCCCGAAAGGGATCAGAGGACGTGAAAGTATATGTAATCTTTGGTATAATAAAATACACATAGATCCGATACACATAGGTAAAATTCCCGAAAATGGTATCTAGTTAATCTACTATATCGGTATTAACAAATGTAACACAGTATTACCTAAATGAAAATTTCTGAGAACATAAGCAAAATTGCACTCACATAATTTACTTCAAATCGATTTTAGTTCTATATACCATCAGTAGTGAAAGTTAGGAAATGGTGTTCAATATGTTGCATGGATTCGTAAATGTTTATGTTCAGTGATTTCTATCTAATGGTTTCTATTTGAAAATAGTTATTATCTACAGCAAGACGTATTCAGTTCAAAATGAAAGGTCTTTTATTAATAATATTTTATTAGCTTCTATTCAGCCTTTGTGAGTTCAGTTTATTAAGACTTAATATGCATTCAGACTTGTAAAATGATCATATTAAAAGTGTATAACTTACGGTATATGGCTGGATTTTATTGGTTTTGGTACTGCAAATATGATAGGATCGGAAAATCATATTTTAGTCCTTCCTTTAGCGTGTGTGAGAATTTGAAATGTTATAACTTTTCGAAATAAACCTTTTTTACCATAAAGCTGTGTTTAAGTCGTCATTTTTATGTTGAAATTTTTACCAAGAGCTTTTAGATTCAAACATGGCTCACTTCTATACAATCTTTCAATTCTTTCACACTTTAACAAAATCTTGCTCCGGGCTAAAAACAAAACATCTCAAGCACCTAAACCTCGTCAATGACTTTATCTAGTTAAAAATTGCTTAAGCTTCAACACCTTGACTGTTTTATCTAGCTCGCCAGTAAACATTGATTGTACAAACATTAATTAAGCTAAGCACAGACTGCTAGTGCGTAATGAGCTATTGTTGATTTACTTCGTTCATTGTTTACGGTTTTAAAAAAGGAAAGTGTTGCTTCAGGAGGTTGTAACTTGCTCAATTTGGCCTATGTAAGAGCTCCTTAACGTCACAGCTTGTTGATGAACGCGTTAATTGATATCATCGTAGGATGTATGTCCCGAGAATAAATATATAAAAAAAATACATAGACGGACATTAGGCGGACGGAACAAAGCCACTTGTTTACTTATCAGATAAAGGCCAACTGCCCGATAAAAATACCTAAGGAACCTTTTAATGATTTATTAGTGCTTTTTTGGTTCAATCCAAATACCGAGAAGGCAAAATATTAAAAACGATAAAAGAAAAATCCTTACTGAAGTATAAATGCGCTTTTCCCTTCCTATTACTATTATGTATCTTGGGTTAGGCAAGGATTGCTGAATGTCACTTTAAAGGCCTCTGACAAATCTATCTTGTCTTTAGAACATCCTTTAACTATACTTTGAATAAACATGATTACTTTACATTGCTCTCCTCTGTATTAAGAAAATATCCATCTACATGATAAAATTAATTTTGCAATAATTTTTCTCTTCCTACTCTCCGAAGCACCTTGACTCTATAAAGTTATGATAAAGGTTATGCTATTTATTTAGTAATTGTTTTATTTGAAGAACTGCCATTCAGTTATTTGCCACCTAAACAGAACTAGGTATGTCAATCACGAAATTTCATTGTTATAAACGTTTCAAGGTCCATGAGAGATTTACTTCAAATCATAAAGTCAGTGGGTAAGATCTCTCAAACGATATTCTTTTATCTAACGAGGTCATTGTCGCTACCTTACATAATCGAAGTTGCTATCCACTTTAATGATGACCACATTTTCTATTCAGATGAGAGCTTTTTCACATAGCATAATCAATTTGTATCCACGTGGCTAATTAAGTAGGTACTGAATTAATTTCATATTAAAATTAAATTATGCGATCGACTAATTCGATTATAAAAGCAATATGTTTGAAGTAGATGGGATACAAATTGCAACATTGAGTTGAGTCAAAGTTCGCATATACGAGTATAAAAGTTACCATCCTTATTTTTTTTCAAATATAAACATAAAAAACATAATTAAGAAATAAAGAGAACAGTACACAGAATATGCAAAATTCAATTCAATATAACGGATATAAATAATTACTATAATATTGTCCGTCTTCACGAGTAAGCGTAAATTAAAAGGCCTTAGCAATATCGAGTACTGTTACTAATTATTACTGTTTAATCTTATTTATGTATCTTATTATTTGCATAAATGTAATGATGAAAGGAAAACAACTTGTTGTTGCCATAAACATTAAACGTTCGAGTAATCATAATAAATTATAAGGAAGCATAATTATATAAACCACATTTAACTTGTGTTGTGAAAATACTTTTAATTTGCAGTTTTCACCATACAAGCGAATCAATTACTTAATTAATTTTATCCGATACTACATTCAGTGAACAAGAGAAAGTCAATATTACGCTTCAGTTAGCCCAAGCACAGCGTTCAGCGATTTAAATAACCCCAGAATATCTACGCAAGTAGAAAAAGATATTGGCACCAATGGTTTCCTAATGCTGTGCCTTAAATTGACAAAAACATTGTGAAAATTGCACTGATAGGCGAACAAGATAACATTTTTTTGCTATAGTTCGTAAGTACTTCGAGGAAATTTAAGTAGAAACTATAGGTCCATGAAAAACAATGGGAAAGTCCTAAAATTTAAGTAATCTTAGCCTTTTAACACGATTTGCAATTATTTACATAAAAAATAAGTATTCTTCATATTGGATATAAATTGAGTAATATCTTTGTAGATGTGTGTCGTAGATGTAGAATTATCGTTCTTAATTCAAAATTGATAATTCTGTTTACGTTTCTTTAATTAGAAGAGAATCTGTGATACACAATGAAGCTAAAGTACCCAAATTTTATTTATTTCCAGGAACAGATGTAAAAGCACTAGCGCTTTGGCTGTCCATGTTAGGACTGGCCGGAGATAATTCCAACAACCACATTTCGGATACGACGCCATTCAATACTCTGTATAAATGGAAAGAAGTGGATTTCGAGTTTCCTAGTCAACAACATCGCCAACATGCTTTGGATACTGGGTAAGTGTTATGCTATCGTTGAATAAGTACATACCAAAAAGCAATACAATATTATACTTATGAAACATGTATTCATATAAAGAAATGATATATTATATATAGCTTCATATTACAACAAAAGTAGTTATAATTTTATAATATTAAGGAAACAGGGTATGAAGTTAATTGAAACGTATTAATTATATGAAAATAATAACAGTGGCACGCAATATAAACGTATCAAGTACAATTATTTCTACAATCATAAACTGTTACAAAAACTTTATTACTAAATATTAAAACTATTAGTAAAACGGGACTAATCGAGTATATTTTATAAACATAGTATTTCTTACCTTTGTTGCCCGACGTTATAAAATAAACGCGATAGGTCCCGTTATTCTTGTACAATAAATAAAATTATCCAGTCTATCAAAAATACTATTAGTAAGCCTTTACGTTGATGGCTCTTTTCATCTATTTCAGAATGTACGTACCAGCTAATGTCCTTCCACTAGGCTTAGAAATCTGGGGTCCGAGAATTTGGATCACAATACCCAGTTGGAGAAAAGGCGTTCCTGCGACTCTCGCTACTGTTGAAAGAAATGGCAAAGAGATCTCTCCTCGGCTGAAACCTTATCCGGACTGGAGTTTCCATAGAGCCTTTAGTAAATACTATTTATCATTTAAAGAAATTTTGAACATAACATAAAATACGCTTCACGACATGTGTGTACACACTCCCTTTTTTATTGTGGCGGGGTAGTCAGAGGCTTGAGTGCTCATCTCCGAAAATTTCGAAGACATGTTAGGTATGGGTCACTCGAAGCCCGCATTTTAGTAGACAGACAGCATTCAGCGAGATACGTAGTGAACCGTATCGCCGTACAAATTTCATTCATTGGTACATGCCAGAGCGGGGATTCGAACCTAAGTCCTTTCTCATAAGAAGTCGGAAATCTTACCCACTGGACTACAGCCGCTATAATTTTGAAGTATAACAAAAATAAAAGATTAAAATTTCAGAAGTCTATCACTGAAACTGCGAAATTGTATAGTGACGTTTAAGCCACGTGTTGTAATCAATTAGACAGTAATTAAAGTGGTAAACCGTATCACTATTTACAAGCACTGAGTTTAATATATTTCGATAAATAAGTAGGTCTCATCACTATCTTTTACCTCACATTAAATAGCTGTAGTTTAAAAAAGGTGATGGTTCTATTCTATAATTTGACTTTACGTAATAAAACTTGTTTGCTGATTGCACTCTCTTTCGAAATATTTTTTGGGATTTTTAAGTAAGATATCAAAGACATAAAATCTAGAATAGCTAATGGAAAATTAAGTCAGTCGGATGGTCATCTCAATTACTGTGATTCTTGGGATCCAAAAAAGTAATTTAATTTACTTAGAAGTATATAATATACATAATTTTAAAATATATTAATGCAAATGAATTGGCAAATATTATTTGAAAAACGTATACGATAATTTTACAGTTATATGTTAGTTATATCGACAAAAAAGAAGATCAAATGAATCATAACAGATATATAAATACTGATAATATTTTGACATTCACCAAATAATTAATAACTAACGGGATTTATCGTGTAAGTTTTTATATAATAAAGGTTAACTGCAGTTCTGGCCGTGACCAAGGCTACTGCAATGTAGCCGAAACGTCGGGTTAATAATTAAGGTAACTTTATTTTTATAAAAACTTACGTGATAAATCCCGTTTATTAATCATGAGTATAAATCGCGAATCTCTTTAAACTAGAATATTCACCAAATAAAAATTGTAAGGCTAATCTATTGCTTTAAATATTTGGTTGTTGATTCTTACTTTTTGTTTCTTCTGATTTTTATTTGTTTTTCAGATGAGGGCAAGAACAACAGCTGTTCCGGATTAACGTCAGTCTTCCGCTTGAGTGCTGATCCCTGCGGCAGACTCTGGGTACTGGATTCTGGACAAATAGACTCCCAGGACAATCCCAAACAAATATGTCCGCCCAGCTTAGTCGTCTTCGATTTGGCAACTGACCGGATGCTAGCCAAATATCCTATCCCGAAAAAATACGTTCTCCAAGATTCCCTATTCTCAAATCTGATCGTGGATACAAGAGTCGCAGGTTGTTCTGATCTGCACATCTATATTGCAGACACGTGGCGATTCGGTCTACTTGTGTTTAGAGACTCGGATGAATCTTTTTGGAGATTTTCTCATCACCTGTTCTACCCAGATCCTTTGGCATCTAATTTCACCCTACATGGACTTAATTTTCAATGGTCTGATGGTATTTTTGGGTTAGCGTTATCGCCTATCGATGATATCAATGATAGAGTACTTTTCTTCCATTCAATGTCTAGTCATCACGAGTTTTATGTTTCCACGTCAGTTCTGCAGCGATCTGATAGAGTCAACAACAGTGCCAACGAATTCAACCTGGTTGGGGAGAGCCGAGGACATTTAGGACAATCTTCAGCCTCTGCTATTGATAGAAATGGAGTCATGTTTCTGGGACTAGTATTGAAAGACGCAATCGGTTGCTGGGACACGACTAAGGCTTATAAGAAAAGCACAATGGGGATAGTGGCTAAAAATGCCGAAACCTTAATTTTCCCTAATGATCTTAAGATCGACCAAGAACCGAGACAAAGTGTGTGGGTCATATCAAACAAGTTGCCCATGTTCCAGGACGGATCTCTCGACTCTGGGGATTATAATTACCGTCTTTTATACGCCGACGCCATTAACGCAGTGCATGGAACTATCTGTGACCCGAACGTGGGAGCCTATAGAAGCAAGGACTCCTGGTGGCCATAAATTAATTCATTTTATATTTTACAATTGCCATAATTAAAAAATATATAAAATGTTCTTAGAAATTGAAATGTACATACATTTTTTACTGTAAATAAAATATTTTAATCGAACGCCTGCGTGTATCGAATAGCAAAAACTAACAAACTAGTAACGTAGGCTGACGTATGTATGACGCAAATTACGTAAGGAACTAGCACAAATTCTGTTACGCTACAGAATGATTTAATATCGTAACAAGTAGCTATAAATTTTATGTATCATTCCTTCGTTAACGGTATTTGTTTATTAACCCAGAAGTCGTTAATGGACAAAATAAACATTACATAATTAGACATCTTTAAAATTATTTTCTCCAGGTGCAATAACAAAATACACAGCCTGTTATGAAAATGTTTTTTTTTGTTATTTATACCTAATATAAATTCATTTATAAATATCCTAACAGAACTAAAATAGACTAATAATATTAAATTAGGTGTATTTAAAAAATAACTTCACATACTTAAGCATCTAATTACAAAATTAGCATAGCAGAATATTTTCGACACACTCCATCGGTTTTATTCTTAATAAACTAATGATTATTCATTAATTGCTCGCGTCCAGGAAACTTCATTGCCTCGAGTTCTCATTAACGAATTAGTTTGATTTACAACTGCCCACACTATTTTTTTGCTCGTATGTTACCAGTTATTTCGATAGGGCGTGGTTGTTCTTATAACAAGTTGCATTATTTAAAAGTGATCGAAATTAAAACTGGTTTAAGTACATGGATCGCTGCACTCACAGAAACCAATGCGAGGTAAACACAATCATTGTTACAATAACACTGCATCTGATTGTACGTGCTCTCGTGATTCTTGGATATGGTAAGTGGTTCATATATTACCTTTTTTGGCACAACTGTGCTTGGATTCTTTTAATGAGTGCATCAATTAGTTTATCTTATTTTGGTATTATTTCATCATGAAAACAAATAATGCTAGTAGTACTTTTTGTTTTAAATGTAATATATAGAGTATACATACATACATATAAATTCACGTCCTTTGATCCATTTCGGAGTAGACATAATATTGGAGACACGATAATACCTTGTACTGTATCTTGTTGTATCTTGTTACTTTTCGCATGAGTATAGGGGTTGTGATGTTATACGGAACTTTGGCGATAGGTTGCTAGCCCATCCCATTTATTCCATCAACCCCTAGTACCTTAGTAGCCTCCTTCGACATGCCGGAACGAACGGCAGTTAGTATTCTTTTGACGTCTCAGTCTAGCAAGGGATTTATCGTTTATAGAGTATGTATGTATTATTTTGGTATAAGGAATATGATTAAGCTTCATCCAAGTTTATTTCCTTTATTTAGAATAAAACTGTTAAAGTAATGATTTAATTACCACTAATATGAGCAGAGTGTCTGATTTTTCCCCTATTAGGAGCCATAGAACAAAAAAAAAATTTAATTCATACGCAAATCAAGTTCTGAAAAAGCACTGACTGAAAAATTAAATAAGTTTGAAAGAAACATGTACAAGCGTACATACAGTACATACATACATACGTACATACAGTACATATACATACGTACCTTTGGCATCTAATTTTACTCTACACTCCCTCTATATGTGTACTTACTCACATTAGTAGCAAAAATACCTTTCTGATTCACCATAAAAGGAATGATGACAGGGTAGTGGTCTAGATCTTTACCAATTAACGAACGAACGAACGTAGTAACGCAATCGTAATGTAATCATGAAAAGGATGTGCACAACAATAATATGTAAGATTCGAGTAATATATGTATAATATCTTCAGATATATTTAAGAACTGAATCTGAAGGCTATATTTAAAACTGAACTAGATCACACAACGTATAATTGTTTGTATGTTAATTAATACATAGGAAAGCCTTGATTAATATTCATGTTTTTATGATACATTAACACGTAACATTACTTTAAAAGTCTACTGTATTTATTTGAAACAAAATTAACAATCAACCAATAAAGTTATTTTCACTTTATTCGTAAGCACCTGTCAATGCTTTTAAAATAATAATTGGAATACTCAATACAACTTTTATCAAAATTACTTATCAGATGCTATGATTTACGGTATTATCATACTCTATTTTCTTATTCTTTTTGTACAGGGAACTCCAGGTTTTTATATAAATATATGTATGTAGGTAAATATAATAACTTCTGTAAATCTATGTATAAGTCTGTTTGTTCTTTAATACACTAATATATAAACTAAACATCAACTATCTATTTCGTTCTTGAATTGCATGTGTGGCCTTAACCTTCACTTAATATTTCACTTCTCTATGACATAACTACTTTAACATATACATATTGTTTCACAGGGCAATCCGTCACTAGCTTTGATAATCGTCACGCTGGTTCAGCAGTCGGCAGCGAGTTTCGTTGAAAGATACAACGAAACCAGTTACGAGGTCTTGTATAAGTGGAAGGTGATTGATTACCAATATCCGCACGACTTGGCGAGAGATCGAGCCGTGAAGAATGGGTGAGTGCATGTACTTGGAAATGTATGAAAAATTCTTTAATAGGTATATAATTTTATCCCTAGGGATATAACTAGACTCGTATTACGGTTTTATCTATCTAACTGCGACATATTATATTTAATTTCGTGGTTTACTCAAAACTAATTTGGCGTGATTTTAATAGACAATTTGATAAAATTAATCATGATGTAAAAAGGATTGTTATAGATTTAGATTAAATACTCGGTCTGAAAATTTATTTTTATTTTGAATTAGCATCAATAATATATGGGCTAAAAATATTTTGTTGCTTGTATTAAAAATATTTTGTTGTGAGGTGATTAACTCCTTATAATAGCTTCACATACATCGAGTAGCAGGAAAAGACCTTCAAAAATCCTTGCTGTCCCAATGGCCGAATATGAAGCTGATTTAAAAGTCGCTTTTGTAATCACTGTAGCCATTAAATAATGTTTTTAAACTTTATTATCATTGCTCGTTCAAGGAAATGCATTATTTTACGACAAGATAGTTAATTTCTAACATTTCACATTTCGTAACTGTGACAGTAATAGTAGTTAGTACTAACAGATGCTGGCATGATTAAAGAAGTGGAGTAATAATACATATAACCACTAATGATTTTCCAGCATTATCCACAACGAAAACCTGCGCTCTGTAGATATAAAATTAGACGATACAATTAGCGATTTTTTTAAACATGTAACAGGTATTCACATAAACATAGACCAAATAAATATGAATACTATAATAATGATTAATATTTCAGAGACTTTATACCTCTAAACGTAATTCCCTTGGGAATCGAAAGATGGAAGGATCGTGTATTTGTGAGCACCCCTCGTTGGAAGAGAGGTGTGCCTGCAACACTGTCATGGCTGCCAGTGAACCCTCAGGAAGAATCGCCCAAACTCAACCCATACCCGAACTGGAAATATCATACTGGGTGTAAGATATTTTATATCATAATAACAACATTAGTATATTTTGTGTTATAGGATGTTGGATTATTCAGAGTGTATAGTTGTTGTTGATCTATGTATGTTGTTTTGATAACTGCATAAGAGATATTTCCTATAAAATTAGACAAATGTGAATATAAACAGATAAATAACATACACTTCAAGTAGGTAGCTAGTTCAATTGGTGTAATATTATCCAATTATTATTATGATTACTTGGTAATATGGGACCTCTCAGTGTTGACCAGGGGCCCAAGTCTACTAATGCTTTTTGCAATATATCAGTTCAATATCAGATCAGTAATAGTGTGAAGTTGGTAGTGGATTAACAGCAGTGACAAATTTCGCCATTTTTAAAGCAAAATTTGAAACATTTCTAATCCTCTACCAACTTCACACTATTACTGATCCGGTATTGAACTGATATTTTGCAAAAAGCATCACTGGTCTTGGACCCAGAAAGTCTGCACTTAATGTGATAGGTGGTAAACCATGCCGTCTTTATCAAGCACTGATTTTTGTCTATTACGGGGAATGGGTTGGTAGTTCCTTCACGATGTTTTTCTTCGCAGCAGCTCATGCATAAAGCACATGTTCAAGTCAAGAAAAGAAACGGACTTACTGTGGACTGAACTTAAGGTTGCAAAGAACTTTCATTTCGTTTTTACGTATCAATATCTGCAGTTGTGGTTAATTCTGCAATATGTCACGTATTTGTGCGTAATTGTATCCAAGAGTTAATAAGAGATCAAGGCTCAATAACCAGTGTAGAATTACTTGCCTATATCTCACGCGGATTATATAATTCGATTGCAATGTACGACCTGGATAATTTATTATACTAAAGGAAATATAGCTTGTCACGTTTTTACAGCAAACCCATTTTCATGAATCAACATAATATATTATACATGCCATACAAAAGTACAAGTGATCTCATTTTAGTCGTTTTTATGTTTTTTTATTAAAAGACAAAAGCCATGACAGATAGTCGACAAAAAGGGTGTCATGAGAAGTACCTATAACCGCAGAGTATGTATGAGGAGGTATAAAAGTCAATGAAGTGAAAGTAGTTTGTCATGATCGGGACAGAAGGGGATCCGTGATATGCGACTCTTCAGGGAGACGGTTGTTATGTGTATGATTTTTTAATTAATGCTGGAATAAAAAACAACAACCATACGATAATCTATTAAATATAATAACACAACGACACAATATCCTTACCGAATTATCAAATATTGTTTCAGTGAACTGCAGTACGAGTTTCATCTCAGTTTTCCGGATGAACGTCGACCACTGTGGCACCATGTGGGTGCTAGACGCCGGACAGATAGAGTCATTTGAGACTCCCCAACAACTCTGCCCTCCGACAGTATACGCCATAGATTTGAACACAGACACTGTCATAGGCCGCTTCCCCATACCCCAAGAATATATTTTGCAAAACTCTTTAATCACGAATATTCTGGTCGATTCTCGGGATAGCAGATGCAGGGATGTCCATGTTTATATAGCTGATGCCTGGCGCTTCGGTCTCATAGTGTTAAGGGCAAGGGATTCAGCCTTTTGGAGATTCAGTCACTATTCTTTCTATCCAGAACCACTGCTGTCTAACTATACTCTTCATGGGCTCAATTTCCAGTGGTCAGACGGTCTTTTTGGTATGTCTTTGGGAAGATATTTGCGAGGCGATCGACCCCTATACTATCACTCTATGTCTAGTTCGCTCGAGTTCGTAGTTATGACGTCAGTGCTAAGAGATCCTTCACGAGTTAATAATTCAGTGAGTGAATTCCAATTACTGGGAGCGAGTCGCGGTGGAAATGGCCAAGTGTCCGCAGCTGCCGTTGACAGGAATGGCGTCATGTTCTTCAACATGATTACAATGGACAGTATTGGATGCTGGAACACTCAAAAGCCATATACTTTAATCAATCTGGACGTTGTGGCTGAAGACGAGGAAGAATTGCTTTTCCCCAACGATTTAAGAATAGATCGCGAAATACCTCAAACAGTTTGGATTATTACCAACAAACTACCAATGTACCAATTCAATCTCATCAATCCTGATGAATATAATTACAGGATAATATATTTGAATCCAGTTGAGGCAATCAGGTATTCTAGATGTAGTGTATAAATACGATACGATCTTTTCTATGAAGGGAACTTGCCATATTTTAAATAAACTTAGTTAATCTCGTTTAGTAGTTTTATTTATGTCTTTACTATTTGACGCTTTATTGATTGACGAATTGTCTTCGTCTTCGTTGCTAGTTTGGTTTTGATTTCTACTTTGTTTGCTTGAATTAGGTATTTGATCCTTGACTTCATTAATGTTTAAGATATTCTGCACAGAACTTAAATTTTGCAATGATTGATGTTGTTTACTTCCACTCGTATCTATGGAAAGAACACTTGATTCGAGACTCGTTAGAGATCTGTGTTCGTTCATGGAAAAATGAGAATCTCTTTTCTGGTTAAATATCTGAGGATAATCCCTCAAATAAGAAGCTCTGCTATTGCCTTGATGACCTACATTTGGCGGAGGATCTGCTTCATCTTGACGGAAGAATAATTGAGGATTAGTATTAATAGTTTCCGTCAATGATTCTTTAGGGTAAACATTAACTCCATTTTGGTAAGCGGCAATTCTCAGCAACATCATTACAAACTGTTCTAATATTCTGTCGGCGTCCCTTGGCAAATTGTTGTATTGCCAGACGTCAAATGAGACGAGTACTTCTTCTACAGCTTCCTCGGATTCTTCTGACACATCCTCATATCTTAAGTTGGATGGTATTTGAATAGCTTCCCATATCCCCGAGGAAGTGCTTTGTAATGAACGTTTTTCTGTGTATCTGCAAAACAGTACATACAGCTCATTACTGGACGATAGTTATTAATGCCAATTTATTTAATTTAGGAAATCGGGAATAATAATTTAACAATGTAATGTCCAAATCTAAGGGTATGGAATGTGAAATATCAAATCCATTCTCCACTTATCAGCGATAATCAAAATTTACCGAATGATATAAATTGCACAGATTTTTTTTTCGTGATAGATCTTTTTACTTATTTACAAATTTAAAGGACGTGTAAGTAAGGGTGTGCAATTAATTTTTATAGTGTATAATAGCAACGATACATACACAGTCATAAGCTTTTTCCGCAACTGCTCTTCGTCGAAAAGTGACTTGGTTTTCCTCCTCCTCACGGCGAGTTCTAAGCCAATGTCCAAATCGTCAGCAGGCAGCGTCATCGCCAGGTTCGTTGTTATTTTCAATACGTGGTAATAACTGTAAAAAGATAAGTATAATTTCCTAAATAAACTCACTGTACAAGAAATAAAATAAACGAGACTATAAGTAACAATTAAATCAAATTTGACCTCTGAAATATCTTTACAATAACTGTCAATTTCTACGTAAACAACAATTAATTAATTTTATCAAATTATCGTTACTGTCTTTTTCTGCTTTTAAATTAATTAAGTATCACAACGCATCGCCTTAAATCTGGCATGATGAGAGAGACTATTAAGAGGAACCATAATTAAGAGAAATAATGTTTCGAATATAGACATAAATACTGAATAGTATTATACATATGTAGAAATATATACTCAGCCATACCATAGTATAATATTGAACTTACTTGAATATCAAAAGCCACATGTAGAAGCCGGCAAATATGGAAAATGTTTTAATGACAACGAATTTGATACACGATGGCTTCCCTGGCCCAAGTACTATGCAGGTGCCGAGACCCATCATCATGCTGAGCAACTCACAGAGCAGGTTCTTTATGGCTGCCAGTGTCAACCATGGCAGGAGCAATATTGGTCGTTCTTCCTGCACCAAAATTACGTTTCAAGTTAAATGAGAATTCGCAGCAGTAATTTTTGGTTAGATGAAACGTATTTTTTTGTGCATTTGGCACTCGCCTTTTCAGACACGAATCACAACGGTAAAAGAAAGAAGAATGTTTAAGCGATTACTACAATACTTATAATATTAGAGAGACTGTTTCAAGTGGGCATCATTCAGATTGTGAGACTAATGATAATCTTAAAATATTTTAAAAATCTTTTATGGTCATTTTTGCTATATAATTGAGAAACGGTCCCTTTCACGGTTAAAAAAAACCTTACGAGGAAAAATGCTAATACTTCGGGAGAGGCAATAGTAGTTCTATAACTCAAAGAAAATTCCTCAACAAACACGTATTCCATCAACACTTACCAATAACAAAGGATAAAGGAGAACTATGTACGCAGCGATGTATAAGTAAACAGTGACGCACTGGACTAGCATTACGCCGGAAACAGCCGTCCTCAAACTGCGCTGCACTGGCATCGATATACAATCCGGCATTTGAGCGTTCCACACCTGTTAACACCAACGGCTTATAGTACGACATAAAACTGAACTAAAACGATTGTTGTCAATAACACGAAGGTCCTAAAAACTTGCTAGTGATGTTATAAGCTTATCAAAATTAAAAAAAAACAATTCATCGAAGTTCCCAGTAAAATAGGATGACGTAAAAGCGTACACATACCAATTTTTTGTAATATCTTTTCAATTCAAGCATTGCTCTCGTTGACTACCTCACAAGGGATTGTGTTTGTTATGTATACTTATTAAGTAATATTGAATTAATGTTGGCCTGCACTCTTAAATAAATTGAATTTGTTCCGTTGTTCAATTTGCTGTGTATAAAATAAGATTATCTAATATATATTACTCGCCTGTTTTAAATTAGAATTAACTTTAAAAAGCGTAGCATCGAAGACCGATCTAATCAGTCCCAAGAAGGCCCATATGCAAACTTCGGATTGTAGGGTCATTCCAAACACTGAGAAAAGGTTCATCTTTTTCTATTAATTGTTTTATAGAAATTTAATTGGAAACCAGTAAATTTCTTTCTTCTATTAATAGTTTAGGCCATTATAGAGACTAAATATTATTGCTATTCATAATTTATGCTGTTGGTCAGAGCTTCGGTGTTGTTTTTTGTATGTGTTTACAAATATTAGCTTGTACAAAAAGTTTTCAATTGTAGTTCGTGGATTATTTTACCAAAATCAAGGTATTTACATAATTTGTCTCATGCTGCACATAAAGTTAAATTCTGTAATTTTTAATGGTGTGCATATTTTTATCTCTATTTAAATAGGAATTATTATCTGTTTCGGGACTTAAAATTTAATAAATACCATAGATGGACGGACTAATGAACAAGGATCGTAGTTCGGTTGATTAGAAAAATTGTATAGAGCAGTGACTGCCGATTGTCAACGTTATGTAGGATTCCCTCCAAAAATAACTGTGCAGAAGAAACAAGTTGTTGCCCTGGTTGCCATATTTATTAAAAGTTGAAGGAACAAGCTTCCAAGAAAATTATACTTTAAGAATTTCTTACATGGTAAGTTTGTACAAAAATTTCGTTCAACTAACACGGTCGCCACTAACTTTCTCTTTCTTTAACATTTTGCTATTTCCTTACACCAGGAGTAAAACTTGTTTGTTTATTCAGTCACGGTGCATTACGTCAAATGTTGATTCAGTCTGAGGCGAGTGGGACGTAGTATCGCTCGGAGACTCGGCCACCCGGTTGTTTGAGTCAGCGTTTAGTCTCCGACATTGGACGCAAGGCAGAACGTCGTGTTCCGTGCCCTATCCCTAAAAGTAAACGAAGTTTTCGTGGGTTCGCGCGCTTTGTGAGCTAGTTCCTTAATACTTTTTACGCAGTGATTATAAAGTTTTAGTACTGGACGCTTAGAATATTTGTTGTTTGTTGAAGGTGAGAAATGCTTTAATATTTATACTTTACAAGACAAACATGTAGTTAATATGAATAATACAAATAGTATACTAATGCGCTACCTAGGTAATCTAAGTCGTCATTGTATTGCAAGCACTAGGTTACTAGGTATATTTTTATGCTAATAGGTATTCATAATTTAGTTGATAGACCTTGATTTAGTTTAAGAATACTTCTGCTTGTCCTTGCCTTGAATTATTTGAGACGTGTGGGCTATTTTCGTTAATTCTGTAAGCCAGAACATCCCGTAACAAAAATATTTTTATAAGATTTTATAGTCTACTATGTTTTGTGTTATATTTTTTCTCTTGAAGTAACAATAACTGCTTTTTAATAATTATATAAAGTCATTATGTACACGACTTGATTATTATTACTTTTCCGTAAAGTATTTTTTATAGCGCGTATACGAAATATTATGTAGTTAGATGTATTCGGAAGGTCATCGATTTATTTACATATTGTCATTACCTAATGTATTAATTTAGCGCTACATATAGCGATATACGCCTGAAATATTCGATTTGCATCGAATTGAGTATTATCAATA
The DNA here is from genome assembly GCA_030578115.1 of Leucoptera coffeella. Classification (NCBI taxonomy): domain Eukaryota; kingdom Metazoa; phylum Arthropoda; class Insecta; order Lepidoptera; family Lyonetiidae; genus Leucoptera; species Leucoptera coffeella. The sequence goes on from JAMBLF010000179.1 coordinate 297,121, forward strand.
TGCCATAGTCGGTAGACTTAATCAAAACATTGTAAGCTTAACAATAATAATTAATAAATAATAATATCCCATATTCTTTACCGTAACATATCCAGCTAAACAAACAAAATGTTTTATTTTATAATGTTTGGAATAAAATAAACAAATCTGAAGTAAAAACCATGATAGAGTTTGCTTTATATACGGTTAGCAAGAATGTTGGATATTCAGAATTATTTTAGAGGCATTGAGGCCAAAAACAACGTCTCAAACAGTTCGATAGTAAAGTCTTAAACTGGTAATCTCGTAGGTGGGTCAAAATACTGTGGGCTAGTAGCGTGGGAGACAAGTATGTATCTTATCCTCATAAGCCAGATCATATTTGTAAGACCCACACGGAGCTCGAGATAAAATCGGCTTCCTCAAAGATCTAATATTCTCGGAACAGGTTTTTATGGGAAACAGAGACATTGTTGTGTTAATGTGAGAAAACATGGGATGCTTATTGACATTTCTAGTTTGACTCTACATAGTAAAATTCGTCGGGTAATGCATTTCTGTTGATTGTGTAACTCTACACGACCGTTAAGTAACGCAACCTAATAGTTGGTAATGACTTGACGGCGTTTATTAGAAAATAGGAAAGTGATATGCTATTATCATAAAAATAGATAAAATAAAACCTTTAAGAACTTTCCGACAAAGTGTGATTAATCATTATAAGAGGTCACACACACTGATTCAGAAATAAAATCTCGATTTTGAGACTTAAATATATTCATAGAGCTACGCTTCGACGATTAAGCATTAAAGGATGCATTACTCATCAATAATCCTTTCTGTTTCTCTGACCAAGCAGAATGTTTACCTACTCGGGAACCGTTTAATGCAATGTGTATCTATTCAACTCCTAATACTGCACAGTATTGATTCCCTATCAAATCTAAGCGCATACAATCCCGTCTCTTCTAGTGAGTACGTGAAAACATGTGAACACGCACGCTTTGCCCTTTAAGGAAGTTACAACAAAATAAAAGGGAGCTTGATTCAACAAAAAGCGACCTTTTCAGGTCATTTTTTGCTCAAGGATTTCTTCCACAGATAAATCCATTAATGGGTTCCAACCCTTGTTTGATGACATATTAATTACAGTTTTAGGGCACCAACAAATAAAGTATCAATAAAAGTGTTTCAATGTTTTTTTTAAAGGTGATTCAAACATCCTGTATACATGTAGCTATGCTATCACGAGTTATAAGCAACGAGGGTTTTGATTGGTCTGATAATTTCGTACACACGAAAGGTAAATACTTCGTAAGGGCGAAGAACAATAAACTGTTTTACATGTATAGTTAACTTATGTCGCCTTTAGGTAACCTTAAAATATTAAATGAACTTTTAAAATACCTACTTACATATGTTGCCCAAAAATATGTTACATATAAGCTTTAGGTACATTATCGGATATTAATACAATAAATACTATTTAATAAAGAGATGTCTCTATTAATTCACATGTGTGCTCTTGACAATCAAAACAAAAGCATAGCTCAGCAGAATCTGTCCGTGTCATTGGCTGAGTTAACTCACCAACCTCGATCGCAATGTCAACGGTTCTCGCCGCCATTGCACGTCGCAGCGAATATTTTCCCGCGCTTTCTACGCCGCTTGTTTGATTTTCATATGGGATAACGCTACTCTATACTTATGTCTTTCTAACTACTTGGCTTTAGGTGTAATACTTAGATGAAACTAATAGAAAATTACCTTTTTCTAAAGTTATTCATATATGTAGCTTATATGTGCCAAAACGTTTCAAATTTATATACATACTACAGTGGATGAAAGTAATACACCTAAACGAATATTACTATATAAAGACAAAATGAATAGCTACATAGCCAATGAATATTAAGTAAATAATGCATCTATTTAACATAGACACCTACATAGGGATTAGATTCCAAATACCATTGTCATATTTATAGATATCAAAAAGTACATATTGACTCTATTCATGTATGAAGACATGACGTTGGTTTATACACTAACATAAACGTATCTATTTATCGTTCGTAAGGTGAAGTAAAGGGCAATTCACTATAGTAATATGGATAGTAAATTATAATAAATTAGTTTCTATTGCAGGAAAAACATGTAAAAGTCTGTCGTACAAAATCAAAATTAAGGGAACAAATTCTTTTAATTTTCATTTCAATCATGGAACAGCTGTATTAGCATTGTAAATAAGCAACAAAGATGCTTGATAAAAAAATAAGTCCCTATATTACCTATTATCATATACTATCAATAATCATTTAAAATAGGTAGGTAACTTCTAGTGTTATAAGAAGGTAATAGGTACTTGCTAATACCACAGTACAATTACTGTGCTAATACTGAAAGCTTGCAATGAGAAAACGTTCACCTCTGACCTATTAAATGGTAATTAGATGAATTAGTCTGTGGTAGGCAAAGCAGTTAGCATGACCTGTCGAGATGTGGCAACCAGCTTCTTAGTTGGAAGTAATTTCTCTTTAGGTAGTAACTAAAGTACTACATCTACAATAGCTATGGATAATAAATAAGTTCAATTTATGTATTTAATACATACTATGTTTACCAAAATCCTTGAAATTTGGTAGCTCTATATACTTGCATTAAGAAGTGCATCGAATGATGCTTACTTACATGGTTTGAAAATAAATAAATGTTATTCAATAATAAATAAAAACAGTGTTTGTTTCGTAAAGTAAATTCTTTATTTGTACGGTTAATAATTATACTATAAACGATAACTCTAAGGAATAAAAAAACTGATAATATCTATAACTTGCTTAAAAATAATTATCATGCTACTTCGTTAAAATGATTGGATTACTTATTTTATTTAGTATAATGCTCAGCAAAATTTTAAAACCTGGTGCAATTTATTTAATTTCAATATTACACAGAAGGAAATTTAAGTATTCATTCACATTTCTAAAGCGTACAATAATTTGGTTAGGATTGTATTAAAATAGCTCACGCCTCTACATTTCACCCTTTTCTTTTTATAGATGTGGTAATCATAGTCGGGTTATTTATACCGGCACTCATAACGTATTATATTGACCATATTTTAAAAGTGTTTCCTTTGTGATTTAAGACCGTGACAAAATTAATAACATCCAGAATTATTCACCTAAACACGTGTCCATAATTATGACAGAATAGTTAAATTTAAAATCATAAAAACTTCTTCTGAGTTTGATTTATAATAATATATCTTTAATCGTACTTAATAATTTACGCATTTATGTTAAGAGTTACAAAAAACTTCACTATAAATACCCGTATGTACTTATCTATCTATAATAAGCAAAAACGCTCCAAAAAGCAATGAAGTAAAACGTTTACCAGTCTTAAATGTGTTATTTTTAGGTGTTACCCAATCAATCATTTCATTGTAAATCAATCGTAGTAAAAAAATTTAACATATAACATTTAATCCAAATCATGTCCGCAACGATACAATATGACAACCTATGAAACAGGAAGTCTTAATGCACTTTGTCGTCGATTACGCGTCTTCCGGTCGGAGTTTTAAGGCTTTTGACCATATATGGCCTCGCCTTTAACCCGTCTCTCGGCCATTGATAAGTTCAAAGCCACAATGAAATGAGCCGACGTTATATGAATGCTTGCCTGAGTAAAACTTCCAAGAAATGCTATTGCTCTCGAGTTGACTCATTCATTGGAACGAATGACAGTATTTAAGTAATAGCAACAAAGTATTTGTTAGTATAGAGAGTAAAGAAGATGGTTTTCGTTAGAAACTAAAACAAGACTAACTTATAAAAATATCTGATGTAAAGTACAAACAGAATAATAATTTCTTATATTAATAACAAGTTTTTAATTAGACTACATATTTGAGTGTACTGTTACGGAAAAAACGCATGTTTCATATCTCTATTCAATGAAAATTTACGGTAATTCCACGAATCAACTGAAAAACGTAAACAGTCAAATAAATAACAGCTTGTGCGTAATTTGTTTACCCCATTATACATGTACATACATTTTATTTTATTTAATCTTCCCTATACACAATTTTTTGTTTATTTGCTACTATAGTTTCTGTTACTATATAATATCTATTCTACTATAATCAACTTGCATATTTTTATCATAGCTAAATTTAAGCCTTGACCCATTTTTGCACTGTAAAGGCGAAGTAAATAACAATGACATCACAATGTAGGTTAGGCTCAATGTTTATTATTATTTGTATTAGTTGTATGTTCTATTAAATATTTTATGAATTTAGGGGCATAATTAGTAAAAGTCATAATTAGTTACTTAATTGCTTTCAAAACTCGAACAGGCATTCCTCGTAGATATTTTTGTCAATTAGTCAAGCACTTAAAAAGATATCACATATTTTGAAACATAAATACATAATCCTAACGAACATGTATTTGAAGGTGCGTGTAAATAGAATAACACATCAGTTATTTGCCTGGAATAAAGAACACGTCTATCAACCTGCCCACTCTGACACTCTATATGCACATGTATTAATTAACGTAGTCATATAATGTCCTTGATTAATATACATGCTCATCGCCGATTACGTAGAAGCCTACTATATCTATACATATTTATATAGAGGTTCATAAATCGTCTCTTTGTTACTAAGTAGCTAAAACAGAGGAGCATAATATATTGAATCCATGTTAATGTGGCTACTTTAATCGAAAACAAAGCGTATATGGTACGAAACCGAGATCTTTATAGCTTCGTTCGATGACATCATCTGCACGCTGTAACCTTCAACTCGGCGAAATGCTGAGGTTGTTTAAAATACGATGATTTTGCCTGTGGGACGATCCGACGGAAAAAGAGAATTTCTTCATACATTTGCGACTAAAGTAATTGTGGTCCTATTTTCTATAGAATTGATAATATCAGTCTCTAAGAGTAGTTCCACACAAAGCGTAATGGATTATAAATAGAAAAACTGGGTATGGGAATGTGTGATTAATGGGAATAACTCCCGATCTTAGAATTCAAAGATTCCACTGGGATTTTTGTGGCTTATAATCGCATTGAAGAAAAGATTCTAAACACATTTGATTTACGATTTAATAATATTTTATTAACTTTCCTTATAGTTTTAAGAGATTCGCGATTTATAATAAAAGCGCGATTTATATAAAAAAATATTATATATAAAGTTACCTTTATTATATAAAAACATACGCGATAAGTCCCGTTAGTATAGTAAGAATGTTATCAATTTCGTAAACACGGATTCGCCTGTACACCCTTTCGCACAAAGTATGTGTAATCTCAATTCCCCAGTTACGATGATTAGTCACAATCAACGAGAATACATGCACAAGGTCAAAATATTGCCCACAGCATGATGCGAGTGACGTGAATGTCGTTTGTGTAGGTTTGGCTTAATAGTATTGTCGTTTCGATAGACCTTGTGGTGTTATGATTGAAGATACAAACAATTGTACTTTCAATGTGTTTATCAATGTGTTTCATTCATTAATTTAGACATAACTTTGTTATGATAATCTTTATTATCAGAATTTCGTTATCAGATTTCGTTAAAAAAGACTAAATTATGGAAACTTGCAATTCAGCTTTTTATGTATTACAGTCCATCCATTGGAGGGAGCAATTGCAAATAGAAGTGTGGTAGAAATATATTCATATAGCTTCATTTTAAATAGTTCTGTTGACGATTACCAACGATATATTACTCGTACGTTTCTAATTCGTTGTCTTAATCGATCGGTACATCGTACATAATGTGACTAGTATACTATATTTACGAGGTTTTAGAATAACATAGCAGACACGCAATAAGTCAACTCAATGAAGGACAGAAATAGTTACGCGTTGACATTTGGAACGAGGTGAAAACTTTATGTGTTCTCTGCCTCTGCGTTTTTATTTTATTCCATTTCCTGTTTTCATTTAATTAGTGGAAACGCTTTATTTCGTTTCTATTCATTTTATTCTATAATTCCGTACTTTTACGAACATTTATGCAAAGTTTTAGAAAATAGAAAAAAACTTATTCAAGCAACTTATGAGAAAAAAGTAATAAATATTGCATGAATTAAATAATAGAAAACAACAAACATTTATTGCCTATATACCGCAGGAATTACTTATAATTTATCAGTTATAATAAAGCATATTATTAATGCTACACCAATAAATTTACACGATGACGGCACTGAAAGGACCCCTTACATTACGTAATTCCAAATAAATAAATAAAACAAAAAACATAGAGTACCCGCCACATAAGGTGGCAGTTGGAGGCGTCGCCACAGTCGCGTAATCCAGTGTTGCCAGTAAACACGCCAAAACTAGCACTCACTGTGCCATACGGCTCGATACATTATATTGAGGTTTCATTTGTAACGATCTTTGGTTGCAGAGCTATAAACTCAAATAAAACAAATTAATATACCAAAGTCAAAAGTCAAAATATTTTTATTCAAAATAGGCCCTATCATAAGCTCTCTTTGAAAGTTATTTTATGATCTAAGTACAAATTAAAAAAACTATATATTGACAAAAGGAATATATATGAGTGAAGTGGAAGGGCGGTTACGTAGGGGCCGGCCTAATAAGACATATATGTAACAGTCAGATAGACGCTATATTGAAAAAAGGTGACGTTAGGAGTACCTATAACCGCCGAGAGTGTATTAGAGAATGTATGAATGTCAATGAAGCGAAAGTGGTCTGTCAGGATCGGGACAAATGGGGATCCGTGATCTCTGCCTACCCCTCTACAGGGAATCAGGCGTGATGTGTATGTATGTATGTAAAAAAACTATTTCAAACATGGCACTGAGCATTGTCTTTACATATTTTTACCGAGGTTAGTTCACCAACCATTTCGGCTGCTCAAGATGCCACGTCATGAAGACCACGACCGCTCTGATAAGAGCGTAACGATTGAGAAGAAGAAGTTCAGCGGAGACCCTTGGAGAAGAACTAACAAGAAACTCCGGAAATCAATTTATTATAATCACCCTTAACAAACATAAAAATTACAAAGAGTGGGCAAAAAACACAACGCTGGTAATACTAAATTTACTTTTCATACAAAATAACACGCAATGGCGGAAACGTCAAATTTAGTTCCAAGTTTGGCTACTGCCACCGTATGTGGCGGGTACTCTACCCGCCACATAAGGTGGCAGTAGCCAAACTTGGAACTAAATTTGACGTTTCCGCCATTGCGTGTTATTTTGTATGAAAGGTAAATTTAGTATTACCAGCGTTGTGTTTTTTGCCCACTCTTTGTAATTTTTATGTTTGTTAAGGGTGATTATAATAAATTGATTTCCGGAGTTTCTTGTTAGTTCTTCTCCAAGCTAGGGTCTCCGCTGATCTAACCTCGGTAAAAAATATGTAAAGACAATGCTCAGTGCCATGTTTGAAATAGTTTTTTTTAATTTATACTTAGATCATAAGATAACTTTCAAAGAGAGCTTGTGATATTTATAATTTTGAATATATCGCACACCCGCTAAAATACTATCATAACTCAAAAATCATGTTTTTTCAGTACAGGCAAAAACGTTTTTGAAAAAAAAAAAACTTGTTATTTATAATATAAATCTTTATTAACCAGTAACTTGCCTTACATTACTAGAATCAGTTTTTAACGTACTCTTTAGTTTTTAATAATAAATTAAATAAAAAGCCGTCTAAACTACATTTATGACACTTTTTTAGAAAAGATATTAGACAATTTGTCATAATTAGGTTAACAATTTTGAGTTATAACACTAAATTATGACAAAATGTGTAATATTTTTTGCATAGATTTTTCTATATTTTGACTTATGATTGTCTTGTACGATAAATAGGTAGGAAAAACACTGTAACTTTTCGAGTTGTTGCTTGCACAAAGCGAAATGTAACACTGTTTGAGGAAGGGCGGGGGACAATCTTCTATAATATTATACCATCACAACGCCATTTGGAGGGTTTTTTGTGGAACTAGAAATGTGGTGTTTTTGTAGAATAAAATACATGAAATTTTAACAACAGTGGCTTACTTTTTTAAAATTTGAAAGATTTTGATTTATGACACTATATTAGCGGATGTGCGATATTATGGCAGATGGAGGCGTCGCCGCAGTTGCATAATTCACTGTTGCCAGTAAACACGCCAAAAGTAGCACTCACTGTGCCATACGACTCGATACATTATAGGTTTCATTGTAACGGTCTTTGGTTGCAGAGCTATAAACTCAAATAAAACAAATTAATATATCAAAGTCAAAAGTTAATCTTTATATTTGTTAATTATAAAAATAATAATCTTTATTGTTATTATACTTAGATCATAAGATAACATTCAAAGAGAGCTTGTGATAGGGCCTATTTTAAATAAACATATTTTGACTCATGAATCATGTTTGAAATAGTTTAATAAACATATTTTGACTTTGATATATTAATTTGTTTTATTTGAGTTTATAGCTCTGCAACCAAAGACCGTTACAAATGAAACCTATAATGTATCGAGCCGTATGGCACAGTGAGTGCTAGTTTTGGCGTGTTTACTGGTAACACTGAATTACGCGACTGTGGCGACGCCTCCAACTGCCACCTTATGTGGCGGGATCTCTATGCATGAATATCATGTTTTTTTATTTTCTGTCATTCCTAATGTATTCCTTAGACAAGTGTCTCGGTGCTAGTATCAGTCGTCATAACATCAACATGTTAATGACCGATATATTGGGAATATGTTCAAGAACCTTGTTACATCTGCCAAGTCCGTGACACCGTTTATATCCGTTAGTTTTAATGGTATTTATTTATGAGTATAATTTCAAAGAAATAGACGAAGGAAATGAAGTGGAACTTGTCTTGAAATACTTTTCTCTGCTATTGCTTTATGAATATTATTTTATTATTTAAACGATTCTTAATATTCAGGATATACATTCCCCATAAAATATATAACTTAAAGCTTTCATATTAGGTCTTATCTCTCAAGAACACACCGAAAATAATAAAAAGTTGTTATAACGTTTCTTAATTACTTCCCTCAAGAAGTGTTATCTATTTAACAATAATTTATTACATCATCTCAACTATAGAAGACAAGGCAGATAAAGTAGGAAAGATAACGATATTTTGTTCCACGCCGAACAAAACAAACCTTCTCTTTATGGCAAGCTCGTTTACTAGGGGTTATCAGACTAAGTAAATGCCGTCATGGCAATAGAGCACCGTGACCAACCCATTCCAGATTTGGGTCAGGCCAATGTCGGGACAGGGTTATCGTGGAACGTTGACGAAATCAAGACACGGCTCTATTATCTAGAACAATGTGTACTGTTTCGAATGAATTGCATAGACAATCTAAAGAAGCTATGTGTATAATTATATATACCTTCATACGAGAAAACAAAATTAAATTCATAGTTGGATAGAATTGGCGGGATGAATAACAAACTAATAAATTATCGTACAAATATCCTTCTTCATTCAAACAAGATCAAAAATAGCACCAATGTTTTTCATTTATCAAAGCTCGCAAACACATACACTTGAGTTGGCAAAGCAGTAAAATGTGCGATTTCAACCACATTGCTCCAATTGAATCGGTTTGGCAATCACACGCCGACTTCATCCAGTCGCCTGCACTCTTCCCTCATTGAACATTCCGATATATATTGAGCCACATATTAACCCAATTGTGGTTTGGGAATTGAGAATGCGTTACGGTCGTCCTATTTCGATCGCATTACATATTACGTTCAATTTGCCGCCAGAGCCGCTACAATTTCCTCAGCAGTGAACATTTTGTTTAGATATTTAACATATTGCTCCCGGTTATTATTTAAGCTGAAATGTAGGTACCCATATTTAGAATTAGTTTACTTGTGGCTTACATCAAAGGGCAGGTTGTTAATGTTATCGAAGCCACCATGTTTCCAAATTAGTTTCGGGAGTATACTAAAATTGAGTTATTTTGATCGCGTCGCCTGCGAAGTGTCGCCTCGGCACGTGCAGGAAGGGCCAGTGACGTTTTATATTTAAACGAGCCCTTTTCGGACAGTTATCGTAACCGTAGATGTTATGCGTCAATGGATGTTTACGACACAAAATAATTGATGCGTTCAGAAATAACTTTACTAGGTAACAAACTTATTGGACACGGGACAGCGCAGAGTATTTTGTAATTTCCGCTGCAGTTTATATTTATTTTATACCAATGAGGGAAACGGCGTGAGGAAACCTACCTATCTCTGCAGATATGTAATGTCTCTATCTAGGAACAACGATGAACTCATAACCGGTCACGTTGGGTACTGACTGATCTTTTAGCAACCACTAAACCTTTGAGTACCCCGAATGAAATACAGTGCTCTTTCCAATAATTTCTATCATTTTTTATCATTAGGCCTGTAAAATTAGTACTAAATTTCTTATTTTCTTTACTTACAGGTCATGCTGCTAACGGTTAGCTAGACTTTACAATACACTAAGAAAGTTTACGAAGAATACCTTTCACAATGAAACGCCTGAAGACATGCTGCTGTTGTGCCTCCACAAGGACCGGCACCATCATCACCGGAGTGCTTGGCATCCTCGCTTCCATCGCCACCATCATCATCATGTGGTCAGCCATGGAGCACAAGGTCACCTTCAGCACATTCATCTTCGACGAGGAGTTTGACAAGAAGCTCTCCGATCTCGACAGTGAGTAAATAATGACAAAGACAAACGCGTTCACTACCATTTACCCTTGCGGGGTTCAGGTGTCATCTCCGCGAAGGACGTAATTCTATGGCCACCTCGAACCCACGTATTGACCAGATAGTCAGTACTCAATGTGAGAGGCGGTAAGCCATGTCGCCATTTACAAGCACAATTACCTGTACGGGGAATAGGTAGGTTACCTCACGATGTTTTCCCTCACCGTAGAATAATGTTGAATGATAAATATAACGTATGAAAATGCAATGCTTAATTTATATATCACGTATCAAATGGAGTAAGGGAATTTTCTATTTCCATTAATCACATAACCTGATGTGGGGAAAAAGTGTAAAAAAGATATATTCCTATCGGGCAAAGAAAATCTCTAGTCTCTTTGATGTCTGCAACAACACGTCGAAACGAAACTTTGTCCATATAACAGACTATTAATAGTGGTTGTAGTATATCTCTTCTTAGACTGAATAATTAATATTAAATAAGCCTTTTTTCTTTCCAGTTCCAAGAATCATTCTGACAATCAACCTCTGCTTCACTATTCTCATTTGCTCTCTACTCATCGTTGCTGTATACAAGGTAAATCATATTTAATGTATAAAAATTGTACTAATGTTCTACTGAAAGACAATGTTTATTTATGCTGCCATAGTAAAAGCAAATTAATCTTAATGAATTAGAGTTAAGAAAACCCTCTTTTATATTTCATGCTAACTCAGAAAAACTTTTCGGTAAGTATTTCGTTACAGTAAAATTTTAAACAATTAATAAAACAGTAATCTAAAGATAATCTATATTGATATTTACGCAACACTACAGATGCATTAAAATTTACACAATGAATTTTTTATTATGATTTCAAACACAACTACATATTATTAACACTAAATATTTAAAAAATAAGCCTAGGTTTCAGATTACATGTCTAACTAAATCTCTATAGATTTATATTAAACAAAATTAAAAGATTTATGCTAATACTAGTACAATACAATGTGTTTAGGAAAAAACATCGTAGGAAGGCAACGATGAGTCAAATCTTTATTTTAAGCTCAATCGTACGTACCGACTACGTTTACGATAAACAGGATAGGAATGTGTGGGATTATTACCAGTAGCTGTGTTAAATAGTTTGGGAGATTCGATAGTTGATGTTTATTATTGCTTTATTTTAACATCCCGATTAGTTTTGTGGATACAGCAAATATAATTTGTAATCTTTCAAATAATTCGGAGAGTCGTTTTGAAATCTGTAACACGTAAAAGATACACGATATAGAATATATTTTAAATATCTCTTAATCCAACTCTATTTTTCAATTTGTCTAATCGTTAAACATTATTAAATGCATTATTAGTATGACTTATTCATGTTCTTGAAATTCCCCTAATATATATGACATTAGAAACCTAACATTTATGCTAAACAGTAACCTAGGAAACTAAATCTCCGAAGAGATTGAAGGAAGTAAATGTATAAGGTGGTATAAGTATGTAACCTATCATTTTATACCACACTTTCTGTTACAGCGTCGATCATGGCTGATGCTGCCATGGGTGGTGCTAGGCATCGTGCTGGCCATTGGCTTGCTGATCAGCGTGCTCCACACTTCCATCACCTACTACCTCCACAAGGACGATTACGTGGCTCTGGCTACTGCTATACTGGTGTTGGGACTGCTCTATTTGGGTGAGTAAAGAGGTTACCTTATAGTCGAGAGTAGGTTGTAAGGAAAGATATAGGATAGTTGGTATGCAAGTGTGTTATGTAAAAGTAACTTTATAAATAAATTTTTGTTTTTATTGTAATATAATGACATGCTGTCATTAATCTTATAAATATCGATTTATTACCAAAGAAGGCGAGACACATATAATGGCTTATCAAATTAAAAACACATAATTTATAAGCTATTTAAGAAACTATATTAAGCTATATCTTAAGATTATCGTTTCTTAATTTGAATAATCCTTTTGCTACCGTTTTTTACTAAACTTTATTACAACCTTATTATTACACTGTAACTGTGTTGATGTGTTGAATTACTCTTCTCCAATATTCATCAATACACTTTCTTATCATTCCAGCATTGTACCTGTACTTATGGGCCGTGGTATTCAGCCACTACTTGGACCTTCGTGATGAAGAGGAGCGAGGGAGGTACAGGAAAGCACCTTACAGGAGATAAGGGAATAAACGAAGCCTTACTATGATATTACATGGGCTAACTAGTATTGACACTAGTTAGCAACCTCAGCTAATGGCAGTTAAATTTGATTATTAGATCTGTTGTTTAGGATCAAACTGAACTTATCCTATTTTGTCTAATATCGTATACTCGTATGAAAGTTTGAATCTGTCTTTGCAAATATACGTTCGTTACGTTTAGGATAGTTTTATCCTAAATTTAATGAAGTTTTGAATCTATAATATATCCAATAAATACATAAGGTATTCATTTATTATGTACAATCATCATAAGTCATGAAGCAAATCTCGATGTTGTCAAAGTACAATTTATTATTATTATTGACTATATACTATGCCATTTCATTCACTGAATTTTATGTATACTGCTAATGTGATTTTCTCATAGATTTTATTGTTCATGCCTGATCATTGTGGAGCAGATCTATTATACAGATCTAGATTAATAATGTGCTGTTCATTTTATCTACTGATATCTTGCCATAAAAATGGGATACCTAAACGCAACGAAATATTAACTGTTTTAACAAATTTTTAAATCCAGTTTATACGAGTGTACATCGTACATCTAAGGAAATGAGCGAGCTTAGATAAGAATCTGAGTATAAAGAAGATCTGTATGTGTTTTTAATATTATATCCATTTAAGAGCATAGAATATGGTGATAGCAAAGTACAAAACTTTATCAATTTATAAATCTGTACTACTTACATTTCAAAGTAAGCCAGTTAACTATTACAGTTATATATGTAAAATACTTGCCTTTAAAGTGCCTTTTAAAAATGATATTATTGAATATTAAACGTTGATGAAACTTTAATATTCAATATTTTACTTTTTTTCTATAAGCATTATTTTTATAAGTACACGAAGATATTGTCATCATAAAATATAAATAAGTTAGTTAAATTATTTAACTCCATTCTATATTGTAATTAAGTTACCAAATAATATGTTTTATATAAAGTTGCACTAATTTATTTTAATGATTTATTAAGTAGGTTTTATTAATTATAGCTGGTAGGAAGGAATTATAAAACAAGAATTGTTGGGAATTGTTACTATGTAATCAATCTATAAAGGACGTAAGGTGCGAAGAAACTTCACTTATGTGTTGTATGTCATTTTCCATACGCAATATGTGAAAAATAACTTTATAATAATTTAGAACTACTTTCATCTTAAATGACGTCATTGATACGATCAAATAAAAAACGTGCTAAGTCATCCATCATATAAGCGTAGTTTTTTCGCACTTGAAACAATCCAGTTTACAAAATCCCATATAAGAATACATAATTAGGTACTTAAATATGAAGGAGTACAGATTCTATTAAAAATAATGTAAAACCAATTAACTGTTGTCATACAATAAACTTATTAAAAACATGTTGTTATCTTTACTTGAGAAATATGCGATCAACAACGTTATTACTTAGCTATCAATCATGCCTTTAAAAACGACATTAATATGCAATCGTTCCTTACACGTTCATCGATATCATACTTACACACAACTTCACGACTTTTATTCCCAGCGGGGTATTCCCATGTCCAACTTCGTCATTTAATTGATTTACTAAATGCCTAGTAAATGATTATGGTGATCCCTGAAGATTAATTATTAACATTCCAAGCTGCGGATCATAAATAAGTATTTCCATGTTTACTCTTACCGAAACCAACATCAGGTCACCCATCTAGAGGCTGACCACGCCTTAGGTTGCTTAACTTTGGTGTTGGAACAGTATATACTTACAATATAAACCCGAGTTTAGTCATTGTAAAAATTCTGTTTTGCATTTTATATATCTTAAATTATAAGAGCATCATATCATACTAAGAAAACGTAAAGTCACGGATTATATAACACATAACATAAACCTAATGGCTTCTTATCTTTAAAGCATGAAGATATGAATAAAGACCAATTCTGGTTACTAGTTAATTAACATTAAACTTCTGAGTATGGATGCAAATGTTATTTTTATTACTGGTATAGAATAACATACTAGTTAAACTGGCCAAATAATGATCAGGGGTAGACTGCCTGATGATTTATAATTAAGTAAACAGGTGATTGAAGTAAACAGGTAATTTCATTGTTTACATTTTATATTCGTGAAAAAGTTTATTGTTGTGTTTTTACGCATAACATACAACTTCTCACAGTAGTTTATTCTACTTAAACTAAACAAGATCGGTTTACAGAATAGCCACCGTGTTGTGGATTTTGTTTTATCTGAATCGAATCGAGTCGGCTGTCTAGTCTCGGAGTGTTTGTCGTCTGGCCGTCTTCAAACTTACCTATTTATTCTGTTTGTGACAAGTAAAAAGACTAAAATGGAAATCAACTTCAAAAATAAACGAGTGCTTGTTACCGGAGCTGGCCAAGGTAGGTATCTATCTTTGTAACATGTAAGTCTTTTAGAATTGTGACCCCTTGATAGAAATACGAACAGATTACTTTTTAGTGTATTGTTTTTAAGATAATCAATTTTATACTTTAGTCAATTAAGTTATACTTTTTCATTGATAAGTATTAAAATATAAATATATCACACATTTTTTGTCCTCAATGTTATTAAATAATATTATTCTCTGTACTAGGATTATATTAATGAAGGTACATATTGCATTCATTGTTAACATCCATTACAAAACCGGTAGTAATTAATGGTCAGACCGCGTAAATGTCATTTATCAAGGTTCTAACGACCTTGAAAGGTTAGAAGGATGTGAAATTATGTACGAGTGTGTTTAAATATTATTTTAATTATTCATATTCATAAAGGCTAAAAATCCAATACTTGTTAAATACAGAGTTAACAAGCTAAGTCTATAAAACAATTTTACAGAAAAGTAGAAATAGCAGTTTTATCGTAGTTACTACTGCGTTAAATGTGTACGCGAACCTACTGTGCCAAATCTTTTATCAAGATTACGTCTGCTAATAAAAAAATAAAATGTTCTTATAGCAATTTATGCAGTGATTGTCTGGGACGTAAATATTATGCTAACTGCCTTTCTTATCGGTATGTGGCAAGTAAAACTGAGAAAAAGACTATGGGTCAATGGAATCTCTTTAGCGATGGGCTAGAAACCTTTCAACAAAGTCCCATAATATACTCATTATGACCCTGATACTGAAGCTACATGTAATCAAAGATGGTATCTAGTGTTTTGTACACCAAGATTAATGAAAATTAATCCCATGATCGTATAAAAGTGCCAATAGTAAAAAGCTTTATTTAAGACGTTAGATTAATGCATGTAAACACATAATTTGACTTGCACATTTGTTAAAGGTATCGGCAGAAGTATCGCCATAGAACTATGGCGTGCAGGAGCCCAAGTAGTGGCTCTATCCAGGACTAAATCCTACCTCGAGAGCCTTCAAAGCGAATACCCGACTATTCAAATAGTCAGTGTCGATCTCGCTGACTGGGACAAAAGCAGGAAAGTGATTGATGAGTTGGGATACTTTGACGCTCTTGTCAATAATGCTGCTCTGGGGCTGACTGAAGATTTCCTTACGACGACGCCAGAAAATTTCGACAAGTAAGTTAATGTCGAAGATTCGTCTATGGTGCGTCAACAAAGTCAGCAGCTCAGTGAAAGTTGAAAAAACAAATAATTATTTTCGGCTGAATATTTAGTCAATTGTGATGCCGAACTGGCTAAATATGTTCGCTTTGGCATAAGCTTTGGATCTTCAACTGGAACGAACCGAAGAACAAGGAAGAGAGCAAGGAATTGGAGCATCGATTTCGTTTTTCTTCGGTTGTAGCGGCTGGCGGCGTTGGTGTAACCATGGCGATGGAATAACAAGAAGTTCAAACGCCATGGCATCAGTGTTTGTACTTCAGCCGACATAACCTTAGTGGTGAATGGCTTAATAAAGAATTGAAAAAAAAAAGTTAATGTCGAAACTAATCGTTTCTTTGATTATAGCAATATGTGCTTTGATACAAATATAAATAGGTTGTAAATAACTTGTATATATAATTTGTATTACTGTATGGCTCAGTGTAATAATCAAATAACGCGTGTACCTACTTACCTACAATTATTATATTTTATTTATCTAGTGCTTACAGATAGCACTCTATTGCAACTAGTGAATCATAAAAATTATAGACATTATAAGTAGACGTTTTTTCATTGTTTGTGTTTAATATATTGTCAAGATACAATCTGAGTGTTTATAAAAAAGTCACTTAGAAGAGATTGTTAAACTTACAAGTTCAAATTCAAAACAATACTTACAAGTTCTCAGAACTTAAATATAACGAATTATTTCAGATTAATGAACGTGAACGTCAAGTCAATGCTCAACGTAAGCCAAGTTATCGCGAAAAAGATGATCGATACCAAGAAAGGTGGAGCCATCGTAAACATTTCTTCGCAAGCATCAAAGGTAATACTCGTATACCTACAGGAAGATCTCTATGCCAAATTACACATCAAAATTAATTGTTTTCTTGTTAGAGAAACTAATGCAAAGACTGCTTTTAATAAAATTATTTTTATAGAATTATAATCAACATCGGAAACTAGACTAGAGTGACTTAGAATACAAATATGGTTTGATAAAATTTATTTATTATATACAATAAAGCAAGAAATTTGAACTACATATAAACCTAAAGTAGAAATAATAATTAAATTTCATAGAAAATGTCTTTATAATCATCGCTAACAGAGGGTGGTAGGGTTCACAAGACACTGATAACATTTCCTCTCTGTATAGCTATGCCCTGAGAGAAAAAAGCTTCAGCCCTGGGATCCCCAAACTTTTCAATTAAACGGGACGATATTTCCTTTACTAATTGATGAGCCCCAGGACCCCAAGGACCCAAAGTCTCAACAGCAAACCAGACAAAACAATACTCGTCCGTAAGTGCTGAGTACTTCCTCGACTTCTGAGACTCGGCCAGAGTTGTTTGATTAATAAGCTAACTCACCTTCATTTTATTGTAACTTGGATACGTCACTGAGGTAAACTTAGATAGGTTGACAAGAACACACCTTTTTTTTTATGATAGTAATATGTTTCGTGTTCGGACGACGACGCTGTTCTAATGGTTCACCTCAGACCGTGTCAAGTCCGGTGCTTACTATCTGGTTACATAAACGCCACTTATTTTGCTATGTTAACACAGAGCTATCGCATTATAGAATATGTTCTTCTCGGCATGTCGTAGGCGCTATAACCCCCAAGTATTCATGCTTAAATGTAACCAAGGAGTATTTTCATTTCTCTGAAGTTCGGTCCATCCCGAAAGAGATTAAAAGACGTGAATGTATATGTAAGTATTATAGGAAATTAAAACATGCGAGTTATTTTGAGGTAAAATTACAACTGTTTATTTGACATAAATAAAAATATAAAAACTTTTATAGGCAACAGCAACATGTACTTATGTCAGTAACAATACATTTACGATTTCTTCCCAGGCAGCATTATGGGGCCACGCCATATACTGCGCCACCAAAGGAGCAGTGGACGCGTTATCAAGGGTCATGGCTTTGGAGCTTGGTCCCCACAACATCAGAGTGAACACCGTGAACCCAACCGTCATCATGACTGAGATGGGCCGTGACGGATGGTCCGACCCTGTCAAAGCTGCTGGCATGCTGTCTAAGATCCCTCTGGGAAGGTAAATACTCGTATAACGTTACACACGATGCTACTTGGCAATTAGAGATCCCGCCACATAAGGTGGCAGTAGCCAAACTTGGAACTAAATTTGACGTTACCGCCATTGCGTGTTATTTTGTATGAAAGGTAAATTTAGTATTACCAGCGTTGTGTTTTTTGCCCACTCTTTGTAATTTTTATGTTTGTTAAGGGTGATTATAATAAATTGATTTCCGGAGTTTCTTGTTAGTTCTTCTCCAAGCTAGGGTCTCCGCTGATCTAACCTCGGTAAAAAATATGTAAAGACAATGCTCAGTGCCATGTTTGAAATAATAGTTTTAAGAGATTCGCGATTTATACTCATGATATAAGATATAAGGGTGTGTATAAGATTGATTGCAGCTGTTGGAAATCCTACGTCGAACACACTAAACGGTCTATTGCGGACAGAGTGAAGGAACACATAATATATGTAATATATAATAAGAAGGATAAGTCCCATTAATTATTAATCATGTTTGAAATAGTTTAATAAACATATTTTGACTTTGATATATTAATTTGTTTTATTTGAGTTTATAGCTCTGCAACCAAAGACCGTTACAAATGAAACCTATAATGTATCGAGCCATATGGCACAGTGAGTGCTAGTTTTGGCGTGTTTACTGGTAACACTGAATTACGCGACTGTGGCGACGCCTCCAACTGCCACCTTATGTGGCGGGATCTCTACACTATACTCCAACTTGGCTTGACACGATATCAAGTATCTAGATATAGGCATGTCTTTGTAGAATATCGATTCAAATATCGGTTACTAATTTTCAAAAGTTAACATATGCATGTAGCTATAAGGTGAATTGTATGGGTGTCTTACGTTTATCATGATTCAGGTTATAATGTTAAGAAGTAAGACATAAAAGTCATTTAGCGACCTTTACCGATTAGGCAGATACAACTGTCCTTTTTCGTCATAGTCCGTATAATATCATATTAATATTGTAAAGTCAAAGTCAGCAATTTTTTATATGTAAGCACAGTGATAGTACATTTATTAAACGTCAAAATATATTGAGTGGCACTGGTTGTCTTACAACTATGACTTTACCATTTAGGAGGTTGTAGGACACTATTACACCAATATAATTAGCCCATTACTAATATACCCATGTATTTTACCCATAAATAGTTACGGCCAAGTAGAACTACTTAAATAAAATCTATAAAAAAATATCATACATTTTGATTCCAGATTCGGCGAAGTGGAAGAGGTGGTGAGCGCAGTTCTGTTCCTCCTCAGCGATAAAGCTAGTATGATCAATGGAGTGCACTTGCCTATCGACGGAGGATTTTTGGCTTGCTAGTGAAGCAGACCTACTATTTTAATGTAATCTAGGGTAGCCAGGGGTGGAAGCGATCCGTTACTTAATTTGTCAAAAACATTTATTTAAATAAATTCTTTATAGTACTGTAAATATGAATTTTAATTATATTCCTCCTTAGCAATAAATTGCCATTACTCGTGGCTACTTTGTTTTTCTCAAAGAGCTTGTACACGCTGCCACTCCTCTGAATCATATTCCCGTTCATATAATAGGTGTTTACAAATAGATAAGCGCAATTTGTGATTCTATGGACTACTATGGACCAGTTGTTTTTGGCAAAGCAATATACAATTTTTTAATGACTGTGACCGCAATACATCGCAATAACTATAGTTGTAAATTTTTTACTCATATACCGTATTTAGGTAAATTGGACTACATTGAGTGGTTAAAAATGTTCAGGATGACGTAAGTTCTGGTTATGCAATAAGTGCTTGTAATGTTTTACTAAGCATCATAATATAATTAATATGAAGAACTGCAAAAGGAACATTACCTATACATACCAAACCACGCCTTTATTTCATGCTTTAATCCTTAAAATTAAACATTATATATCAATATATAAGTAATATAAAAAATAAATAATAATTCGGTTATTATGTATATGAGCCTTTACAATTTGACTCCTCTACCTCAAAATCTATCACATCAGTTCTGTCAGTCAGTCGGCAACTCCGCACAGAAAAAATAAATAAGAGGTTAAAAGAACACTTAATTTTGAGCTGAAACAGGTAAATAAAATAATTAAAAATATAATTTATACCGTGTGATATTCCTATTTTACTTAAGATAATCTGTTAAAAAATGTGCACCTATTTCAGGCAAGAAAAACATATTATTTTGTAATTTAATCGTCAGTTTTACCTTCTACAAATATATAGAACATTAGTTGCAGATCTTACTGCATTTTAGTACTTTTACAGATAAAAATCCACGTTGAAGCGTGACTTATCCAGTTCATACACGTATTATCTTATTCTTGCCATCCAGAACGATGGAGATCTCGTTCAAAGGAAAGAGAATATTAGTCACAGGGGCTGGGCAAGGTAAGGATTGTTTACTGTATTATTATTTTATTTAAATATAAACTTACCCTAATAATAATAATAACAGGCTACATGTGATAAGACTTTTTTTATCACATGTAGCCTGTTGATGTGAGTAAAAATTAACACATGTCAATTAATTTTACACAAATTACTTTTAAACCTATTAAATGCATAACTAATTTGCCAACTATTCACATTCCTGCTCTTTAAAATTAAGTAATAAATAGTTAAATATAAATAGACATTAAAATTTAATCCTCGTTTTTAGGTATCGGTAGAGCTATATCCATAGAATTATGGAGAGCTGGTGCAAACATAGTAGCATTATCCAGAACAAAATCTCATCTTGAAACTCTTCAGCGGGAATATCCTTCAATTGACATAGTAGAAGTTGACGTAGCTGATTGGAATAAAACACGGACTATTATTGAATCTCTTGGACACTTTGATGCACTAGTGAACAATGCAGCTGTAGCCATCTGTGAACCTTTTCTAGAATTTTCTTTAGAAAGTTATGACAAGTAAGTGTTGAATGCTTCTATTTGCTGATCTAATATTGATATTATTTGTTGTACATAGGCTACATAGGTCACAACCTTAAATAATAATCCTTAGAGTGATATTATGTCTCCAAGTTCCTAACAAGCATGAAACACCGTAAATCATTCTAGTATATCTAAAAAAGCTTCATTAATAAGCTTAGAATTCTAATCATTAAATGTTCTATTATTTCAGAATGTTTGATGTCAATGTTAAAGCTACATTAAACATAAGTCAAATAATTGCAAAGAAAATGATTGAAAATAAGACTAAAGGTGTCATTGTTAACATATCTTCTCAAGCTTCTATGGTAAGTTATTTCTGTTACTCAACCTTGTATGGAACATTGTACACGTATGTAAAAGTAAAGTAATTCAACATCTAACGCAATTAGTCTTAGTTGTTTACCTTTCTTATCAATCATATAAATTAGTCAACAAACTAAAATCCTGATTGTTAAGATTATAAGGCGTTACACTGGGAAATTATAATTACAATGTAGAAAAAAAAAAAAATAATTACAATGTGAAAAAACC
This sequence comes from Leucoptera coffeella, assembly GCA_030578115.1. Taxonomy (NCBI): domain Eukaryota; kingdom Metazoa; phylum Arthropoda; class Insecta; order Lepidoptera; family Lyonetiidae; genus Leucoptera; species Leucoptera coffeella. The sequence continues at coordinate 319,233 of JAMBLF010000179.1, forward strand.
AACAAAAATTACAATGTGGAAAAAACAAAAAATATAATTACAATGTGTAAGTAGAGGTCACTTTAAAATGTATAAAGAGAAAAAAAACTGTGTTTACTCAGGTGTAACATATTCTTTTATTGATACACATTTAATCTTATCAGGATTCTTTATAAGATTACAACTTTAATGCTTGTACCAAAACAAAATTAAGATCAACAACATTTTGTTATCAGCTATAATATTTGATGAATCACTAACAGTCAAATAGTGTCAGTTCCTAATGAATCCCTTACCTTTATTCTTTAAGTTCTAAATGTTCATGTATCATCACAACTTGGCTTACTTTATCCTGAATGTCAAAACATCAGAGATATTAATTACTGTTGGTTACTCTAAGCATTAGTATCTGTTTAACACCATACATTTATTTGACTAATGGTGCCTTATTTGACTACTACAACATACCACTAAGAAACACAATTATTTGCATATTTAGTATTCTATTGACTTCCCTGTCTTGTAGGAACCCTTGGTATGTCTTTTGAAATGCTATTACAGAAAACTTATTTTCAGGCAGCCCTAAAAGACCACACAGTGTACTGTGCTTCGAAAGCGGCGTTAGATGCTATAACAAGGTCCATGGCCTTGGAATTAGGACCATGTGGGATCAGAGTTAATTCTGTCAACCCTACAGTCACTATGACGGAGATGGCCAAAGTGGGCTGGTCAGATCCTGAGGTGGCGGGAGTTATGAAGTCTAAAATACCATTAGGAAGGTAAGTGTTCTGAAAGATTAGTAAACTTGAATGATTATAATGGAAATAATTTGTATAAACCCAGAGATAATATGATTTTATTCAAACAATTAATACTATGTATTGGTGACGTTACGCTGTTGTTTTAATTTTTCAAAACAGAGGTAACTACTTTCGGTCCAATCAAAATTTTACGGTTTTATAAAATGTTATATCATTTAGCATTGCAAATACATAGAATATATTTGTAAGTATATAAATAATATAATTAAATTATTGGCTTTCTTCTTTTTCATATAACAATCAGTCTGATACTAATAATGTTTATTTATGTCTTTGTAGATTCTGTGAGGTTCCCGAAGTTGTAAGTGTGGTGATGTTCCTCCTCAGTGACAAGGCTAGCATGGTGAACGGAGTGCACATGCCTATTGACGGGGGTTTTCTCGCTACGTAATCCTATTGTCTCATACTGATAGAGAAATGACTGTGAAATATATATACCAATTATTTTTGTACCAAATTAAATCAATATTTTATAGTAACTGGCTCTTTGTATATATTTCTTATCATTCTTCTTAATAAAGTTCAATTGCTAAAATTTTGATTTTAAAAGAAATAAGTAAAGATGTACTATGAGTTACCATTATCAAATTATATTGTAGGTTAGAGAAAAATGTTTAGAAAATTGTAATTGACTTTTTCTTATTTTGTAATCTATAAGTTTAATAACTTACGTTTATGTAATCTCAACAAATACTGAAGGGTAAATATATTTTTTTTGTCTCATTTTAAATAATTAAAATTTAATGTAATACGATAAAAAAAAATTAAATTTCCATTGTGTGGAAAATTATACTTGAACGTAAATCTCTTATTCCTACAATGCCATAGTTGCTTAGATATGTCGAATTATTCCTATTATACAAGTGCAAGATTTATATACCAAAGTTTAATAAACGAATTAATATGTAATGCGATCGTTTCTTTACCATTACCTTTCCTTGAAACTAACTAATAGGTATCACTCATCTGACGTGAATTTTATTTACATAATAACTTGACATAACTCATGATCTGTTAGGGGAGATGGTAAAAAGCAGTTTCTATGAATTCGGATATTATACACCACTTATTCGGCAATTAAAAAATTTGGCTCTACCGGTATCAGTAATTAAATACGTGTACACGAAAAGAATATCTTAGTTATTGCCCGTAATAGCTCTATAATGCTTCTAAAGTGACTTAAAACTCTGCGGCAAATACAAATTGTTAATACTAATGCTGATTGTATACCTAGTTATAAATTCATAGTACCAAGCTGAGGCAATAAAATGTTTTTTATATACATACATACAAAAACATTACGCCTGACTCCCTGTAGAGGGGTAGGTATCACAGATCTCCATCTGTTCCGATCCTGACAAACCACTTTCGCTCCATAGAATCTCATACACATTCGGCGGTTATAGGTACTTCTAACTTCACCCTATTTTAATATGTAGTTTATTTATCTAGTTGGGTACCCCCTACGCAACTGCCCTTTAACCCTTTCTAAACAACAGACCATTAAGCAGCGAAACAAATAAATTATGCCTGTTGTTGCATAATAATTTAGTACCTACCACTTATTTATCAGTTGTTTGTGCCCAATGATAATTACATAAAATCAAAACATGACCGTAAAGGTCATTTATGTAAGTAAGAAATGGGTATGATAACGCACTGTGTATGTAAACAGATGTCATTTTAACTATATATGAATTTTTAACATTGGTGTGGATTCTATCGAATGAAATGGAAGGTCTAAAGGGGAAAAGAATTTTGGTGACTGGCGGATGTCAAGGTAAGTATTTATGTCTTAAGTTTTTATCATAACAACTTAAGTTTTTCTAGAAATCAAATAAATCCTAAATTCGATTTATCAGTTATAACCACTGATTTTATGTCCAGTCCTTTGAATATAATGAACATTGTGTGGTTTCTACCGAGTATGTACAAACGTCTTTACACTAATTGCATTTACAAAGTAAAATTACAATTATATTTTTTGTAGCGTACTATCCAATATTAATTTTATATACATATACAATAGAATATCAGAATAGTCAAAAGTATACGCAGACAGTTGTATTTTATATTGGTTGGAGCACAGGTATTATGTCATACCCATGCTGCACCAGTGGGTGCAAGTACCCTAACATTACATTTATTTCATACTGTTTACTGTACAGGCATCGGTCGGGGTATCGCAGCAGAATTATGGAAAAGGGGAGCTAATGTGGTCGTTATATCTAACCAGCCGGACAATTTGGCCAAATTAAAAAAGGAATTCCCAACGATAGAAGTCGCCAATGTTGATCTACGAGACTGGGCTAAAACTAAAGCAGTCGTCGACTCCCTTGGAACGTTTGATGGACTTGTGAACAATGCTGGGATAGCCATTATTGAATCCTTCCTTGATTGCAAGGCGGAACATTTTGACCAGTAAGTCTATAGGTATAATTTAAGTTCCCTTAACCCGCCCCACATGTCTAAATAATCAATGTAAATTTGCGTAACGAAGAAGCATTTTCTTCATTAAAAATTTAAAGTATAACTAACTCACTACTTAGGAGGGTAAAAAGAACATATACGTTCTCATCCTATGTTTTTCGGACTGGACAAAACCTCGGACACATGAAAGCACTTCCACTGATTAACATGAAAATTAGGGTTGTGATGTCAAATTGAACATTGGTAAAGGTTGCTAGCACATCGCCCAAAGGATGCTCATTAACCCCTAGTCTCAAGGTCCTACGACATGCTGGATAGAACGGCAGCTAGTCAGTCTTAAATAAACTTATTTGCCTTTAATATTTCAGAACCATCTCAGTTAACACTAGGGCCATTTTAAATGTGAGCCAAGTTATTAGTAAAAAGATGATTGAACACAACATCAAAGGTTCCATTGTGAATATATCTTCCCAAGCATCAAAGGTAAGCTGCGTTTTAGTTAATTATAGCAAATAGCCCTTAAGTATAGCCTTACATAGCTTGCGGTAGCATAACGAATCTAATTTTAAAAAATCTTCTTAGCTACTCTTTTTTCATTTGGTTTGGTTGATGGTCTGCGTTGTTTAGCAATTATATCTAAAATACTAAAAAAAATATAAAATTATATCGCATCAGAAATGAGGTGATACGCCAGAGAACTAAAGTAACCGACATTATGAAAAGAATTAGCACGCTGAAGTGGAGTTGGGCTGGTCACGTATGCAGAAGGACTGATGTTCGCTGGAGCAAAAAAGTCCTAGAGTGGAGACCGCGTCTCAGTAAACGTAGTGTGGGGCGCCCCCGGCAAGGTGGGAAGACGACCTGCGCAGGTTGGCCGGCATCGAATGGATGCGAACGGCCACTGACAGGGAGGATTGGCGTCATTTGGGGGAGGCCTATGTCCAACAGTGGATTCAGACAGGCTGATGATGATGATGATCTAAAATACTTTATATATTATGATACAGCCTTTTGAAAAATGAAATCAAAGTACATTCATGAAATTCTCAGCATTGTCAGATTAGGACACATTGTGTGTGTGTCATATATTGTACCTATATGCATCGAAATTTCATCCACTATTTTGAAGTTTATATTGTGTCATATATTGTATATACATATGACTTACCTCCAATATTTAGAATGAATGCGATTGTGCCCCCAATAGTTTTGATTACTTACTGTGTAAGAGATATCTTAGAGATTTTGTTTTACCCGTACAGAATTAAAGGATATAAATTTTTATGTCTATACATATGAAAATAAAGGTATGTATACAATCATGTACGACATACAAAGACAATCGCTTACACAACCATTAACCCTTGCGAGATAGCTAGATGTATGTCCATCTCCACAATTACGGAGGTAGTTATTCTATGGTCATCACCTCGAACGTATAACATACTAGCGACCCCCTCCGGCGTCGCACGGGTATAAAATATATAGCCTACTTCACTATTCAATGGACGTTATTATACATATAAACCTTCCTCTTGAATCACTCTATCTATTAAAAGAAACGCATCAAAATCCGTTGTGTAGTTTCAAAGATTTAAGCATACAAAGGGACATAGGGACAGAAAAAGCGACTATGTTTTATACTATGTGGTGATATAAAATAAATTCATGCTAACGAATAAATTTCTTCAGGCAGCCCTAAAGGACCATGCAGCATACTGTGCCTCCAAAGGCGCAGTAGACGCTTTAACAAGAGTGATGGCTCTAGAATTGGGTCGACACGGCATCAGAACCAATACGGTTAACCCCACTGTCATTATGACTGACATGGGCAGAAAAGTTTGGTCGGAGCCGAGCAAGTCACAAGGCATGCTGTCGAAGATCCCACTGGGCAGGTAATAATCACTCTAAAATGAAATAACTATTTTTCATTTACGGTTTAACTTGCATGGAAGTCATTGCTCACATTATTTACGTCAACGGCAGCAAACGCGTAAACTAGAAAATACCTACAAATTTAAAGTTTTTCTTTTATATGTATACAAAGTAGATATTTTTTGCCAAACTTCCAAAATTGTATTGCAATATGTTATGGTGAATAGTTATTATTATTTTACATCATGAAAATGTATGCTGTATTGTGTTTTAAAAAGTGAAAACAACGTCTATTTAACCTTCTTCTATTTTCATAGATTCGGAGAAGTACCAGAAGTAGTGAATGTAGTTCTATTTCTACTCAGTGATGCATCCAGCATGATCAACGGCGTCAACCTGCCCATCGATGGAGGATTTCTGGCTACATAAGTGTTCTTGACTTTAGGAGTAATGTACATACGAATTTATAAAATAAAAAAGAATAATTATTTTCTATGTTTAATTTAATTTACTCAGATTATTGTGCCAAATTAAATAATACATACATTCGGGTATTACAAACAATACAAGCACAAAATTCACAATAGTAGGAGACCAATATACATACAAATACATGTGTTTATTACAGGATCAGGCAGAGTGCAGTTCGGTAGTGGGAATGAATTCAACAGAGTTAAGTAACAACATCCAAGAGCTGTACAACTATTTCCTTACCTATTCATTATCAATAAATTTTAATTCACTCCCGTCGTGGTCAATATACGCCACAAATTAAGAATCCTATGAAATATTACATTGGGTAACAGAAAACATTTTACAACAGTTTCCTACTCGAGCTATGTACGCTAAGATATAGTAAAAAACAGTATTTCATCTTATCGCAGACGCTTAAAGTAACTTATGTATATAATTATACTTTGTATACTGTGTCACACTTTCTACGTTAATAGCACAAACAATCATTATTAATTTATCAGTGTACATTAAACAAACTGGATAACCAAAATGTTAAGAACAATATTTTGGTTTTAGTTAGCACAAAATAAGACTTGCTTACCAACCACTATCATGGATTACAAAAATACAAGACCCAAAACTAATTCATTAATACCTTAAAGTGTTCCACAGTAAACTAACATCTTAATTTATACTATACAATTTTATTTAATTAAATTTTAAATTTAAAAATAGTCTTTCGTCAAACAAGCGTCGCATTGCATAGCCATAGCTATGGTTTGGCAGAACAACAAGACATTGAATAAATTCAGCTACTTGTACAAGTAACGTTAAGGGACTTTCGCGTATAGTCATAGGCATATCAAACCCTGCCTATTTGTACATATCGTGGTACTTACACCTGATGCACCCAAAGTAAACATAGAGGCTTATGCAAAGATATGGTCAAAAATCCAACGTGAAACATGCAACGGATGGTTATTATCTACATATGAATCGAAATGAAGCACCATAAATTCTCAAGACAGCAGCACTATGAATTAGTTACACTAACACAAAGAAAAGGGTGACCTTTGACCATATCTTGCCACCACTGTATCTGTTTAAATCTTATCAATACAAAGATAAGCGGAGACACATTGTTAATGAATACTTTGAATACCCTGATTAAAGGAAAAGTTTACTTAGTTAAAAATATGTTCAAAATAAGTGACCTTAAATGCCATATTCTATTATTTTTAAAGATTTATTTCTGAATGTAGAGTAAATGCTTTAAAGGTTGGTAAGAAAAAATAACTATGAAAAATCATGAGGTACAAGAATAGCTGTATTTAAATAAAATCCTAGATGAGCATGCATCATCAACACAATATTGATCTGTTGAAAAAAAAAGGTGAGAAAATGTAGAAAACGTGATTTCAAATAAATAACACATTGCGTGAAATATTATTTACTTTCAGATTTAGTAAACATCTCTTATGTAGTCTTATAATGTGCTTACAGAAAATAAATATTCATAAAGACTGGGTTACTGTTACCTACTATTATAATACAATGCCCTGAATTGTAGTCTGTCAAAGCAAACACTTGTTTCTTACCTAATTATTTATTTACATTAGAAACTGTTACATACCAATCCAGTTAGTACTAATTTATGTTAATTAACTATGGATAACGATCAGTATGAATATCAACGTTCGAGCATTTTCAACCACCGAACAAAATGTGCGATGGTCCATTTGTATAAAGCACAAAACGCGCTGCGCATTCGGTGAACTGAGCTGCAACATTGGATGGACAACACGACTACATTGCATTGGACGTACTCATATTGCAATTAACTAAACTTTGTTACACGCAAGAAAATATTGAACATATTTTCACTTTACAGGCAGTGATAGGTATCCATTACTATACTAAATTTTTGTGTTAAATTTCCTAATTCTTAAGTTTGAATTTTAGAACTTAATCGCAATGAATATAAATAATACGTAATAAATGGAAGACGACAAAGCTTATAATGAAAACTGTTTTAAACATATTGCACCGAGCTACATCGTATAGCCACCTTGTAGATGCTTACAAGTGAAATCAATGCACTGCTACTTTGTTTGCTTTTGGATTGGACATTAGATAAATATATCACTGGACTAAAAATATATATATTCATTAAACATAAATAGAGATCAAATGACTGTTTTCAGTAGCCACTTTGGAATATTTCCTATACCCACTTCATATTACGCGTACTAAACAAACACAAACAGTAAAACTAGCATTCTTTTTAAACGTAAATAGAACTGATGCAAAGGATTTTAAAGTTATGTTCCGATTTATTTGGGCTACATTTCTGTAAAGAAATAAATTTATTTACAAATCCACACCCTCGATACATATACGTATATATGCCACACTGTACGTGGATCTCGCCAGTGTTAGCTTACTCGGGCATAGGCTCACGCCACGAAGCCTAGCCCCCACAATCACAGCTGAAACGAACACACGATAAAAATTTGATCTCTTTTAATGCTTGATTCGCACACCAATTGAACTACCGAAGCTTTGTCTCACCACATTTCGTAAAATCGAATGGCCCCCTTGTTAATAGCTATGAAAAAGCTATAATTTCAATTGGCACATATACTCTACAATTTTGAACATATAGAAAAATGCAACACAGTGTCTCGTTTACACTACACACTGACAGCTGACGGATTGTTACTCAAGAGAAACATTAGCAGTATAAAACGCGCAAGTCAACTCAAATTATGGCTTTTTACGGTAATATATACAATTGCACTGCCAAAGAGGGCAGTTTTACGTAGCTTAAACAACTCTATGTATAACAATTACACACAGTATTAAAGGCTAATTGTCGTCTTTCGTCAATCCCCTTACGATCCACTTACGATAACAGAATAGTCAGTAAATAGGCTGAGTCGACATAGAGTGCGCAGAGACTGCCTCCCCACACTGCTCCATGTGCCACCTGCGCGTGTGATGACCTAACCCTTAACTTACATTACCAAGGGACTTGCGTTCATTCTCTCACTGCGCGCGAATCTCGAGCGGACCTTTGCTGAAAATTGAACAACTATCGTCAGAATAATGTCAGAGCAACTATTCAACCTGTAAAGGAATGTACGATGTGTGTGGGTTAGAAAATTAATAGCGTTAAAGTGTGTGAATTTACATAAACATATAACTGTATCATTCTCCGCTAACGTAGTTACCTAGATGTATCAGCATGAAGATTATGTAGTAACCATCTGATAGATTACAGAGTTTGGAATGAATTGGAACCGAAATAATGATAATAATGAATGTCACTTCAACCAAACTTTTAGATAGGTAACTCCCAACACAAGAGATGGTGTTTAAAAGGGCCCTGTTACAGGCAATTACTACTGCCTATTTTAAATAATAAGTAGGTTATCTACATTACATATTTACAAATAAGAACTTACGTTATGGTCAGTAGCATCTGCTTGGTGTTTACTACCTTCGCGTTTGCCTCCTGGAATACAAAACAAATATTACTATTGACAACAAACCCTATATTGTACCTTATACACTATATCAGTAGTATCAGAAAAAATAAAAATACTTTTTAACATTTTAAATAATATAAAGGATGCAATATTTACGTAAATTTCAAAACATATTTTTCGAGTTTATTAAATGGCAGCACTTAGGGATAGACAAAGACATGCCTTGGAGATATTAAAAGTAATCTATATAAAACATTCAATAAAATGAAAGCATACCAGGAGCAGGAAAATATCTTTCATCTATTATATACATCAAATAATTTAAAAACCTATGACAACTTATAAGCAAATCATATCTCTTCTGACTATGTACAGAATAGATGTTCTACTATATATCACTAGGCTTACCAAATTTGAGCATATTCCAATCATAATGATAGTCATAAGTGAAGCCCTGTCTGATGCACAATGTTAGGAACATTTGCCGCAGGTGCTTGTAGTCCGGTCTCTCTTCGAAGCGAAGTTGCCTGCAGTACTTCAGGTAGAGCTGGAATTCCACTGGGTGGTTCTACAAAAGAAAGGTACAAATCAGTATGAATTTTTGCTGTTTATTTATCGCAACCCTGGTGCAACAATGTCACTTATGCAAACAAATAGTTTTTCAGGAGAAACATTTAAAACTTTGAAATCTTAGTACTCTACTATGGAAATCATATATAATACTCTATCACTCATAGGGAAACTATGTGTACTATAAAAGTAAAGTTATTGCACCAAGTAAAGTAACATTATTGCACCAATTGCTTTTTTTGCAAAAATTACAAATCTTAAGTGACTAAGAACATATTATATCTCCGAGGTTCAGCCCAACCCTAAAGGGACATGAATACATATGAAAATGACAGTGACAATGAATTCCAATAAAGAACATTCCAGAATAAGTTTTGAAACATGGTTATAGATAGACACTTGTATCTTTTATACATTTAATAGTGGATAAAAAGATGTAGGTCGTAGCACTATCATGATCACTGACTTCTGAATACATTATGCAAAATTGCAGTTACACCTTTACATTCATAAATTCAGAGTTAGAGTTTGTCAGAGCCAGAGTTTTATATAAAGGATATTAGAATCTTAAATAAGACTTGAACAGTAACTGAAAAACAACAAAATAAAACAAGTTAACACAACACTCACTTTACACAATTCGTCAAATGGCGTTGACAGTTTCTTTTCCGATATCATCTCGTACTTCTGTCTTTTGGTGACAGCCTTCAACCCTTGCCAGGGCAGGCTCCCTCTGTTGAAGTACATGAGAACGTAACCTAGCGACTCCAAGTCATCTCTCCGCGACTGCTCAATGCCCAAATGGGTGTTTATTGAGGCATATCTAGCAGTACCTGTTGAGAAGCACATTCTTGCATTATTTAAAACTATTATATAACTGCTGTAAGTAATGCATAATGTAATTTAACACCTTGGTTATAACCTGTATTATTAAGTTTATTAAGACATATCATGCCTTTTAGTAAAGGTTATGATGGATAAAACAAAAAAGGATATTGTTTAAAAAACTAAAATGTATGAAATTTATGTTTTCTAAATAAGACTATTACTAGATTACATAGATATACTGCTATTGAGGATACCTAGCCTTGATAAGGCCAAGTTTATTTATATGAGTAAGAAAATAAATGAATATTTATCATCAATGAAATTAAAATTACAGATACTAAATAATATGTGGGACATGTACATTATTAAAGAGTTTAAACATTCCTTCACATTAAATCCTGTGTATTGACAGAAGATCTTACCTGTTAAGTTTTTGTTTTCTTTGTATGGAATATGCTGTAAGGTGCGTGGGTTTCTGTACAATTTAGCTAATCCAAAATCTATTATATAAACTAAGTTTCCTCTTTTCCCTAGGCCCATTAGAAAGTTGTCAGGTTTGATATCTCTGCAAAAAAGAACAATTTAATATTAACTATCACTTTCTTGTCTCTGTCTTTTTAATGTTGTTACTCTTAAAAACCATTAATTATAATGTATGTTTTCATCTTTTGTTTTCTTTTATATTATGATGCAACAAGTTTCATTAAAGAGCATAATGTATTAAACTAAATACAGTTTCATGCCATTAACTATAAATTTACATCACCTAATCATAATATTTTAACTCTTGCATTGTAAATAAGGCACCCTTACCTATGAATGAAATTCTTCGAATGGATATCTTCAATGCGTGCAAGTAGCTGGTCAGCAAGCATGAGAACAGTCTTTAGTGTGAATCTCCGTCCACAAAAGTTAAATAGATCTTCCAGCGAGGGCCCTAGGAGTTCCATTACCATCACATTGTAGTCACCTTCGGAACCGCACCATTTTATTACAGGAATGCCAACTGGTGAACAAAATAGATACATCAGGTTTTATTTTGTAGTCATATTTTAACACCTCTTTATTCTCTATATAGATTGTATTGTATTATAATCTCTAAAAGATTCAACCAATAACTTACATTTAACACATAAAGTGTGTCTTTATTAATGGTTTATAGTGTTATCTAATGAATAAATATTTATGCTACAGATGTCACCTCAATCAGTCACTCGGTGAACTCACTGCTACAATGAGCAATCCTTTATCAGGTATCAGCTGACAAGTCAAGGACAAGTCACCATGACAAAGTATTGACAAATATATAGAAGTAACACAGGAAAACTGTGTAACAAAGGAACTAGGTGTTACTACCCTTGTTGGAATAATACAGATTCTTTAGTATATACTTAGAAAATTTTGTAATAGTAAAGAACTAAAAAGAAGTAAGAATTACTATATCTATAAGAAAAATATTGAATACTTACCCATTCCTCTCATTAATTTGTAAAATTTACATTCTATATGGAGCTGAGGATGTCTTGTCTTGTTACATTCTAACTTTATAGCCACTTCTTCTTTAGTAAATATATTTGTTCCTGTAAAAGATATCTTTACTTAGTTACATGTGACAAGTAAAACTAATCGCTGACCAAAATGAATGGCATATATTCCAAAAGCAATAGCTAGTTATGAAGAGGTCACTGATTTATGACAATGTAATGGTTTTTATAACTATGCTATAAACAATATTGATAATTGGGAATGAAACCAATGCGTAAATATTATACCAGAACTGCCGTAAGAGATAATTTATGTTTGATATTGTTTTTAATAAGCAACTAGTAATGCAACTGAGCATTTCATAGACCAGTTTCTAGCGCTAACTTAGAAATGGTTACAGCTGTGCTTTAGACGACACCATTTTTCTTCTTTGTTAGACTCAAAACATTGTCTTACTTACCAAGGTAGATATCTCCAAATGAACCTGAGCCGATTTTTCGACCCAGTCGATACTTATTACCGACTCGAAGCTCCATTGCTTCTATCCCAATAGGCTACAAGGCGTAGTTTCAACAATTTGATTGACCACCGTATCGTTACAGGACGGCCATATTGCTACAGTCGTACGCAGTTTGGGTGAAAATGTTATGAAAACTGCTGTACAATCCAAACCATAAAGATTTCCTGATGCTTTTATGCCGTCACATGAAGTATGCTTCCTATTTTATCCCAAATAACAAAGCTCATTTCTGTCGAAACTACAAAAAATGGAACAACACGCGCACACGAGGAGGGGGAAAAATACAGTTTTTGATAGAAGTTAGCTCGCTGTCTCTGTCATATCTGTGTCAAAAAACAAACTCTCTGCCTTTACTCTATCTGATTTTAATGATACCTACAGACACACGAGTAGACACACTGTACCTACACGGTATAGTTGCAGGCATTCTTCTTTTTTCTGTGGAAAATAATTAAATGCATATCATCAATAAAGCTATACGGCAGATAAAGTTAGGTTTGAGTTTGCACAGTCACAGATATATGAATACTATCCTAATACTGGTACATTATCAATTGGTGTACAAATTAATATGTTTTGTGTGTATTTTCATATCATTAGATGTTTGATTAAATGTCGCCCTTTTCATTCAATGATTTACTTGTCATAAGAGTGATAAATAATGCCCGGATATTTAATATTTTTTTGACTTTATGGCTCCATTAGTTTTTGGTTTGAAAGTTAGTTATTATTTAACGGCTTTGAAAGTTAGTTGTGACTACTGACTTTTAACTTCAAACTGCACCTGTTTCAACTGTGTCAAGTTTCAACAGTACGGGTTAAATGATGATCTGTTAATTTTAATTTGTCCTGTAATTTATAAATGCGTGTTACATAAATGCATTGTTATCTTATGTATGTATTATATATTTACATGAAAGCCGTTAAATAGCAAAAGTTTAATTGAGAACTATTGTGGTTAAAAAAACAAGGTAATAGCGAAGACTCAACATGGTCATCAGATAAATCTGATCTGATTATATTTCTACCTGCAAGGCATTCTTCAATAAAATTTGATGGAAAGTTAGCATCTGAAATCCGAAATTTTATTTTGTAAAGGTTAGTTTTACTATTTTAATTTACTATACATTTAAGATAAAATATCACTTCTCTCTATTTTCGTTGGGGCATTTCTCTGTGAATTCTAGTTACGAATAGATAGGAAAATGTACGTAAATATGATTTTTTTTCTCAACTTTGCTTATGATTTGTTGTATTATTAATTTTTTTTTCACTGATAAGTAATTCCAGGCACTAATAATAGTTACCTATAAATTCTATGTTTATAATATAAACAAGATCGTATACTGTATAATATACAGTGTGTATAATAGAGACTGGTGAATGCTAAAGTGGACGGATGAAAATAATTTAATAAAAATAATGGTGCATGTGAAGCAACAGGTTTCTACTAGTTAATAATTATGATATCGATGCATTTATTATAAAAACAGCATGATTCAAAAATAGATCCTTGCATAACTAATAAACAACTAATTTAAAAGCAAACGGGCTTTAATCTAGCGATGATAAAATCTCATTATACCTATCAGTCGAGTGATTGACAAAAATATCTCTGATTAGATACGAGCTGTAAGTAAAACCAAGATTTGGATTTCAGATTTACGTTTTACCATTTTTATATCATGGTTCATTTTTATTTAATTAAGCTGATCTTGTACTAGAAACGTCAAACACATTCTTAATTGAATGTATTTTTTAATTTAGCAAAGTATAGTAAACTAATTCCATACTGGGTCACACTCCCCAAAAGGTTAACACAATGAATTGGTAGAGCAATGCTCCGTGGGTTAACAAATCAAATTATTCTGAAAAATATATTGTCGTATTTAGCCTGTTATTGGTAACGGTAACCAGCCTATCCGGCATAAAATCAGGAAAAAGGCCGGTGCATAAATGAACTACCTATATCCAATTCATAACGACCATAAAATGTACTTCTTTCGAAGTAACGACATACTTACTTATGCATTTCTTATGTTTCATTTTATGAAATGTATGTAACAATTATAGACGCAACAACGTATAAAATTACACAACACCTATCTATTATAACTTCATCAAAGGATCTCTAAAGATAAGAAATCGGTATTATCAATAAGAAATTGAAATATGGACAAATTGCCATTAGTCCACTTATGCTTCCTTTTTGGGCAACATGGAGACGTTTGTGATACTTCTTATTGTGTTTTGGTCTCTCCAAATCCTCTTTTTACTGTTATCTGCCTACGAGACGCTTAGAAAGAAAAATATTGTCGTTATAGCGGAGGTGAGGCCAAATAACTAAATAAATATTAAATAAAAGAGATAAAGAAATAAGGCGATCTTTTTGTTCGTATTCTTAAGAGGTATTTGAGATACAGGGCATTACGAAATTAGTTGAGTACGTACCTGGAAACATAAAAACGCTTTAGAAAGTTAGGTACGAGTACTTATACCTTCTTATTTATTGTCAATGGCGGGGCCGCGCGGCCGTCCTTGTCCGCTAGATTACGTGCATACAAATTGCAGATAGTCACTTGTCAAAGAGATCGCAGCCATTGCAATAAGTGCCCTATTACAAGAGTGATAATGACTTAGATATAATAAAGTACCAACGGAACTGTTGTTGATGTTTGAAATACAGCTATGCTTCTTTTGGGTAGTAAAACTTCCTGAACATAAAAATCAATGAATGACAACATTATGCTGTAGCTAATAGCATTCGATTTCATTATAAATCATATTTATTTACATGACCCGTGAAACTGGGGATTCTAATTGCTTTTCTTTTCGTATTTTTTCAGTGCACCGACAATGATCAAAGGCGGTTATCCAACATGTCATCGCAGTCTAAGAGAATACATCACCCTCAAGAGATTATCGTTGAGGCTATCAAACGACTCAGTCTGACCAGTTCGAAAACATCGCTTTAAGGTGAGTTGTAACCATCTTTCTAAGGTAAGATTTACGAATTTAGCATAGTCATTTACATTTAAATCTTGATTAGAAACTCTTTCCTGATAGTCAGTGGTTATTTAACTAGTAAGTGAGTAGGTATTGAAAAACCCTCTTTTTCTTAGACACGCAGTACCCAACGTGACAGGATGGTAGAACATGTTGCCGTGACAGCTGTCAATAACACAGATTCCTGAGAGCATCAATCGTTTGAGGAGCTTGCAGGTTTTCCGTGACTGGGGTTTTGATTTCTGACTAAGGCTTAAATATCGGAAGAATATCAATATAAAATTGATTATATATGCTATTAATATATTTATCTATGTATAATAAGTATATATTTCTTAAAATACGTTGACTAGTACCCTTAACACAAGTCTTTAATGTACTTACCAAGGGGCTAGTTCAATTGGTGTAATAATGTCCAAATATATTATTATTATTATTAAAATATGTATCCATCTGAATAGCAATAATAGAACTAGAATGGAGATGGGTGTATATACTTAGAAACATTTTGGAAGCTGCCGCATGACTTTTATAATGCTGTAATAGTTGTTACTAGAGCTACCTTACAGCCTCTAAAGAGTTCAGTCGTGATATTTAAAATGACTAGATTCCATCAAAATGTCATTACATACGCATAATCATATATTTAATAATATGGCGGAAAATTGTAGTCATTGTGTTTTCTGAAGGTTCTGAAGAATTACATTCAAACATAAATATACATTCACGTTCTTTAATCCGTTTCGGAGAGGACAGAACCTTGGAGATATAATGTCTTCTTGGTATCTTTTTGGCATAAATATTGCGGTTGTAATGTCATAATAAACATTGTGACAGGTTGCTAGCCTATAGCTCTATAAATTCAATTTACCCATACTCCCTTAGGCGCCTCTTACCGAACTCCGAAATGAACGGCAGCTAGTTAGCATACTTTTTACGTCGCAGCTAACACGGGTCTTGAAGAATTGTTGTGGTCTATTACATGTTAAATTCATGTTTTGTCTCTGTTTCTTAATATACTGTAATAGCCTTTGAACATACATACACATTTATTGTCAGATATATGGGATACCTAAACTACTTTTATTATTATGATTGTGAAAAGTTTAATCACGATCAATTCAGGACCTTGTTTTTGTTATGTCTAGAATAAAGCGTACTCGTGTTAATGTATTTATTTACTCTTTTATAAGTAAAATGAAGTATGTGAATGTATGATAAACGAATAAATTGCAATTAGTAATGAATATTCTTGATATTAAAGGCTAAGTCTAAGTGGGACTTCAAAAGAATAAACATTAGCAACGAGTATTAACGTATGTTGTAAGAAACGTAAAGAATTTGTAAGAGATGAGTAAGGATGCAATTTCAGAGTTCAAACAATATGGGAAGAGGGAAATGTTCAACCAAATAATGTATTGTGATCCAATGCATTGATTACTGAAGGCAGCATTTGTAAGTAAGAACCTTCATTCACGGTCTTATGATTACTTATCTATCGTTTAAAAATTTATCAATTGTTAAAAATTATAACCGAATCTATCAGGGGTTCCTAACCATATCGAAGTTTATTTACTCTTTAACCGTTACTACCGTCCACATAACATGTCGATAAGAAAAGCAACCAATCAGTTGCATCCTAATAACGTAGCATACCTCAATGCACTAGAAACTCTATCGAATTGATCAAGCGACATGCTTATTCGTCGTCGACGGAATTTCTCAATACGAAGGCCCTGAATGCATTAATTTTATAATAATAATGACATTGAACAGAAAAACTGTATCAACAACAGGCAGGTATAATGAGCATTCAACAATTAGGTACATCGGACAGTCTAAACTCCGTACTCGATCAATACGGACGTACTTTATCGAATTTCAATGAAATTTCGAAATAGTGCCTATCCATAGTATTGCAGTGTCGAAATTAGTCGAAAGTGTTAGAAGCATGGCGTACATTTTCATAATAATGTTGTCTGTAGCAATATCGGTACAATTGCTGTTTTTGAGTTACGCTTTGTACTTCACGTTGAAAGAGGATAAACGGAATATGAAAGAGGTATGTACCATTTAGAGGATTGTTAGGTTTTAGGCACCCAGTCTGATATCTGAATACCTATGATCCATATTTTGACATGGGTACGGAAATAAAGCATTTTTCTTTTATTTTCTTGTACCAAGGAAAGGTGTTGTAATTTACCATACATTTATGGTGTAATATC
The DNA here is from genome assembly GCA_030578115.1 of Leucoptera coffeella. Classification (NCBI taxonomy): domain Eukaryota; kingdom Metazoa; phylum Arthropoda; class Insecta; order Lepidoptera; family Lyonetiidae; genus Leucoptera; species Leucoptera coffeella. Next base: position 336,919 of record JAMBLF010000179.1, read on the forward strand.
ATGATGGTGTGAGTTAATGTTGTATATAAATTTAATCCGCTCTTTTATCGTTGCTTAGCAAAGATACTTTTATGGCCCTTTGTTATAGAAAACGTGAATTGAAACGTAGGTACGATACGTAGGTAGGTAGGTAAAGTTAAAAGGGAAAATGATAGCTATTGTAGTCAATTCGTATAAGTGGACCTTAATACTATAATTAGCTATTATTGTAGGAGAATTGGATCACAAAATATATGGACGATGCGATACGAGCGGCTTTTCGATAGTTTGCTAGTAAGTTAATAGTTTCGTAAAACATAATTTTTAGATCCGAAATCTATAGTGTACCGGCCGTGATACAGGTTTCAGTTATATCAATTTTAGCACATATCGTATATATTGTAGTATAGGCAATAATAATATATACTCTTTCACAAATGGCAACAATTTTACATATCCCAACTGTAAACTTTTTCGAGAAATGGGAAATGAATGTTGACATATTGTTCAGTATATCAATGTTTATTCCTACTTTTTGTCAACATCTAACCACAATCTAACGTAATAAATACTGGGCCCATCATAATTCTTAGATATGTCATTGATACAGGTTGCTTTCATACGAGCATACTTGTCCTTCAACCTTAGGCACTTCTCATTATGTCAATCGCATTTAAGAAAAGAAACACCGAGGCACAGATAATATAATACTATACAGTAACCGAGGTTTCGAAGTTAATGAAATCGATAATCGGTGCCATACTAACTCATTGTCCAGTAGATTATATAGTTCTCTAATCTCTTTGTCGACTACTACGGCATGCTTTGAAAAAAAACCTAACTAGCATTTTATTTACTACCAACATGCAGTCACACTATGATTCGTTTAGAATGCTAATGAGCTGCCGTTCTTGCCGGCATGTCGTAGGAGGCGACGGAGAAGTAAAGGAATCTATTGAGTGATGGCCTACTAACCTGTCATCACTGTACCATATGCCATAAACCCCAATTTCCATGCTAATAAGTGACTAAGGAGATGTTTTCTTGTATACAAGATTCTGTCCAAACGGTTTAATGGACGTGAATATATTATGATTCGTACTTAAATAATAAATGTATATTGTTTCAGACCGAAAAGAAAGCGCCTCCAACGACCTTACATACTAGGAAATCAACGGTGACTTCTTGGAAGATATTGAGAAAAATAATAAATCCATTAATTGAATCCCGAAACGCGGCGAAAAGTATTCCGACATGATATGTGGGACAAAGTTGGGAAAAGAATCAGTATTATATTTCTATATTTATGTACGTTTTACGAGATTATAATATATTTTCTTATTAATGTGTATAGTTTTCAGAGGTATTACTAAGTTATGAAGTAAATAAATGATATTATAAATATAAGGAGCAGTTTAATTTAACTATTTTATTTTATTATACTCGTAACATTCGAGAATTCTATAGGCTTAACAATTCCTTAGAACGATGCTAGAAGCTAGTTATTTCCTTCATAATAATTACCGTTGATTAGGTACTCTGGACGTAATAATGGTGTCTATACTTATAATAAGTTTATTGTCATTTCTTTCGGGGATAATGGTCGTAATTTAGACCTAAGATTAAAAAACGTTATGGTTCAATCTTCATAACGCGGTTTGCAAATGTTTATTAAAACAATTGAATGAGCCGAAACAATGGATATCAGCTCACGATATAACATTCATCAGTAGAATGTTTAATAAACATAACATGTACGTGCCAATCACATGTACTCGTACCTGCCTAGTTAATTTCAATTCTTTATCGTAAAAATTTATCGAAATCCGAATAGAGATCGCGCCACATAAATTGGCAGTAGGCAAACTTGGAACTAAATTTGACGTTTCCGCCATTGCGTGTTATTTTGTATGAAAGGTAAATTTAGTATTACCAGCGTTGTGTTTTTTGCTCACTCTTTGTAATTTTTATGTTTGTTAAGGGTGATTATAATAAATTGATTTCCGGAGTTTCTTGTTAGTTCTTCTCCAAGCTAGGGTCTCCGCTGAACTAACTTCGGTAAAAAATATGTAAAGACAATGCTCAGTGCCATGTTTGAAATAATAGTTTTAAGAGATTCGAGACTAAACGGTCTATTGCGGACAGAGTGAAGGAACACATAATATATAATAAGAAGGATAAGTCCCGTTAATTATTAATCATGTTTGAAATAGTTTTTTTAATTTATACTTAGATCATAAGAAAACATTCAAAGAGCTTGTGATAGGGCCTATTTTAAATAAACATATTTTGACTTTGATATATTAATTTGTTTTATTTGAGTTTATAGCTCTGCAACCAAAGACCGTTACAAATGAAACCTATAATGTATCGAGCCGTATGGCCCAGTGAGTGCTAGTTTTGGCGTGTTTACTGGTAACACTGAATTAAGCGACTGTGGCGACGCCTCCAACTGCCAATTTATGTGGCGCGATCTCTAGTGTAACACATCCTTTTTTTTATTGTGGCGGGATTGTTAGTGGCTTTAGTGCCTCAATATCCATTGAAAACAATGAAACTAATAAAATGCAATAACACATATATTGTAAATTCGTCTGTACATATTTGTCATCTTAGTCTAATGCCCTATTTACAGATACAACAGTAGTTTGACATATGATTGGTATGATAATTGTCAATTTTATTAAAAATCAATAGGTAATTAAACAAAACTGAGTTCTAATTAAAGATAACATTTTTGGCAAAGAAATAACAAGGTGCGTTAGTTAATAGTGCTATTTTATTAAATTATATATCACTATTTACAACACTATTGGCTAGTAATGGCATACAAATATTTTCATCAGTCATCTAGAATATAATATCATTCCACGATTATGTGAATTTGATTTATTTATTAATCATTGTAAAGCCTAAACATTTGATTAAGTCGGCTATGTGAATTTTGAGCACTTTCTAAATCACATGTACTATACTATTAACCCAAATATTATTCAGTTTCATTACAATTACTAAAAACTTAATATACACATATTTTTAGTTTTTATATAAACAAACTGTATTCTATACTAAACTATTCAAAATAAAAGCTAATACAATAAAAAAAAAAACTATAAAAATTGTAAATTAATAATAGTCATGTGGCATTTCAAGATAAATATACTAATCTAGAAATCCATTATTGTTATAGAAGACGTACCTGAACTTGAAAGGCTTGTTTCAATACTAGGTACATATAACTGTCAATATAACAAAACATTTTCTTACAGACGAATTATGCTAAGACTATTTTTTTTCACAAACCTTTCTTAAACTTTAGGCATAATAAAAAGATTAATTAAGAAAAGAACATGATCTCTGCCTAATACTCTTTAAAGAGAAGAGCGTGTTGTGTATGTATTTCAATTAATAAAGATTATGTTATAAATCTGGGTCATCCACATCACCTGGACATTTAACTAAAAGAAAAGACAAATCCCTGGTAAAAGTAGCCCATGTAACAGTTGTACTTTTAAAATTTAGTTTAAGACCATTCTTTTTCAAATCCAACGCCTTTTTCACCACAAGTTTATTCCATTTATGTACATCAGGATGCTTTGTATATTCCTCAATATCCATCCATTGGCAGTACATTATTTCTCTATCGTCTGGCGCAATATCAAATGATAAAGCTTTCATCATCACTATAACAAAGATATCACTATTGCCAAACATCATGTTGTGTGTGTGACGGAATGTGACTAGTGATTCGAACTCCGCTTTGATACCGGTCTCTTCATTCACTTCACGAATGGCAGCATCAATTATGTTTTCTCCTGAAAATAAAAAATAATCTTTAATCTGTGGTGACTCTTATTTATAAATTCATTCTTTAAATATTTCTAATTAACTATTTCTAATTTTTTTATACACAACAAACTTGAGTTACAAGTTACTATATAAGCAGTTATAGTCTGGCTAACGAAAGTAGATACTGAAAAAGCGCGGCAAATTTAAAATATATTAGCATTGCAACCCTAAAATAAAAAGGAAAGGCGGAACAACGCACTTTGATACTTTGACATTTATTTTTATTTTACTAGTGGATGCTTCCAATTTTGTCCGCGTTATGACGTGATTAAAAGTAGCTTATATAACTTGTTATCTCTTTATTAACTCCATACCAAACATCACACGGATACGTCACTCCATTGTAGCGTATTAAATAACAAAAAGAACAAACAAAAAATAACTAAAACGAATATGAACTTACTTAATTAAAATAAAATAATATCAAGACATTTTGACCGTACTAACATAACCTAACTATACGCAAGTCAACCATAAAGAAACGTCAATAACACGCCATCTTCGGCGTCAGAAATAGGAATACCATACACTGATTCTGATTTTACCAAATTTTTCGGAAAACAAATACAAATTAATTTTCTTTAAAATAAAATTGCCAGTTTTTCTCTACCTAATGCGTTAAGATATAGTGTACCTAATTACTTAAGCTATTTATTAGACCAACGTAAGGCTTAGTGTAGCTTTTGAAATGATACACGTACATACGAAACTTATTTTCGATTAACACAATTTCAGCACACGTACGAATTTTTAAAACTCATTTTATAAAATGTTTAATGAGTTTATTTTAAAAATTGCCTTTTCGCAATAAATTGTTCCTAAGTACTTTCTACTTAAAATACCCCAAATTGTAGGGTAAATATCCGATGGTAGTAACACTTTAGTGTTGTCATATAAAAAGTTTGCAAAATCATCCAGTATCTACTTTCGTTAGCCAGACTATAACTGTAATATTTTTTTACATTTAACTGCTTACAGTCCATAAGAAAGTCTGCCTATCCTATTTAGGACTATAGGCCTTTTAGTATGTATGTGTTTTCTATGTATGTGTTTGCAAATAAAAGTTTGCTTATATTAATAGTATGCAAGTTTATTTTAATTATTATACATTACCTCGTTCAACATATCCACCAGGCAACTTCCAGTGTTTATATTTATAGTTCCTCTCAGAAACCACTAGCAGCTGTTCATCTTTGAACACCATGGCGCCAACTCCAAGGTTCGTGTAGCATGACGGAGGTAAGTTGGGTTTGACATCTTCCGGCAGCCATTTGCACATGGTGACAAAGCCCTCTCTCGCATGGTGGAAATTGAACCCTTTCTGGATATAGAATTTAGTCAAATGTCAATGATGCTTCAAGTTGATGAGGATGATGGCTGTTAAAACATGTAATGATTTAATAAGAATAAATTCTAACTATTTATCATATTAGATACACCTATATGCAACTGCAGTTACTAGCTTTTTTAATCTATCTTTAAGACATTATTTGGTCAGTGATTGGAAATGTGAAAGAATATTTATATCTAATAGCAGTAAAAGGCAGATATTTATTGAACTGTGTTCTGTACTGTAAATGTAAATTTGCAAGTCAGTAATGGACAACTACTGACACTAATTATAAAATACAGAAGTAAAATAAACACATGGAAAAAGGATTACTTTGATGGTAATGGAGATGCATGATAGCAGATGTAGGTATAGATAAAATACAATTCACAGGAGAAATTTCATCAGGTATAGGCCAATTATTATTATGATACAAAAACAAAGTATGTTTTAAATTCCTACTACAATTCTAGTGAAATATGTATATTTAAATTCCTAGTATATTTATAGATAAATTCTGGTCGCTGTCAGGACCAACAGCTCTCTACAGAGTAAACTCTATGAATAGTTAACTAAATTTCTAAATTATAATTTTAATCTATGCACATTAACTCATAATGATACTATCAAATGGTTACAAGGCAAATGCTTTAAATAGATCGCTCCTTCATTGCTAAAGTTGTTGATAGGATTGGAGCTACTTTAAATACTTGTTACAATGTAATAACTACCTACTTACATTAGCTAATAATGGAACACAGTAGGAATCACTTATGTCAATTTTAAACCAAACACATCTTCTGTTTTCCTCTTTCCATTTCTTTAGGGAATCTGCAAATTAGTAGTTTTTAAATTAATACCATAAATTTTAATACAAAGCACATTAGAAAAATGCAATTTACAGCAAGTCATTGGAATTGGTATTATTTAGTACTTGGGAATGGTAACATGGTTATCAATGTATTATAGATCATACTGATTATTTGCTTTTACATACAGGTTAACAGGTAATCATTCTATATGTATATAAGTCCACAATATCACATGGATAATTTCATTTCTAAATACTATGTTTTATGAATGTTCTATTCTGGCTCAGAAATTGAGAAATTTTGTTAATTTTTTGCACCAGAATGGCACACACCAGAACTACTTGTAAGTTTGTCTTAATATAAATTCTATCATGTCTATGAGTGAATCCTGTAGTTATAAAAAATGATTTTATTTTTATTATTAAGTACTTACCTTGTAGCCTTGTTTCAAATCTATTTGAGTCAACTTTCTGAGTGGTCAAATCAACTGTGACACCATTGTAAGTATCTGTGGTACTTTCAAAAACATTTCTTAGTGCTAAACATGATGAAAATTTCCTATTTTGTACCCTGTAATAGAAATAGATACAACATTAAAGTCATTATAGAAATCATATGAATACATGGTATAGCCCTTTGTGGTATATTAATGTGAGTATGTATCATTGGTTTTATATAAGACTTTGATAGCATACAATCAATCATATTTCTTACTCAATAGGTGGCAAAATGAGTGGTTACTTTTTTAATATGGGTATTGCCTAGAATTTTGACCTAGACTCTAGGTTTTCTCATATCTCGAAGGATATTTAACTCTATAGCAGGGTAGTTTGAGTGTATGTTCTATAAAAAATAAAAATTATTAGTAAAATTTAATATCAAAAAATTGGTAATGAGAAGGTGCAAAGATCATTTAAATAACAGGACTGAACTAGTACTAACCACTTCTGTTTCATCACAGGATACATTCGAAGATGGATACTACTGTAGCATTTAAGGCTCATGAAAAGGTCATTTACAATCATTGTAAACTTAGAATATTCTTCTGGGCACTAGTCTTTGTTTAGGTTCCAAAATTAACAACCTTACTTCTTATGTATTAGAATAGCTTTAATATACATCACATTGAAGAAGTTTTAAAACAATATGCATAAATAATTTACTTTTGTTTTCATTCGTATTCAATAAAAGAAAATAATCTAATCTAAAACTTATGTACAAAGTTTCAGTATTTTCAGTCTTACTTTTCAATATTCTATGCTCAATTCAATTCATTGTTGCCAATAAATAGAATGACAATACTAGTAACAGTAATTTTACCTTTATAATTATTCACTAAATTTCCCAGAAGTTGGAAAGAAAAAATTTTATATTTTATTCCATTATTTCATAGATTTTAATCTTAATCCGTCGTTTGAACGTGAATCTTATTGAGTGGCAAGATTCCTATCAAAAACCTTTATCAATACAAAATAAAAAAAACATAAATTGAAGTTCGTTTGATAGTTCTTTCAACTAAACTGGTTGAAAGATACAAAACATTTGCAGCGAGGTTTGTGTGGTTAAAAGTTTTCTTGTGTTATTTAATTTTGTTTCTTACTAGTCAAGCGCAACATTGCACCATGGAATGTTTTATTGGAGAAACAGATCGCTATAATGGTGTAACTATTAATACACAAACAGAGCCTTGTGAAGTAAATTTGCTAAATGACAAACTGGACGGTACGTACATTTGAAATGAAAAATATTATTTACTGAAAATAGTAAATATCAATTGAAACTATAATATAATTTAATCAGTATTAATCGTCGTAACTTTTATGTTGCATTGCTATTTGCATTTATAATATCGCAGCCATGAATATTTTCTTTTGTATTAATTTAGTTCTAAACGCAATTAAATGTAGAGATTTAAAAAATAATACAATATCTTCATAATTTTCATACTTTAACTGCATCTTAATGTATAGATGTGGCCAAATAACATAATTTTAATATTACATTTTGAGTCTGTATTTTATCTTTATGTTTTCAGCTTCCCTAAACAAATGGATTGAAGATAAAAAGAGATGTATTTGGTTCAAAGTCAATATCAAAGATGCTGAATGGGTTCCAGTACTTGCTAAGGTATTCAAAAATATAAATTGATAAATCTTAGTTCACCTGTTTTAATGCATAGTTTTTGACAAAATCAGTTGGTCATGAAATGCTTGTTGATAGGGATTTTCAATGTTGATTTCAGTAATAACACAAATAAATGAAGATGTAATAAAACTTTAACGGGTTTATTTACTTTTTGAAAACCTTCAAGTTATTTGAAATGATCTACTATCAGCAGTAGTAGTATTAGCACTAGTAGTTTGCAATTATTGTCTTTATTTTGCCAATCAAGTACTAATAGCCTTTTATTTCCAGAAAGGATTCAACTTCTACAATGCCAATGCAAATTCCGTCACAATGTACAAATGGTTGCCTAAGGACAGTCAGCCAAACCTCCCTCCAGCCAGCCATACGAGTATAGGTGTTGGTGGGATGGTTTTTAATCAACGCAACCAGCTCTTAGTTGTGTCTGAACAGCACTATGAATACCCTCATTGGAAGTTGCCGGGAGGATATGTTGAAAAAGGTATTTACAAGTATTACTGGTATTATAAGGTATTTGAGTTAATGTAGAACTGGTTGCTTGGTTTGACTATGACTTGGATTAACTATGTTGATAAAAAGTGTAGATTTCTGACTATAATATTGATCTGTATATGTAATGTTAGTGAGATACAACATCTGCCATCATAAGTAATATAGAGTGACAATTTAAGATGATGAATTCACCTCCACATAAAGGCTTTTTACATATTTGGAATTAACATGCAGGTACAACCTTTTCTTGTGCTCAAGTTCATTAACAAAGGATCTATGAAAGTCTGACCATTGTTCTTTAATGCCCCGACTGCCTGAAATGCTTATTACTTAAAGTCTTTTACAAACTTAATCAGTTGATGTACATACTGTTTCTCCATTTGGGTACATAAAGAAATAACCACAAGCAAATTACAATGACTGTTTTTGTGACGCATAATGCAATGGTAATTAAATTCTACTCATAAAAAATTATATTTGGTGTTTCAGTTTGTTGAGTGCTAATAATAGGTTTAATTTTTCTTTGCATAATGATTTGTGAAGATGTAATTACAGAAAATGATTTGTATAAGTGAGTTTTTTATATCTATGATAAGTTTGAAACCTTTGTGTTGATAGTATCTTTTACAAATATCTGCTAATCTAATCAGCACTTGAGTAATGTTCTGCTGTAAGGTTGTGGAGTAATTATAACTGTAGTATTTGTAAACGCATACTTATTGCATAGGTTAACATACAACTGTTTACCTTTTACATGCAGTCAAAGTTCTGTGTATTTTTAATGTACAGATGAATACCTAATCCACCTTTGCTTTGACTAACAAGCATTGCTTATTGCATGCTATGAAATTTGCCCAATATCTTATGATAATTAAGCTGAATAATGTTATGTCCATTTGTATAAATTAAAGTTAAATACTAAATTAGTGAATACAGTTGTAGTATAAATTTAGTGTTTACATTTTTTATAGAAACAATTTTTAATATAAAAGGTTTTTATACACAAATAATAATAGGATGAGTATAATCTAGTCAGCGAATGTCCTTGGTATATCATTCTGCTAATTCAGGTTTGATTTATGTTAACCTTAGTACATTTATTTGTTTATTAGAATTAAAAACAAGAGATTAGAGCCTTTGAACATAAAAAGTACAAAAACACATATTACACACATAAACACACACATAAATATTAAATAAATATTAAAAATATATTATTTTATCTGCAGTCATTTATGCATGTCAAACAAATTGTAGCCAAAGCAATTATGTGTTGATCCTTGACTCTGTATTGTCATCATTCATGAGGTTAAAGTCAAGGTTGAGCACATTTATTTCTATATACAAACCTACTCTTATCATTATCAAATTGTTTAGACACAAGGTCGTGCCTAAATGTGTGTTTTATCATTAGTTATTACTGCTTTTTAGGAAAGACTAGTTATTATGATTTCTTATATATTAAGTGTTCTTATTGTTACATTAAAATAAAACATAAGATTATCCCTTTCTCTACAAGGCAGTCCAAAGTTGTGGTGCATGATAAGACACATTTTGTAATATCAAATTGAATCGTAGTGACATTATTATATTTGTTATACATATCATGTCCAGATTTTTTTTAAATACATATTGATAATTTATTATTATTTCTATTTCAGGTGAAGACATAAAAGACGCAGCAATGAGAGAAGTGAAGGAAGAAACGGGTATCAACACAGTATTTGACTCAATGGTCACATTAAGGCATACACACAACATGGCTTTTGGGAACTCTGATATTTATATAATAATCAAACTTTTAGCCACTTCAGAAGTCATAGAAAAATCTGATGAAGAAATCAAAGCTTGTAGATGGATGGATCTAGATGAATACTTATCTCATCCAGATGTACATGAATTTAACAGATTCATTGTTAGGCAAGCTCTGGATTTAGAGAGTCGGAATATTAAGTTGGACTTACAGAAGACTAATCTGACAATAGGGAAATTCTCCCGTGAAATTACCTCTCTTGTTTTGGAAGATAAATAAATGTGGCATTTGGGGTTTGTGGTGTCGAGGAAATGGGCATGTATATGTAACTTTAGTATTTAATTAGTAGCGAATCTTGGATGTATGCAATTTTTAATATCACATAGTTTTACAAATTTTATAAGAAACTAAGCAAGCTTTACACCAATATATTTATTCTGTACAACCCATTACTAAATCATGTGCCTAAATTTGTACCACATTTTCATATAAAATTATTATTAATTAGTCATGTTATTTAAAAATGCACTAGTTTTATTAATGCAAATACAACTTTGTTATTACTGTTGTAAGTTACATCTTTCTAAATAAAATAAAGTTCATCAAGGCACTTCCAGTACTTTTTTAACACCAAATGTATATGATAATAATCATATTTATTAACTACAATTCACCTCAACGATAATATGTATGTAATACTGTAATTTATCAGGGACCCATGTATACTAATAGTTTTTTTCTAAATATCAGTTCAATATCAGATCAGTAATAGTGTGAAGTTGGTAATAAATTAGTAAAAGTGTCAAAAATATTATATTTCTTATATTATCTTCGCTATTTTTAAGACGAAATTTGACACTTTCTTAATCTTTGGTGAAATTTGATTGAACTGCGTTTGAGCATAACGTATTTGTAGACTTGGGGCCCCTGATTATGTGTCCATGTATGTGGCATAGCTTGAGAATTATTTGAATTTCACCTTCTCTCCTTCTTCCCAATATCTCCTAGGCAATGAAGTAACGTCTTGTCATCCTTGAATTGTTTCAATAACCTTATTGCGATTTATCTGCCAGTTAATATACCCTAAATTTATGATTGTAGGTTAATGCCATCTCCCAGTAACTCAGTCCATATTAAGATATGATGTAATTAAGATTTTATTTTAATTGTTACTTAATGTTACATAAAAATACAATAGGGTACTGTGGATTGTGATACTTTATAATATAATACTATATATTGCGGTTTTAAATGGATATCTGATTTATAAAATAGGTATAATAACTGATATGTTTTAATGAAATTATCTTTCAGTTATTAAAATGTGTATTTTCATTATGAGATGAATTTTAGTTGCAAAGTTAAAGAAACAGTGGTGAAGTCTAAGGTTGGAATACTGGTATATTGTGCAATAATAGTGTCAATCTAGTCCGATTAATTGATAAACGGGAATTATATATTTTTAATCATAGCATTCCAGTTTTATGAATAAACTTATTTGTTGTTAACACTTTGTTTTTCTCCGATTTCTAATTATTATATTTACTTTACATACATAACACTGTTATGACAGTTGTGTGAAGTGTCATAACTTTATTACCCGCACCTTATTATTATCTCAATGCTTTTAAAAATTGTATTGTATTTTATTATATTTTTGTATTATAATTGTATTGTACTCGTTACTAAATTGCACATCACATTGAGTACTAACTATCTGGTTAACATGTGGGTTCGAGGTGGCCATAGAATTACTACCTTCGCAATTGCGGACATGGACACCTGAATCTCTGACTACCCCGCAAGGGTTAATGGTCGTGAATGCGTTTGTCTTTTTGTCTAAATTGCAATTAACATTTTAAGAAACGGCTCTCTTAGATAGCACCCATAGACATACCATCTGGTCGTAATCGTCCTACTTTACTGACCTACTGAGCTAAGTACATTATTGAAAAATGAATTTGAATTTCATTGTTGAAAGATGTGATAGTTCACATTTATTAATTGTGAGTTTGCAGGGAATAAGGGATGTAAATAAAACTTTTATGCTTATAAAGTTTAATTATATTTACCAATTTGCTTTAAAAATCAATTCACTGTAGTGATAAATGTGGTCTTGTCCATTTAAAATAATCTTTTCAAACACCATAAAAAAGTTACCAAAACAAATAAAATAATGGTTTTATAAAACCAACATGCATCGTCATTTAAAACACAAAATCTCATGATAAAATTTATTTATTATATTATTTTACGTTTACGTTTATTTACGTGAAAGTACACCTGAAACCAAAATATTGTAAAAATAGTAAATCTTTGCAGTGTGCCTACAATTTTACGGGAAACTTTCTCAACAAACTCAATAAGTACATTTTTAAATGTTGATTTATTTATAATACTACAGAATAAAAAATGTAAATGTTTAAAATAAAACAATCCAGTAAATGCCGACTGATGTTTATATATAAATAAATTTTCCATATTAACATGAATAATTTTGTTAATAAAGATTCTAGGCAATGAAACACAAACATTCAACCAACAGATTTCATTTATCTAAATACAGAGACATCATAAAAAATCACACTAAGTGCAAAATATTATGTTACATAATAATTCACTACAAAGTGAAAGGCATATCTGGGTAAAATTTAATTTAACACTTACATAGAGTAAAACATGTGTCTATGCACCTACTTTTGTAACAAAAAGATCTTATTTTTCTAGTACTGAGCTTAGTCCAAGTCTGGTACTCTAACCGCTTGCAAGTTAGTCTGAGCGTCACTGTATTCGCCCTCGTCGTCCGAGCTATCCTCTTCACCAACAATGGATTTCAGGAAATGTCCCAGTAGAGAATTGCCCTTATTCTTGTGTGGCAACTCAATGCCAAAGTAGTACCATCCGATCTTGTCTAAATACCCGTCAAAGTTAGGGTCTTGTTTTAATTGCAAAAAGAAGGTTTCTCTGACCTTCTTGAACTTTTCCATGTCACGTCTGGAAAATAATGAAATAATATTAAAGGGGTGATAGACGTACGAGCAAGTACGCGTACTTATGGCTCGACGACCTTTTTCGCTTGTGTGTCACCGTAAGTACGCGTACTTTAAAACCGCCGCGCAAAATTTTCGGCGATCCAACCGGTTTGAAATCTTACTCGTAGCTCGTCTTGGCTCGTGCGTGTGGCAGCACTGCGAGCCGCGAGCCGCCACTTTGTTTCGCCAGCCCGTGGGCGCGCACGCTTGTCATTCGCGTTTTGAGTTGTTATAATGAAATTTTTGTTAATTTTCATTCAGAAACATCTCAAATAGAGTGATTTCTTTTTTTAATTTCCTGTCTGTGTATGTCCATGTGTTTTTATGAATAAAGCTTATTATTATTATTATGAAATTCACATGTGATAAACGCTCTCTTTTTGTAAGCCATTTCTTTACCCACACTTTCCGACTTCGTCTATTTTTTTAGTTTTTAAAATGTAATACGATATAATTCGTAAATAACACAAAGCTTCTTCTGTCGAAGACATCGCAACACAGAATGAGTAAGCTTCACGTGTGTCACTAACGTCGAGCCGAGTAAGTTCGCGATCTTAAAAACCGCGTACTTTAAGTACGTACGTCTATCACCCACTTTAAGGTTTTGAAGAATCAAACAATTTGTTGTTGTTGTGAACGCATGATTGAGCAAAGTTACCACTGTGACTAACTCAAGTCACCTCCTATCCATGCTAAATGATAGATTAAACACATTTTACAAAAAAGTTTGGGATCACAAAAAACATTAATTTAGGTAGAACATAAAAAGGGTGTCATAAAATAATTAACATCTTGTACAGTCTACGTATAAATTCAATGGTCCTGTATAGAAAATAAGAAAAATTTATCACATACTGCATTAGAAATTTCTGTAATGGTATCTGAATAGTTGTTGCAAATATTTTCAATATTTGAAAAATTCACTAAACATTTCAATGGTCCTAATATTTGTTATAATCAAATAACAACATAAAGTACAATTATATGAATAGAAAATCAATCTTACCCTTCAATTGTCTGTATCAAAGCATGACAAAAGTCCAGTAAAGGCTTAGGGTATGGTGGCGTCTTAACATTCCTTACATCTGGGTGCTTGCTGGTGTAGGTAAAGAAGCATGTTTTTGCCATTTCCAAGTTACGTAAACAGAGAATTCGGAGTATAGCTTGTACTATAAAAAGCTCTGATTCCGGCTCTCTAGGATTGGCGGTTTGCAGCTCTACTAGCATGTCAGCATACATCACACCGTCATTTGAATGTAGGAAGTGTTTGTGGGCTAAGGTGTACTTATTTTCTTTCCAAAACAGCTTTGCAATATGCTAAAACAATAAAAGTCATTTATAACAAGAAACTAATATTTAAGTTATTCTTTAATTCTGTTATGTTGTATCAAGGGAGTAAATGTGAATGGAATCTAGTGGGCTATAGGGAAGCAACTAATCAATATAACATATTAATAGAATAACTACTTCCGAAATTGTGCAGATTGACACCTCTATTCTGATTACCCAGAAAGGGTTAATAGTTATGAAAATATTTGACTCTGTTCCAAAGTTCTGTCCGTCACAGGGATAGAAGGAGGCGAGTAAATGTAGATTCATTAATAATAATAATTAACGATCATACCTTGTGTAAAAGTGGATGACCTCTTTTATTTTCATCCATAGACCATTTGATAGCATTGGTAATGTAAGTTTCCCTTTCCGTTAAGGTGGGACTCATCAGATTCAGTAAATTAGCCAGTTTTTCAACCCATATGTCATTGCTTTTAATTTCTGCCTTTGTCAATACTTCAATCAATAGCAAAGCTAGATCAGCACCACTAGTTTGCTGATCTTTCTGTAACAGCATTAAAGCTCCATTCTCCAACAACTGTAGTAACTCATTATACTTTTTCTGGCTGAGATACCTATAAAAAAATTTTAAGTAAATTAATTAGTGTGTAAACTTAGCAGTAGTAAACTTTACTTCAATGTTAAGGTGTAAGGTATTTTCTATATAATACATCATATCAACTAATGTAGCCACTATGCCATGGATCCGAACTAATGAGAGAACTGTAATAATTAGCAATGCCCTTTTGGTAAGTTCAATATAAAGAGCTGAAATAGTGTCTGAAGTCTTATTGAGTATTCATGATTCTTTGCATCCCTGTAGGGACTGAGTATAAGCGTGTACAGACACTAAACTTCGTTGGAGAGTTTTAGTGATGTTAAGCTGAACTAAGAATATTGTATCGTCAAATTATTTACATACATGTAGATATTGAGAAATTATGAAAATATAGCACACTAATTAAGAATTCTTGAGGTACTATCATCTGATGAAATAAACAATTTCAAAGGTTAAGTTTATCCCCCTATAGTCACTATGTTAATAATGTTCTTTTGAAGATGACAGAGTGCTTAGGATAAATACCTGAAGTATAGAGTTCTATACATCTGGTGAGCTTCATAATATTTGCCATCTTTTACAGAACTTTCTAGTTTCTCCAAAACACGAGTAATTCCTCGTTCAGAACGTGTCGCCATTGCGGTTAATTCTCTAAAAATTGTAAAGGGTTACACCGTAATCAATTACAAGCATTTCATAAAGAAATTCTCCGTTATAATAAATGCAGGGTTGGGCGAACACCAATATTAATTTTTGTACAAAATCGAAAAATATGCAAACCGAGAATGTAAATTCTGAAGACAAAACTCAGTCAGATATTGACAGTTATTTCTTCCATTGAATTGGTACAGTCAGTTTTGTTGCGTCAATCAATCGAACTTCAGTCTTATAAATACTGATTTTCGAGGTAATTTTACTAGATTCACAGCTACACATTAAATTAATGATTGAAAATATAACAAACCAAATTTTTTGAAGAACAAAATGCATATCACATGCTTATTTCTGTCTCAAGTATGTATCAATTTCTACTTGAACACGTCGCGCCATAAAGTGTTACTATATTTAAGTACAGCAATTTTGGAGAGAATGGGATCGTCTAGAGCACCGAAAGTCGAAATGGAAGCCACAGCAGAAACGTCCTACTGGGAGGCCAAGGAAGAGGTGTGGTGGAAGACCTCAATATGAATGATGACGAGATGGAAAACAAAAGCCAAGGACCGATCGGAGTGGCAAGTCATCGTGGAAGAGGCCAAGACCCACAAAGGGTTGTAGCGCCGAAGAAAGTAAGTAACTTAGGCACTGTTTTTATTGTTAAAATATTAAATACCACTTGCTACTTGCTTGCACAATACTTTTCCATAACGGCATGTTATTGCTTATAATGTATCTTATGCATACTTTGATAACTCAACATTCGTTTTTTATTTTTAAATATGCAAACTTTTTGAAAGGAAAGCATACCGAATTTAAGTATATTTAATTAACAATAATTTATAATATCTATGTTACTTATTATCTATATTTATACTTACTCAATTGTTAGATTATTTTACATTAGTTAGTTAGCAATTAAAAGTAATCTCTCACTACAGAACCAAACGCATAACACGAAACAACTTTTAACTGAGAACTGCTAGTTACATGTAAGTTCCAGATTTCCCGAAACTTGTTTAATTAGCTACTCATTTGAAAGTTATTGGATTAAATTTAATGCAGCAAGTTGCTGATAGTGGAACTTGCTGTCTGAAGTCCTCGTATCTGACAGTGACATATACGACTCCAAAGCAACGGAATTCAATTATTAAAAACTTATGTGCTCTAAGTAAGTGATTGCCATGTTTGTTTGTTTCCTGCTATAAAGAAGAAGATTAGGTTAATTTGATTATGATGAAGTGACATACATATAACCCTTTATTTAATTATAGTCGGAAATTGTTTGTTAATACTTTATATATAGAAATATACTTTATATATAGAAATACTTTAGAATACTTTAGTATTGCCGTAGAAAATTGGAGACGCATAAAGTGGTTGCTAGTTGCTTTTATTTCTCGTATCTTAGAAGGCAACTAAGGGAAAAGGGAAGAGGTAAATTAACCTCTATAGTAAAATGTCAAAGGAGACTGAGACCTAAACCAATCTATTAGGAATAGGATGACGTCAGTGTTTGTATTGACATACACGTTCAAGTCCTTTAATCTCTATCGGACATAACCCTAAAAATATAACATATCTTAAGTCACTTTTTAGCATGAAGCATGGTTTCGTTGCCATAATTGAACATTGGTATCAGGTCGCTAAAACATCGCCCAATAGATGGCATTTAACTCTAGGTCCCTTAGACGCCTCTTACGATATGCCGGGAAGATCGGTAGTTAGCATTCTTTTTACGTGTCAGCACGAGATGTACTTATTTGTTGAAATCTACTTGAATCTCTAACTAGAATCTGAATATAGATTTTAATCCGCGACTGAGCACGTTGAATATTCATGAAGCTTGAGACTAGTCACTGCACTATGCACTTTCTTACAGTTCACTGTTCTCTATTTAATCACCAGAGTGACAATATACAGTACATTATATTAAGACGGTAAATAATCATAATATAGGTGTTTACCATAAATATATATTTTCGTCTTTACGAACTAATGAGACAGGCCTATACAATTAACCCATGTGGGGTAGTCAGAGGTTCAGGTATACATATCCGTAATCGCGAAGGTAGTACTTCTATGGCTACCTCGAACCTACGTGTTGACCAGATAGTACTCAATGTCACAAGTGGTAAGCCATGTCGCTATTTATTAATTAAACTTCATTACCATTGGTACTAGCTCGAGCGGGATTTGAACGCTGTACCCACTAATACAGAGTGAAGCCGCAAACAACTGATTTACGTTGAATCACATAGACATATATGAACGAGTATGTTCACTTCCAAAACGTCCTAAAATGATCCTTCTTTCAAACATCAAGTTACAAGGCTACGGCAATTCCTCGCTATCAAGCTTTAGCTTCTGAGCTTTGGAGATTTATTAAGGCTATTTATCCAAAGTTTAGCGAGCATCTTATCTGCTAGTTGCACTAAAGTTGTAAGATTTTTAAGGTACTTTCAGACACTAATTATCAGGAATATAATTAAAAATTGCTCGTGAGAATAAAACTTATTTCTACGTTGTATTGTATCTCATTGATACTAAAAACTAACGGTAAGCTTAGAGTAATATTTTGAACAATTGTAATATCTTGTAAATTATATAGTCATCATAATTATTCTAATTAATAATTTAGTGCTTGCCTGGAACGTGAAAACAAAACCTAACCAACTACTTTCCTTCCATTTTGTGACCTTTATGTAACCTAGAGTTCCTCTAAAAGTAAGTGAGCAAAAAAGTTATATCTCCAAGATGCCGTCTTAACCACAATACATAGAAGAACATTACTATAAGAATGTAAAATATATATCGATATAAAGTAAAAGGAACTCCAAACATTGAAATATTGACAATGTATTACACATTGACTTTGATAGTCTTTCAAAGGTCTGGCTCTAAGCCAAGAGAGCATTTCATAGAATTTATGTTCTTGGATAAAAGCCTGACTTATTTTTACTCGTAACACGACATAACATTGTTTTCATTCCTGTTGCATACACTCTGAGACCCTGTCTGTATTAACAATTACTATTTTAGCCCCTATATAATATATGTGAGTGAAGTGGAAGGGCGGTGACGTAGGGGCCGGCCTAATAAGACATATGACAGTCAGACAGACGCTATATTGAAAAAGGGTGACGTTAGCAGTACCTATACCCACCGCGTGTGTATGAGTGTCAATGAAGCGAAAGTGGTTTGTCAGGATCGGGGCAAATAGGGATCCGTGATCTCTGCCTACCCCTCTACAGTGGTGTACGTGATGTGTATGTATGTATTTAATTCCCTTTGACGTAATCCTAAGCATCACTTAGCATAAGTTACGTATGCTCGTTGCTATGCTCGCGAGGTGCCAAGATCCTCTCAAAAGCTTTGAATAAATAGGCAGACACTCGCTATAGCGTTTCGCGATGCAAAAAGGAGACGGTGGAACAATCGTGCATGTTCCGCCTAGTGAGACGTCTGGATGCATTGTTTCCTTAACCGGCACGGGCTGTCGTTTCAATTTATTACTATCTCGCCTCAACATTTCACTTCTATTGCTATGTTACAGCAGTTGAATGCTTTATTCCTTTTTTGAGTTACAATGACAGATATTAATGTAAGGAATGCGCTGAGACTTTAATATGATCGTAAAAAACTGTTTTAGTTCTTTTTAAACACTCGCTATTTATACTCATTTCAGTCTTATTATTATTATTTAGTTTTCCAGTGACCACGGCCTATGCAACTGGGTCGAAACGTCGGTGATATAAAGGTAACTATATCTTTATTAATTTATCGTGACATGATCCGGTCTCACATACTTAATAAAATAAACTGTGTTGTTTTTAAATTGATTTTTAAATAAAGATGAATTAGGTATATGTAATTTATTAGTTGCTTTAAATATTCCACCTTGACCCTAATTAATATGAATTATTAATAAGGCTTTGATTTCCCTAGGCCACGTTCAGCCCTTAGGGATCACGGGTCCAATTCATATGTAGTTGTATAAACATAAATAATTTACTAATTACTTAGTACATGTTGTTTAGTAAAATTTATTTTGTACGTAGGACCTAAAATATTATGTTTTGAGATACATATTTTTAGTTAGTATATTATTTAAATAATTATATCTACAATACCGCTATAGATAGCATTTCACGAATCCAAAAATAAACTCATCATTTTCATCAAAATCAAAAACCAAACTTTTGTCACAATCATCATATGAATAAAGGTTCATTTAGATAATGAAACAGGGCAATGATAAACGCTTCTCGAGCCCATTTGCAAAACGGACACTAACGCTGACGAATATTGTGGCTAAATAAACGGGAGACGGCCCTCGTTAGCAGAACATTTTGATTCAGGTCACTCGGATCCTTCGAGATTGTCTTTCGGATTTAATCTTGGTTATGATATTATTCTAGGGAACGGTAAGATAGTAGAGGAACAGGATTTTAGATAACTAGAGAAGATAACTACTCAATCCTTAGAGTAATTGTTCCCGTGATAGGGAGAAGAATTAGAACGAGATTCGTTGTCTTTATCTTTTTAGTTTGAAATAGAATCTTATAAAACTACATTAAATGTGTTGTTACTATTTTGTCAACAATATATAAATAATATTCAATCCTTAAATTAGATTCCTTTATTATTTACAAACCTAGTATTCGATTTTCCAGTCGACTAGATTGAACCGCAACCGCAATGTCATTTGTTTTCATAAAACTGTAAGCAAATACAATGTCACGTAGCGTAGCTTAGTTGTCGATCGTGTTTCGCAGAACCAATGAGTTGCGAACAATAATAATTTCAGACAATAGCTGTTATGACGCGAAAGAATATTAAGTCGTTAAATCGAGTCATTTTCATAAAGACTTGAGGAGGGAAAATCTCATCTGAATACAAATAGTCATTACAATAACCACTAGCTTGCTGCATACATTTTCATGTCGTTAGTGTAAAAGCTACGAGGTGCCTTTTCTTCATATTGCTGACAAATGGAGATAAATACGAGACTGAAAACATTCTTGAAATATTTATGCATTATGCTCGAGTGTGTTTTGTTATTCATGAATTGTTTTTGTCGGTGTGGCCATTTCCAAACAAGTGTGTAAGAAAGAATGTCTTCCAATTTAGTTATTGTATGATTATTTAAAGGAACTCCGTTTAAAAAACATGTTATTCGTCAATAAGCTTTCTGTGGTCTGTATATTTTCTTGTTATGTTATCTGCACATATTTATGAATGGTTTCAATGGTTTTAATAGATAATATCTATCCAAAAACGATTTACACTTAGGACACGATTCCTCATACTTACTTCGTTTAATTATTTCTATCCTCTAATTAAGTGAGAAAAGCAATATCGTTCCCCTGACTCTAGAACAACAAACTTCATCAAATGTCTCTTTAGTGTGAACTTCACGGTGTACTAGTGCAGTCAAAGCAATCTCTGATCCAAAGTTTTGTCGTTATCAAAGTCGTGGGGCCAAACTGCACTATTTTTGGGCAACATCTGGGATGCGATCGTTTTACTTCTAAAAATTAATTAAGTCAGCTCTAAAGGGATTGATTTTTATCTAGGAACAAAATATTTCTCGTATGGGGTCTATTATGATAGATAAAAACGGCTAGTTATATTATGAGCAATCACAGGTGTTAGAAAAAACTGTTTGTTTCATTTTCGCCAGTAGTTTTTTAGTTTACATTGAGCTTTTTTTAAAAAAAACTTCATTACTTAGCCAGTGACACGCGCTGATTATTATCATGTCAGCAGAGTGCATCAAACAACGTCGCATCGTAATTACTCTTTCGCGGAATACACATCACGATAACAGATGCGCATTATCTTTGTGAATATAAATTAGTTCGTAAAGGTTACTGCTTTGTCGGTGATTATCATGTATCTTTAAGTTTACATATTAAATTCATTCGATATACTTATTACTAAAAAGTAACAATGATATTAAGACCTTAAGTTAAACTGTTCCTTTTAAATTCATTGCGACGATTCGATCTCCGTCAATTTGGCGAACAAAGCTCTCGCTGAACCAATTATAAAACGTTGCAAGGTGGTCAGACGTGTATCATTTTAATTAGTCTGGAAGGTGCACTGGGTTAGCCTAACCTGGGGAGGGAGGGGCCATGCACCTGGGAAACGGCGCGCGCTTAACCCGCCACGTGTTGGCCCGGGCAACCGGCAGTTCCCGCTACAACCGCCCTACGGCTCCGCGCCATCTTGGCTGAATACGCCGGCTCTCTCGAACCAAAAAAATAAAATAACGTGTACATAAAAAGTGTCAAAATCACAAACCACTGTTTGACAGTTTACTAAATATAATAAGTGAGTAAAGAGAAAAGTTAGAAAATAAAGTTTGTTTAAAAATTCATTTCCATCTGTGCGTACGTGAGTGGATTCTTTGTCCGAATTGTTCTGTTATCTGTTGCTCTCGTATAACTTGGAGTTTTCTCATAAATTTTAGAGTAGATTGGAGAAAAAACAATTGTATGTTTTGAATAAAAAATAGTTGTTACGACGTATGGTATGAGCCAACGTAGGATTAAATATTGAAATAAGTGCACTTGACTATTTGACCTAAAATAAAACATCCAGAGATATGTCTACAGTAAAATTTATTCATACCGTTAAATTTAAAATTTGAAGTAAATTACATATGTCAAATACATATATTAATTTACTTTATTGTACATTTATTAAGTATATACATCACGTATTAATCGGATAGAGAACAAAATTATACATTTAAATTGTATATTTTATTAATATTTTGTAATATGAGTTTCTATAAATATGGCGACATGTGATATACCTGATTAATCAACAATTTGCAATCGGACCTTTAAAATCCAAACTATTCATTGTAAAACTGGGGCCTAAAATTAAAACAAAAAACAATCAGAACACCAGAAAACTATTGAATAAGTATTTCACCATATGACATTATAATAAATACGTTTTACTAATTAGCAGAATATAAAAGTCGCCCTGAGGAGACAGAGTATAATGACAGCGTGGCGTTCAAATGGCACTAATGACTCTCCTGAATTCAAATTAATGGAACCTTTCGTAGATTCTCATTGAAAAAGCAATTTGATTGCTTAATTATCTGATATTATGAGGAGGATCGCGCTAATGAAAATTTAATATGCCTGTCATAGAAGAACAGGTTTAAATGCGTTCTTTTAGATTAATTTTATTGTCTATGTTTGATTGAGGAATAAAACATTTTTTCGTATTAATACAGGTTCGCATATAATAATATGAGCATATAGAATGACATTGCTGTCCTAGGCATGCTAACTAGCTGCTTTTAATCCTGTCATGTCATAGAAGGTAATAAAGAGTCTAGGAATCAAATACATATTTTTATACAATATAAGAACAGTGATTCATTGAACGTGGAGATATATTACATTAGATACAAACTATTGGTAGAGAGACTATGACTCTACCAATAGTTTCAAAGCCTTAGCTTGGAAAAGAACCAACAAGAAACTCTAGCCCCAGGGATTTTTTCCTTATGCCAAATTAAAAAATAAATTATACAACATTTTTTTATTCAGTATTATGAATTTTTTGCAAAGCTTTGACGCACTTATTGCCTACACCAATCAATAAGATAATCCTGACACGTATACTACGCACTCCGAATAAGCCTGGTTCGGATTAGCAATTTAAACTTAACAGGTAACTTAACTTAAAAGGTAACTGCGCAACCCAACGTACAGTATGCAGTTACAAACAAAAGATTTTCCCACTTTTTGTTAAAGTGTTCTTGGTTCTTCCTACAATAGAATCAATGGAATCTATCGTATAATGGGGGTTTATAACCTGTCACCAACATTCTATATAAATGTTATAATAAATAATAAAGTGACCGAGTCAATATTATAATATAATACATACATATTATGTCCGAGGTTCCAAAAAGAAATGACGTTAATGTTTACACTGACGTTGACGTTAATAGAGAATGACGTTTCTATAATCAATTTTAGAGTAAAGGATAAGAGACACAGAAATAAATTCACTTTTATTTTTACGATCTAATACGGCGAGATATGTCTTAGGGAAAGCTGCTACCTATTTATTTTCATAAGCTCCACTCCCACTGGGTTTTTAATGCTATTTATATAAGTTAGAGACACAATGTCTGAATGAACAAGTTTTAGTTTACAATTCAATTTACATGTAAAGAAAAAACAAGCGTTTATTTGTAATATAAAGTGATTGTGTAAAGCAACCTTTACAGAATTTAATAGAAATTAAATCACAAAGTTTTAATATGATATGATTCTATGCATCGGTTAACAAATGTTAACAGATTCTATAGCTTCATATAACTCAGCTTATTCAGACCTATTTAGCTATTTAATATTAAAAGTGTCATTCATATAGACATAAATCACACTGTTTTAAAGAAGAAATATTATTCCATACAATCATAAATGAAATTGGAATGAAATAAACCATAACCATAGAATTACTACCTTCGCAATTGCGGAGATGGAGACCTGGACCTCTGACTACCCCGCAAGGGTTAATGGTCGTGAATGCGTTTGTTTTTTGTTTTTTTGGAATGAAATAGGTATAGCCTCAGGGGACTTGTTAAATTATTGCTGAAAATATCGATAACCTTTTTCTGTTCTTGTTTCAAGTTTCTGTTAATGCTACGGATTCTCGTAGTAGAACTTAGTTTTACGTTCCCCTACATAAACAATTTTATGTTACTTTTAAATTGTGTAATAAATTGTCGCAGTCCCGTATTAGTCTGGGATGTAAACAGAATGCTAACTAGTAGCCGTTCTTCATGTTATAGGAGGTGACTAAGGGACTAGGGCCATATGGAATGTGTTTGGCGATTAAGTAAGAACCTATCACTAATTTACCAAATAAATGCAATCAAATATTCAATATGAATGCTAAAACTGACCTACGCTATTTTATATTTTTTAGTTTCTGTCCACCCCGAAAGGAATTCATGAAAGTGGATCTAAATATGTGTATGTTAATTGTTATAAAGTTTTTCTATTAAATTGAATTTGTCTCGTGCTAATCTGGGACGCAAAATAATGCAAACTAGCTGCCGTTCTTCCCGACATGACGTGGAAGCTAACTAAGGGACTAGGGGTCAATGGAATCTGTTAGGCGATGGGCTAGCAACCTTACACCAATGTTCTATATAACACTACAATCTCTAATATTCATGCTAATAAGTAACCTTGAAGATACTATAGCCTCCAAGGTTCTGTCCACCCTAAAAGGGATTAGAGGACGTAAATGTATATGTATTAAACTGAATCATACCACGTATTTAGGTTTTAATATATCCCGAAATACCTAGTCGGAGTACAAGCCTAATGACATTACGAGAGTTTATTGATTTACGCCCATGACGCTTAATCAAATGAAAACTTGGCATTTGCAACGACAATGTTCCTACAAGTTGACTGCGATACGAAAGGTCAACACAGCATTTAAGCCAAGAAGATATTAGCTTATAATACGGGCAAATATAAATGACACGATCACAAATAGTCCACCCACGCAAAAAGTAAATACTCTCCAAGTAAAATAAACATCTGATCTGCAAAATATGCTATCGTAAGTTCATCTGTATATGTTCAAATGTTCATCTGATGTCTATATTGTTAAGTCAAGTTTTTTCAGTAGGTTGCGACAAAATATTGTTTGTTGAATTTTATTCTGGTTTCAACAAAAGTGTTAATTGGGTATGATTTATTAAATTTAAAAGAAAACTTAAATCGAAATTTACTCGTTAGCACTCGAATAGTTGATATTCATATGTATATATTGTATTAATGTTACGTGTGATATTCCATGTTGGGACTTAAGTGGTTTTGTCATAAAAGTATTTAATGAAATGAAGCCCACTAAACGTTAATTAGATACAATTATTTTGTCTAATAAAGCTTACTAATTGTTCAATATGATATACAATTCTTCTACGTTCAACTAGACAGAATAGTAGGAATTCTTGTCATAAAAGTATTCGTGAAATGAAGCAAATTTATTAGACAGAATTCTAGATATTTCTATCAACTGGACAGGAAATTTATCACCGGTTTTACCTTATCAATGCACACCACGAATATTCAAACTCCTAAAATATGCACCTATTTGGTTTACGAATTGACACTTTGATTGGAAAGCGACCAAGCGCCAGTTTCCAAGAAATTTAATCATGAACGTAAAATAAATTAAGTTATGGTAAAACCAACAAAATAACGAATGGGTGATAAATTAAATGACATAAATAATTCAGTATGAATATAATAAAGTGCCTTTCTGCTTTCTCTTGTCGTTAGAAATATGACTGTAAATTATTGGTGATGAGTTAGGTATCTTGGGTATCACTGATCTTCCATATTATAATCATCAGTACATACATACTAAGACATATTTGCTTCTAAGATTTGTCAAAATCCAGGTGAATAAAATTTACCACATCCTAAAAAGACAATACATATACATTACGTTCCTTGATTCCTTTCGGGGTGGACAGAACCTCGGAGACAGGATAATATCTCCTAGGTCTCGTTTTAGCATAAATATTCATTCGATGGTGTTGCGATGTTATTTAGAATATTGATGACAGGTTGCTAGCCCGTTGTCCTATTGATTCCATTTACCCCTAGTCCCTAATTCACCTCCTACAACATGGCGGGAAGAAGGGCAGCTAGTTACCATTTTTTTAACGTCCCAGTTAGCACGGGAGGCAATAGGTTT